>QLTV01009056.1:561834-579545 GCA_003457575.1 Thermophis baileyi
CCTCCGCGATCTCTTCTTCTCCAGGGCCATCATCTCTGGAACACACAGGACACCATTGTCCAAACTGGAGCCCCGTTCAAGCCCTTCGCCGGCCTCCTCCAAACGAAGCGGCCCCAAAACTCACACCTCGGTTTTTTTTGTTTTTTGTTTTTTTGCAACAAAAGAGCGGACGAAGGCTCGTTTCTAAAACAGGCGACTTTATAAAGCAAAAAAAAAAAGGGGGGGGATTTCCCCTCTCTGCCCCCCCCAATCTTTAACTCTACAATTCGCTTCGCAAGCGTGTGTGATGGTGGAAGAGGAAGCAAGCACGGGCAGCAAAAGGGGGAAGGGAGCGATTCCAACTTTCCGAAACAAATATTGTTTCTCTCCTCTCCTCCCCCCCCCACCCCCAAACCAGCAAAAGGCCGGCGGACTACCGATCAGACAGTATTTGGCTCAGCCCCACGCTATGCTGCGTTTTGCGGAGGGGGCTTTGTTTTGGAATGAATAAGTGGTTTTTTTTAATAAAAGCATTATTGAGAAGAGCGAGGGAGGACAAACCACCTCCAGATCATCGCTTCTGCTCCCCCCCCTCCGACTCTCCTATCCTCCATTAAGTAAGCCAGAATCAACTTCCTTGGACTTTTTTTTTAAAACAACATCGAAAGCCGTAGGAGTACAAGAACAACGTATTTTATTTCGAGCCCGGGAGGGGGGGCTTTAAACCTCGGCGACTACGTAGACGTCCGCAGAAGCCCCACCGCCACCTTTCACCCCACTCTTCAACTTGTCGGGGGAGTTTTAGGGTCGCCAACTACTGCAAACCGAACTTGGAGAGGCCTTAAGCCAAGGCTTTTTGACGCAGGTTCCACTCCCCCCCCCCGTTTCATTAAAAGAAAAAAAAAACTTTGAAAAGGATGCACTTACAAGACTGCTGGCTCGCGATCCAGAGGGGGGGGGAGACCCCGTCCTCTAGAATCCGCTTCCTTTCTCCCTCCCCCCACCTCGTCCTCCACAATCGTGGGGAAGGGGGTGGATGTATAAAAGAAGCCTCCTCTTTTAAACCAGCCGGCTAGATTCCCTCCTTCCTTCTGATCCTGCCGCTCCGTCGCCCCCTCCTTTACCAAATGCGCTTCTTACACGTGCAGTCGATCGGAAGAGCATGCGCGCACACGGTGCCTAATTCACTTTGGTTGTTCCCTCCTCCTCCTCCTCCTCCTCCCGGTCAAGCTATTAATTAGATTGCATTGGCAAAAATTATCCTCCTCCTCCTCCACCACCACCGCCTCCCGCCTCCCTTTTATTTGGCGTAAAATGGAAGAGTTGGGGGCGGAGAGAAAGAGAGGTAACAGTTGGTAGAGTTGGACCTGTAACTAGGCGAGGGTTAAAGAAATCGGCGTCGGAAGGCCGGCCCGGAGATTGGAGAACGGGGAGCTGATGATGCAGCAAAGCCCCCCCCCTTCTTTCTTTACGCGGCAGTTTGGGGCCACGTGGAGAGGCCGGACTAATAGGGCCCACGCAACCAACGAAGCCCGCTTGTGTGTGGTCGGAGAGATTTTGGGGGGGGGGCGCTTCCTTCCACGTGTTGGGGCGCGCAGGTCTCGCCGAGGAGAGAAGAGAGCGGCGGCTGATACATCCGGCCCTGCTGAGCCTCCTGAAAGGCGGAGGAGGAGGAGCGCCCGCCGTCAAGCCCGGGCAGGGCGGTGCTTCCGAGGGCGCTCCGATTGTCCAGGATGGCCTCGTCGAGGGAAGAGCGAACTAGGGCTCGGATCCCGCGCGGCCTAGTCGAGCCTATTAGCCATACCGAGAATGTGTCGCTTCTCCGAGCGTTTCTTAACAGGAGCGCGACGGACTTTGGCAACGCTTGCTCGGGGAGAAAAAAGGGATTTCTTGCCTCCGTCAGCGTTCATCGGATCTCCGGCTGCTAAACTGAAACGGCACTCTCCGGAACGACCCACCGTCGAGCTGCAAAATCGCTAACGAGCTTTGCAAATTCTTCCGTCAGGCTAGATCACTCTCCAAGTGCTCCTCTCGGGTTGGGATCTTTGCTGTGTTATTATGCATGGTGGGGGGGGGGGTGTTCCCAGTTGTGTGTTATTTTAATTTTCTTAAAGACACTGGCGTTTTTATTCTAGGAATAGTAAAGACGGCAAAAGACATAGACTTTGATTGCTTACTTTAAATCCATCGGTGCATGTATGTCACACATTGAATAGTTAACTCTGAAATCGGATTCTCATAATTTGAAGGCTGTGAATGTTACCTGGCTCTTTTCGGGTTCGTGACAGTGAATGCTGCCCGTAATCTGCATTCACATTTTACTAAGTGCCCCCAAATCCCTTGGACAGTATTCCAGTGGGGATAGAACTGTATGTTTGTATGGCACATCTTTTTAAAAACAAAACAAAACCCTTGGGGTTAAAAATATTGCATAAGCTTTATTGTGACCATAAGTAGCAGTGTTGTTTCTTACACCTTCATTTGATCCATATATTCTTAAGTGGTGCTGCTGCATTAGAATGGCAAAGTGTAAAACATTAGTGTTTCATAAGTAAATTTCAAGTAAAGATTCCTTCCAGAAAATGGTGAGAAAAGAAAATGGAACGTTATTAAAATGGGAATTTTCTCCCCTCAGGTGGTTCACATGTAAGCATCCTGACCTGCTTTCCATCACATTTTGTTTAGAACAATGTCATTTGTGACATTTTCTGCCATTGTAAGATACCATTGTCCATCCAACCCATCAGAAAATAAAAACAATGTGTTTCAAAAGCAAACTGTAGATCTTTCCAAGCAGAATGAAGCCCTAGAGTGATAGGAAACTGTACCCTTAAATCTGTTGAGAGAAATTGTGCAAAACATGGTCCTTCCAGGAAGAATTTGCCATGCCTTGCTGACAGTTTTCTCCTTTGAAAGATGTTAGTTAGAGGAAGGCACAATTGGATCAGCTATACTGGATTTAGTGCTAACAGGACGTGGAAGGAGCCAGGAACATTATGGAAGAGTCACTATGTTAATGCTGGAGTTCTTGATTCGAAAAGAATCCAAAACTAAGCACACATCTTGGAATGTTAAGAACTGGATTTATAGCCACTCCAAGTATTCCACATGAATCAGGTAATAGGAAAGGAAGCTGAAGGCGGATGGAAATTTCTAATGGAGATTTTATGAGTTGCAAAAAGTAAAATAGGTGGTTGGTGCTGGTAATAGACTGTTGAAGATGCCAGATTTTTTTTTAAAAGGACATGTCAGAAAATGCAAGAATGCCAAGTCACAATATACAGACAGGTAATATAGAACTGCAGAGCTCATGTAAATAACAGTAAAAATTATCAGAATGTGCTGATGTTAGTAAGGGATACTAACAATAACAAAGGGCTTCCTTAGATAGGTTCAAACTAAAATAAAATTGTTATACCAACTCCTCAATGAAAGCAAAATATTTTAACAGGTTAGAAATGACAAAGGCTAATCAGTCTTCAACCAAAAAATGTGTTTCATCATAAAATGGTGATAAACAAAGGCGGCCAGAACTGAAGTTTGCAACTGACAGAAACATGATCAGAAAATACTTGTTTACCTTAATGAATGTAATTATCTGGGATCAGAATTGCGTCAGTTTTAATTACTATAGAATGTCTTTAAAGTGACATTATCAGGCAATTGGAGGAAAACTAGTATCCCAGCCTTCAAAAGTAAGATTCCCAGATTAAATTTTATCTTATTTTTGATTGAGTAATTTTCTTGATTGTGGGGCTAGATATATCTTGATTTCAACAAAGCCTTTGACAAAATATCCCATGCTATCTTGATTAACAAACTAATTAAGCACAGGTAGTCCTTGGCTTACATCCATTTGTTCAGCTATTGTTGGAACTTGCAACAGTGCACTGAACGAGTGGTACTTACGACCAGTCCTCACAGTTCCAACTCTTGCAGTGTCCCTGGGGTCATGGCATTGTGATCTGAGTGCATAGTGCCCGGTTTGCAGTTTATGATATTGCACTGAGCTGCTGTTACATGATTGTGATTCCCCGGTGTCCCCTGCCAGTTTCCCAAGAGCAAAATCAATGGGGAAGCTGGCAGGAAGTTGCAGTCATGTGAGGCCTTTGCTTAACAATGGCAAACTGGGACTGCTGGAGTTGCAAGCAGTGTGGTCACATGATGCTGCGTTTTATGACTGCATCAAATGGCAATTTCAGTCCTAATGGTCATTAATGGAGGATAGCTTGGATACAGCAAGACAGTTTAAGTGGCTACAGAGCTGCTTGAAAATTGTATTTAAATAGTGCTCAATTAATGGAGCCTCACCAAGTTGGAGAAGGGTATTAAGTAAACAAGGATGAGTCCTGGATTTTTTCATTATTTGTATTGATTTGAATGAAAAAGTGTGAAGAAAATGTTTATGAAATGTATATATGTATCTGAGGGAGATGGGTAGTTAAGAAGTTTGAAATATAGACAACTTTGGGTGGGATAGCTACTACTTTTGAAGGCAGAAATAGAATTCAAAACCTTGAACTAGCTGGCATTATCAGAATGAAATTTAATAGGAACATGTGCAGTACTGAGTAGAAGTCAAAAGAGTGAAACCCCATTTTAATGAAATGATTGGTGAAAGAGGGGTAACTTATTCAGGAATATCCATTGAATAGGGCATCTTGGGGATTTCTGTCATGCAAATCAGGAAAGTAGATTCTAACTGAAATTTAGAAAGAGCTTTCTAACAGCAAAAGCAATTCCATAGTGGAACCAATGACCCAGCAAAATGTTATTCAGTGGAGGCTCCATATCTTCCTGTTGTGGATGCTTTAATTTGGTTTCCTGCACTGAGCAGAGGGTGGGAACGGATAATCTAAATCAGAGATGGGGAATTCTGGGAGTTGAAGTCCACAAGTCATAAAAAGGTCATAGTTCTCCACCCCCTGGTCTAAATGATCCCAACTTGGTGATTCTAATTAATTAAAATTAATTATTGAAAGTCAAATTTAACAAGAGACCCCTGTTGGAAGAGAATCCAGGTTC
The DNA here is from genome assembly GCA_003457575.1 of Thermophis baileyi. NCBI lineage: Eukaryota > Metazoa > Chordata > Lepidosauria > Squamata > Dipsadidae > Thermophis > Thermophis baileyi. Next base: position 566,839 of record QLTV01009056.1, read on the forward strand.
TGGCAGATGAAAAAACCAAAGCCTGCAGAGTAAATATGCTAGTTAGCTCAGGATACAGAATGGATATTTTACATGGACTTAATCCAAGGTTTCGTTCCTAATATCTCTAGTTTAAAGAAATGAGGAATTTGAAGAATTATTGTGACACATTGCATTGGACTAGATAAGGGCCTAACAGAACATGAATCAGGATCTATTGGTGATGTGTAGTGTTTCATCACTGGTTCTGGCTCTCAATTACTTTTTTTCCTTTCTGAAAATATAAGTTGAGTTTTTAAGAATGGATGGGAAATATCTATTGAACTATGCACAAAAGGCTTAAGTTCTGGAATTGAAAAGAAATTTCTAAGTAAAGTATGTGTTCAAAAGCACTTGGTTGACAATTCTGTCGTTTCAAGACACTATTTTCTGTCTGGATCTGATTAATGGACCTGAGGGTTCAAGTAAAAAAATAAAAATTCATAATTTTTGACAGTGCCCTCAAAGACTATAAATCCCAGTGGTCCAACTTATTAAGACACCTTCTGAAATTCAAATTTGGTACATGTTAACTTTTGCTGTTCAAATCTCACTCAGAAAATCTTATGCTTTTTAAAAGAATAGAAATTTAGAAATTCCTTGCTCTCAGAAGAATCCATTGTGTTCCTGTCTGATAGCCCAATTGTGCTTTGTAATCAAAGGCTCAAACGCAGAGCACTGACTCAAGCAAAGAAGCAAATGACAACTTCTGGGTGCCAGTGATTTCTGCTTTAGGAATGAGTAAATGTTGAGGATCAGTTTTATACTAAGACAAGGTCCTTGCATAAATTAATCAAAAGGAAATGAGTCTCGAACAGTTAATTATAAAGAGGTATTACAAATATTCTGTATAATTACTACTTCGAATGTTTAGTTATCAGGGCAGTCTCTTTGTCCAATATTTTCTACATTGAGTTGCTCTGCCTCTGTCTTTCAGCTACCTTTTTTCCCCATCTTTGTTGCCAGGACTTCTTTTAAGATGCTGGGGATAGTATTGAAACTTCTTGAATGTGAAGCCAAAGCCAATCTCCAAAACTGAATCCTGACCCTTTCCAGGTTTTCCATTGATAACTAACCTGAACTTCCTTTATTATATATTTTTCAATTATTTATTTAAAAAACTTATTCCCTCCTCCCCCCTCCCCCAATCTTGGTTTGTTAAATGATTTCCTTTCTAGCATCCAAAGCAAGAACAGTACAGTACTAAAAAGCAGAAATAATACATGTGATATGACTACCTTTTAATGAATATACTAAATGAGATCCAAAATCATTAAAGGCATATAATTTAGTTGGTCCTAAGCCTTGAAATGCCTGCCAGCATTCCAAGGTCCCTGAAGTGTCAAATCCTAGGCCACATCCCTAACATGACATCATATTTGGAGATACAGGAGGGCATCAGCTGGGTTCTGTTAATCACACTCCCTTGTGGATCAGCAGTAGCGAGATAGTTCCAGAGGGAAAAGGTATCTCTTCTGTTTTCACCTAGGGAAAATGAACAGAGATGGACTTGTTTTGTCCTTTAGCGCAGCAACTACACCAATTCCTTGAAGGTTAAATTCAACAGAAGGATAAATATATCAAGAGACATTTTTCAGTCTACTCGTTTGGTGCAGTACATAATATTGCAAATCCTAAATCCTTGAAACTCAGGTGGAGCAGGGAATGAATCTCATGCCACAAGTTTTTGCTGTTCCTGAATTTCAGGAAACTGGACAACTCATGCCCAGCTGGGTCATTTCAGATGTATTTCCTTACCTAAACAAAATGACAAGTGGGCAAAAAAAGCAGTTGAGAGCGGCAGTGCTTTCCAATTTCTTGCCTGCTTCCCCATTGAGTTTCCCTGTGGGAAGCTGACAGGGAGCATCAGAAATCCTTCCTCCCTTTGTCTTCCCTCCCTTCTTGACTGTTCCCTCCCACTCCTTCCCTGGTGGCTTCCCCATTTACTTTGCTTCTGGGAAGCTTGCAGAGAGAAAAAGTCAGTGGGGAAGCCAGCAGGAAGTTGCAACTCCAAGGCCAACAATCAGGTGAGTGGCTGCTGCCAGGTAGGGGGAGGGGGCAAGGTGGTGCGGGTTGGGAAGGACATGCCCGAGAGGTGCTGCATAGTTGTGAAGGGGGCAGTGGTGCAGGTTAAGAAAGCTGGGTGGGTGTTGTGAGTGTGCAAATGGGCCGAGAGGGAGGGGTAGTGGAGGCACAGATAGAGTGCCTGGTGGTGCTTGGGAGTGTGTGAGAGTGTGGTGTGAATCACTGATGGCATGCTGGGGATAGGGGTGTGCAGATGAGGAACATGTGCATGAGATGCCATATGGGTTGGGGAGGGCTCACAGAGTAGTGTGCCAGGAAGGATGCACAGGGGGTTCCTTCTTCCCTTTTCCTCTTTCCCTTTCTCTATTCTTTCCTTCCTTCCCTCCCTCTTCACTTCCCAGCAGGCAATGAGTGAGGGATTGTGACAGTAGCTGGGAAACTCTCATGTTCAAGATGAGGATCATGTGACCACAGCAGCAGCTTGAAGCAGCTACAACTTCCCTAGAATTCATTCCTTCAAGAGTCCTGGGTTTTTGACAGAATCTGTACATCAGCCCATTTGAGGTACCTTGGTTCAAAATGCTTTGCTCTATGGTGCACCATTTTGCCTCATTAAAGATTATAGAAATGAGACTTTTACTGGCGAAAGCAAAGAGATAGTTAAATATAGGATATTTGATTAGCAACTGATTTTAACCTTTATTTGAAATGAAAGGACATCAACATGGCTGATCAATATCTGCTGCAGCCACTCTGCATATACACACTAGGTCTAGGGTAAGATAGCAAGCTAGCATAAGGCATTTGTGCCTCAATGCCTTATGCATAGCAATAGCACTTAGACTTATATACCACTTCATGGTGCTTTACATCACTAAGCGATTTAGAGTCGGCATATTGTCCCCCAAAATCTGGGTCCTCATTTTAATGACCTCAGGATGGAAAGCTGAGTCAACCTTGAACCGGCCAGGATCAAATTCCTGGCAGTGGGCAGAGTTAGCCTGCAATAGCAATAGCACTTAGACTTATATACCGCTTCAGTGCTTTATAGCCCTCTCTAAGCGGTTTACAGAGTCAGCCTATTGCCCCCAACAATCTGGGTCCTCATTTTACCCACCTGGGAAGGATGGAAGGCTGAGTCAACCTTGAGCCTGGTGAGATTTGAACTGCCAAATTGCAGTCAGCCGGCAGTCAGCAGAAGTAGCCTGCAGTACTGCACTCTAACCACTGCACTATCATAGCCAGATAACTTATGCATATAGCCAAGTACTTGGATATTCCCCAATCCATCATGAATCAAGACAGGCATGTGTCTTTAACCCCAATTCTCAGGGTACACAACAAAAGTCTCTCTTTGAGATATTTATTTTAAAGCAAATTATCCGTAGAAGTTTTGTCAAGTTTTTTGAGAAAGTTTTATTGCTCATAGTACATACAGGTCTGTAGTCCTTTTGCTGAATTTGAGAACAGCTGATTACTAGGAGCACCCGAAGTAGATTTAATTTTTTCCTCAAAATTTATTCCTTTTACCTTTTCCCACATCAGTGAATGTATTCAGAGAACACATTAAATCTTGATTTGATCAATCAGGGTTTATTGACTTATATAGTTGATCCATACAGCAAACTAAGTCACAAACAAGCAATCCACATTTTAACATTTTGTGTGAACTTAATTACTGCCTCCTGCTTTCATTTGCTATAAGAAACAAAGTACTATAGAAATTCCTTCTGCAGTGGTATAAAACCACCTTCCCTTTAACTTAAAAAATCTCCTGAGAGAAGCAATTGTCTTGAAAAGCCACCACAATTTTCTGGAGCTACCTTGCTCAGTGTGTAGAAAACGAGGGTCAAGCTCAGATAAAAGCTAAGAAATACTACTAAAAAACAAAACCTGTGAAGATGCACCAAGATTTTATGTCAGGAAAGTTCTAATATTCAGTCTTCATCCCAGAAGAGGGTATTTTTCATTTTATTAAATTTATTTGCTACCCATCTCACAGTAGAATGATTTAAAATTACCCAAACACAAATACTCAGGGTTAATTGAGGCATGGGTTTCCCAAAACCCAGTTCTGGTTTCATAGAGCTACTGAGCCATAAAGGATTGGCAAGGGCTAAGAGCTGAAGAACCAGATTAGGGAGAGATTTGTATGGAGAAAAGCTATTCAGGTTTGAGTTCTAAGGGCTGACACTGATGTGATGGCACATAATTGAGTTTGCATAGCACATTAGGCCAAATGTCTGAACCCTGTCTATGAGCTGACAGGAATACAGGTAGTCCCAACTTTCAACCATAATTGGGACAGGAATTTCCATTGCTAAGTGATATGGTTGTAAAGTGTGATGTCATGTGACCGCATCGCTTAGCAATGGCAATCCAAGCAGTCCTTATTGTTGTCGTAACTCCAGACATGCAGTTCCTTAAGTGGGAAGAGGAGAAAGTCCCAAGTAAAGAGTATGGGGGACTTCTGGGGGCGGGGTGCAGCATAGACTCTGAACAAGTTGGGGAGGGGGCTGCAATGCAATGGGAAAAGATCCAGGAAAAGAACAGTCTGCGGCTCAGGAGTTTTCTTGGTGTGCTCCAGCTCTGGCACCGCCAGAAGCCCCTGAGCTGCAGTGAAGCAGCATGGTGCAAAACAGCCACCCAGGAATCTCCAGCAGTGCAATGAAAGCTGCTGCTGCTGCTGCGTAAATAAGTGCTCCAGGAAGTCCCAGCCACCCTGCATCCTTGCCGCCCAGCAGTCCACCATCCCAGCTGACCTTTGCCATCTTGTTCCTGCTGTGCCTGTCCTGGCAGCTGGCCACACGAGGCCGTCTTTCCCGGGTCTCACGAGAACAGGCACACAATTTGGAGACTGGTGCAAACAGCCTCGGGAAGAAGGCCTGGCATGGTCAGCAGCTGTTCCACACAGGCCAGACTGGGTGCACCTCACTAGCAGTGGGAGGAAGATGGTGAAAGCTGGGTGTGGCAGTATAAAGAGCAGAGGCCCGCAGGGGCAACCTGTGAAGCCCTGGGCCTCTTCTTCCGCCCCAGCCCCAGTACTGCCTCCAAGGAGTACTGCCAAAAGGGCATAGATGGGGGGGGGGGGAAAGAGATAGGCAGGTGGGGGGAGTTGAAGCACCCCTGTTGTCTTAACTGTGGGCAAGGCACCTTAGTTTGATCATGTTACTGTGGGGACACTTGCTACTTCAGGGAATGTCAAGTCACTTTTTTCAGTGCTGTCGTATCTTCAGTCATTGAAAGAATGGTCATAAGTTGAGAACTACATGTTTGTACAAACTGAGATGAGCACCTTCAACTACCAGATTAACTTGAAGCAGATTGACTTGAAAACAGATTGACTTGAAGCAGACTAATGTTATGCAAATTCTACATATAATGATGAGCCATGGCCATAATCACAAATTATGAGCATGCATTTTCAGAAAAAAAAATCAGTTTTTACTATTCATACTTCAAAGCTTTCAAAGGAACAGCGTGCCAAGTGGGGTACCTTAGTGGAATGCTAACAAAAAACCCCAGAGTGGATTTTCCCTTTAGGTTATGTTTAAGGACAGAAATAGCAAGGATTACATCACCTGCTTTCCTGAATATTAATTAATGTGTCCAGAACACACATGCAGAAGTAATGAGTTCTCTAGACAAACCCTATGCTGTGGTCAGAGATTGTACATTGCAGCCAAGAAATAATACAAGCATATCTATTTGTTTTGTCCACAGTGGTAAGTCTAGCCTCCCTTACACATCAGAATACTCAGAAAATAGAACAGATATTGTATACTTGACTATTTCACCACCTCTGGTGTGTTAAAATAAAAGTAGCAACATCATACTTAAGGCTAGGGACACAAGTATGCATGAGGTCATACCCTAAATCCTGTATTAAAAGTAATAATAGAAACCTGGAATAAAATGTGGTGACCTTCACCTTTTAACAGTGAGGCAGCTAACCATGCCCTCTTTCAGGAAGCTGTTAATTGCCACAGGTATCCAGCTGCCAAATATAAAACTTCCCTCCCTGCCCAATACTGTTCCATTTTTTCCTCCTGACTTTCAATATCCCTCAAATCTTGGGAGGCACCGTGCACAAATCAACCTGGGTGTGTGTTTGACTTCCTCTCCAAAGATTCTATTTTGATGTCTCTCAAGGTTTACATCAGCAATCTCCCTCAGCAGCTCAAGATCTATTCTCTACCAACTGTTAATATTTATAAGAATCATGATACAGGTAGTCCTCGACTTACAACAGTTCATTTAGTGACTGTTCGAAGTTACATCATCACTGAAAAAGTGACTTATGACCATTTTTCACACGACCGTTGCAGCATCCCCATGGTCACATGATCAAAATTTGACTGTTTGGCAAGTGGTTCATATTTATACGGTTGCAGTGTCCCAGGATGTGATTGCTTTTTGCGACCTTCTGACAAACAATGTCAATCACTTAACAACCATGTTACTAACTTAAGATCCAGTGATTCACTTAACACTCTAATGTAGAAATTGTATTCTAGATTACATGGACAACTGTACGACTTGCTATAAACAGTAATGTTAATTTAGTACATCTTTGATATTTCTAATATAGTAAAAGGAAAGAACTGATGTGTGGAATCTTTTATTAGATTATTTTTAGAAATCCAAAAATTATCTGCTTAGTTATTAACATTCTTAACTAAAAGGGGACCTGCTTGAGAGGATTATTAAAGAGAACCTACTTAATGTAATAAGTGCAAGTGAATGCTAAGGCAGCAAAAATGCACTGTGATTGAAAGGACCCAATGACCTAATACAATTAGTACACGTGAGAGATGATGGAAGAGTGGAGTAAGGGGAAAATGTTGGACTCAAAGTCTCATAGTAAGTGACAATTAATTACAATTTTTTAAAATCCTAGTGAAAGACCCATAAACAGAAGCATCCTAATAAACTGATTTTGGCCAAAGCTGGAAGTTCAAGATCTACTAAATTAGGAGACAAGAATTTTGTCTCAGCCAACAAGTTCCGGAATTAATCCCTGATACAAGTCAATATTTTAGTCTAATCTCCATTTCAAAAATAGAAACAAAAAGACTTAAAAATAATTTTTATACCATTTTTGTTGCAGTAAGCAGCCTTTGTTGGATATGTTCACCGGCTGGAGTTATTTATAAAAACAATAATGGTGAGATATAAATAAAATTGACGTTCACAAGAGCACATGATCCATATAAAGAAAAGAATCACTTCCTAAACTAGGCATGTTTAGTTTCTCCTAAGCAACTAAACATAAGTTATTTTAAAGCTTGTTGTTAAGATGCCTTTTGCAATATATACTTCTAAAATTGTTAGGAGTTTTGTATGAATACTGATTTCACAAATCCTAAGGGAAAAAAGGCCATGGAAAAGTGGCTCGCACCCAGTGGTATGCTTATAAAGGCATAATTACCAGCTTTGCTATCTCCATTGGTGCCATGCCATGAGCCACCAGATAACTGACCAGCATGCTAGGCATTGTGGCTCAGCTCTGCTCTAACAATTCGCTCTTGTGAACTAGTACAAGCCAGCGCTAGCACACCACTGCTTGTACCCCACATTTTAGGAAAACAAAATTCAGAAGAGTTACAGAAAAAAAAAAAAACCTAAAGTAATTGGAACTGTCAAGAAGTTACACAATTAGACTGTCCTTTTTCTCTATTCCTCCCCCCCCCCCTATGTTTTAAAAATTCATTCTCACAGCCAAATTTCATTTTCTGGACAAGTGTTAAACTGATGCATACTTTATCAGAGTGTGTTTCAAATCATTAGGATTGAATGGTAGATTAATTTGAGAAAGCAGTTTAACTAGATAATAGAAGGAACTTTGTCCTTGTTATTTCCAATCCTGCCAGTCAAGTGTTCCATTGTATGTATGTATGTATGTAGTCAGACCCCAACTTAAGTATTGTGTGCAGTTCTGGGAATCCTACCAGTATTTTAAAAAAGATTCAGAAAAACTGGAGAAAGGCACTATAGATAGGGGACGATATCATACAAACGCAAATTTAAGGCACTACTAAAGTTAAGGTTTGCAAAGGCTGAGATGGGAATATAATACAATTCTTCAAATATCTGAAAGTATGTCTCACAAGTCAACTACGGTAGTTTTGTATTATTCCAAAATGCAGTATATAGAATAATAATTTTAAGTTACAGGAAATGAGATTCTAGTTCAATGTTAGGAAAACATTACTAGCAATTAACAGCAGTTCAAAAATGGACTTATCCAGAGAATATGTAGGCACCCTTTATTGAATATGTTCAAGGAGATTCTGAGAAATTGAATGTCAACAATGTCTTTCATTTGGAATGTACTTAGCAGGAGGTTGGATTCAACTGGCCCTTCCTACTCTATAATTCAAGATTATTTTGTGGTTTAGTTGTAAGGAATATGTTTTACCTCCAAAAGAGCACGTTTGTGATTCTTAGGTGGGAAAGAGATCTGGTACTATTGAGAATACAATTGTGGCTGAGCATGTTTGGAAACAGCTTAATATGTACACTTTTGCTAGAGAGATCAAATCAAATTTAACATATTCAGGACTATACTTTGAATTCATAAAACACAGCATGAATAATTTACATCATACATACATATTTCTTCGTAACTCTTTATGCATTCTTCATCTAAAATGTATATAATCGTAATGGTTCATGCCAATTTATCTTCCAAATATTTATTTTATTTATTAAATTTGTTTGCCACCCATTTTGCTTCAAAATTACTCTGGGCAGCTTAATTAAATATTCACCGTTCCTCCAACTTTCTTCTGTTAACTTTTAAAGTTTTAAATTGTAAGTTTCTTAAGACAGTCCTTACCATTGCTGTTGTTCATATAATTATGTTAAGTACCAGTAGCTGTCACTTAGTGACCAGTTGCTTAACAATCATTTGAAGTTACATCAGATCCCAAAATTGAATTGAATTGAACTTTTTTGGGCCAAGTGTGATTAGACACACAAGGAATTTTTCTACGGTACAGAATAATTTAGTGTACATGCAAAGCAACAGAATAATTATAATACCAATAAAAGGGAGGAAGTAAAGAAAATAAGGATAAATAATACTACTACAGCCACACTACATGGGTAAATATACAGACATAAAAGTACTTACGACCAGTCCTCTTAAGTTATGACTGCCACATCTACCCTTCTACAGTTACATGATTGCATTTTGGGAACTTAGCAACTGGTTCATATTTACAACCTGTTGCAGCACCTTGTTGTCATGTGACCACAATTTGAAACATATTTGTCTTTCTACTGTTTTTGACAATTTCCAGCACAAAAAAACCATTAAGAATTTATTCACTTAATGCTCATGTGGTTCCCTTAATTGTGGTGACTTGCTTTATGGCTCACATAAAATAACATCGAGTCAGATCACACAGTGACCTGTTTAATAACCATAAAGACTTATGATGGAAATTCCAGATTCAATAGTGGTCATTAAGAGACTATTTGTACCATGACATGTTAGAAACAATTCTATCAAATATTTTGTCCTGTACCTTCAAAAATTTGTAGCGTGGGGAGGGGGGAAACTTATCTAAAAAGAAGTATTCAATTACTGAAACCACTGTAGTATGTTACTGTTAACCTAAGCACTAGAAAAGCCTGAGCACTAGGCATTATAACTGAAAGTTCATAGCCAAACTACATCTATATCTACATGGAGGGAAGAAAGCAGTGGGGTGCCACCGTCTTAGGCCCAGTACTCTTCAATATCTTCATAAATGACTTAGATGAGGGAATAGAAGGGGAACTCATTGCATTTGCAGATGACACTAAGCTGGCAGGAATAGCCAACACCCCAGAAGACAAGCTCAGGATCCAAAAAGATCTTGAGTTGACAGACTTCAACAATGAGCCCTATCCAACAACCTGAAATTTAATGTGGAGAAAAGCAAGGTTTTACACTTAGGCAGGAAAAACCAAGGTACAAGTACAGATTAGGCGAAACCTGGCTCAAAACCAGTAACTCTGAGATGGAGTCCTAGTGGACAATTACTTACCGGTAAATATGAGTCAGCAGTGTGCGGCAGCAGGCAAAACACTAATACAAGCCTTGGTTGTATAAACGGAAGCATAGAATCAAAATCACGTGAAGTATTAATACTGCTTTATAAAGCATTAGTAAGGCCACACCTGGAATACCGCATCCAGTTTTGGTCACCATCTTTTGAGACTTTGGAAAAAGTGCAAAGAAGAGCAACTAAGATGATTAAGGCCTGGAGACTAAAACATATGAAGAATGGTTGCAGGATTTGGGTATGGCTAGTCTAGAGAAAAGAAGGACTAGGGGGGACATGATAGCAGTGTTCCAATATTTGAGACGTTGCCACAAAGAGGAGGGGATTATTTACCAAAGCACCTCTAGGCAGGAGCAGAAACAATGGATGGAAACTAATCATTGGAGAAGCAACCTGGAATTAAGGAGAAACTTCCTAACAGTGAGGACAATTAACCAGTGGAACAGCTTGCCATCAGAAGTTGTGGGTGCTTCATCACTGGAGATTTTTATGAAAAGCCTGGACAATCACTTGTCTGAAATGGTATGGTCTCCTGCTTGAGCAGAGGGTTGGACTAGAAGACCTCCAAGGTCCCTTCCAGCTCTATTCTGATTAGATTGCACTTTTCAAACTTCTGAGTACATAAAATATACCTTGTTTTAAACGAAGATGTAAAGACAGTAAAAAGGCGCATACCATAAACTACGTTCATCTTTGTATAAACAATTAGTTCCTTTGTTCCCTCCCATATCCTTACTCACAATTTAAATTTGTTCAGGAGAAAGAATAAGGAGTATGGTTGTAAAACATTTTTATAACCATTCTGACTTTTTTCAGTTGATATTAGATATCTAGACAGACAAAAATCCAATACAGTGAAGTGTACAACTTATTTTTAAAAGAGACTCAACTACATATACCTAAAAATTTAAGGGTTAATATGTAACTGAAACCAGAAGCTTTTCTTTTGGGACTGATGGATAAGCAGTTGAGAAGAAAAAACCTTTTGGAACTTGGTTTTATGACAACTGCGGCAAGACTATTAAAGGTGGAAATATTTGGCTTTACTCACAATGGAGGAAGTGAGGATGATGGAGCTTGTTAAAATGGTCAAACTGATAGCTTTAATACAAGGCAAGTTTAATACTGATTGGAAACCCTTTATTGACTTTGTGTGAAACTAAAACACCTGAAAGTTTTTTGATATTAGGAAAAAAAAAACAGATTATGGTTACATTACAGGTAGTCCTCCCCCTATGATCACATTAGAGCCCAAAATTTCTGTTGCTGAAACATTTGTTAAGTGGTTTACCCCATTTTACGACTTTTGTTGCCATAGTTAAGTTAGTAACATGGTTGTTAAGTGAATCTGGTTTCCCCACTGACTTTGCTTGTCAGAAGGTTGCAGAAGCTGATCACATGACCCCAAGGCACTACAAACGTCATAAATATGAGTCAGTTGCCAAGCATCTGAATGTTGATCACGTGGCCACAGGGATACTACAACAGTTGTAAACGTGAAAAATGGTGATAAGTCATTTTTTTAGGCTGTTGTAACTTTGAAAGACACTAAATGAACTGTTGTAAGTCAAGGACTATCTGTAATTATTTTTTCCTATACAGTAAGACAGTGATGGCAAACCTTTTTCTTCTTGTGTGCCAAAAATGGGAGTGCACGTGCATACTAGCGCGTGTGTGTGCCAGCACACAACCCCCCCCACACACGCCACACTGCACATGCACGCATCCCCATGCATGCGCCCCCCCCCCATTGTGCCAGTTTTCACCCTCAGGCTTCCCTGAAGCCTCTGGAGTGTGAAAAATGGCCCAAAGGGCAAACTGGAAGTTCGGAAAAACGGACTTCCGGTTTGCCCGTTGGGCTGTTTTTTGCACTCCGGAGGCTTCAGGGAAGCCCCCTGAAGCCACCGAAGGGCGAAAACAGCCTTTCCCAAGGCCGAAAATCAGCTGGCCAGCGCGCGCATGTGCACTGGAGCTGACATAGGGCAACGCCTCGCGTGCCCTCAGATATGGCTCCGCGTGCCATAGGTTCGCCATCACGGGAGTAAGAGGATATATTTATAACTGCTGCAAAAGAAAATCAGATGTCATTTCTTTATATTTCTTTTTCTGCACTTACGTTTTTTCTTTTGTTTCCTTTTTTTATTCTAATATTAGTTTGTCATTTTTCATTTTAAAATTTTAATGTTACATAAAAACAATTTTTAAAAGCATGAAATGGTATATCATCAAATTTGCAGCTGACACCAAACTGGCAGGAATAGCCAACACTCCAGAAGATAGGCTCAAGATACAGAAGGATCTTGACAGACTTGAACATTGGGCGCTATCTAACAAAATGAAATTCAATGGTGAAAAAAGTAAGGTTCTACATTTAGGCAAGAAAAACAAAATGCACAGGTGCAGTATATGTGGTACCTTGCTCAACAGTAGTAACTGTGAGAGGGATCTTGGAGTCCTAGTGGACAACCATTGAAATATGAGCCAGCAGTGTGCTGCAGCTTCCAAAAAAGCCAACACAGTCCTAGGCTGCATTAATAGAGGGATAGAATCAAGGTCACATGAAGTGTTATTACTACTTTATAAGGCCTTGGTTAGAACACACTTGGA
>QLTV01009056.1:579892-593644 GCA_003457575.1 Thermophis baileyi
TATTCTATTCTATTCTATTCTATTCTATTCTATTCTATTCTATTCTATTCTATTCTAGCATCCTTTAAGAAGTCTTGGATCTCATTCAGAAAACCTCTTTCTCATAAGAACATTCCTTTAAGGTAATGGGTATGAAAATGAGTGAGAATAATTTCCTAATTTGGTGCCCCCAGAATGTCCCAGCTGAATAACCTGAAAAATAGGGCATTCTCATCACCTGAAGACCCATCCCTGTCATTGTATTTAAAAGGAAGGAAATGTCTCACTTCCAGAGCTATTTTAGAAACAACTCAATGGGTGGGGATGTTGTTAACCATTCCATAGACAGGCCTTGGATTTTACAGTTCTCATCCAGATGTGATGCAATGGTTATTTCACAGCCATTCACAGTAAGAGATTTTATCCAGTAAATGAAGAACTTGAATTTTCAAAACTACTGGAATTATATTTGTTAAACCAAAGCGTCTCTAAACTATTTTCTCCTGGAACCACTTAGGCTGATCTTTTAAATAAGTTTTTGTCCCTAAACATCATACTCCAGAAACAAGAAAAATGGCTTTATAACTACTGCCTTTTCTTCTTTTAAAAATTCCCCATTGAAACACAAAATTGTCTCCCCCCAAATTTATTCATTGTTCCTATGAAGTCACCAGGATTCAAGCTTGACTCAAGGTAAATCTTACTGTTTTACAAAGCTTATTTCTCAGTAACATGTTCTACAACAAATTCCTTGTATTCCTTATATATCTCAACCCTTCTTTCTTTTCATTTTCCAAAGCATTTTTCAGTTAAGTCAACTCTGCCCAATTCGTGTCTTAGTGTCCAAAATGCCCAGTAGCCACAATTTCTATACTTCATGATGTGTACACCAGTAGTGGGTTCTAAATCCCATTGCTACTGATTTGCGTGCGCACTCCCGCCACTTCTGCGCATGAGCGTCCCGGGCGGGTGGGCGGAGCCTCCCGCCGCCGCTACCGGTTCGCAGAATCGGGACAAACTGGGAGCAACCCACCACTGGTGTACACCCAATTTTGCTCAACAATTACAGTGTGCATATGGAGTACTTACCTTTCTTTCCCCCTGCATAGTTATTAGTGCTCCTAGCATTTCCATTCATGTTCCTGAATGTCATTTTGCTACCTGTCTTTTCTTCCAGGCAGATATACTCCATTCCATTTTTCGTTCTAAATGCATGAAATATACCTAAATAGCCCTAATCCTTACAAACTTTATTACACTTGGAACACATTCACCATGAAAGCACAGGCAATTACCTCCCAAAAGGCACTTTGCATTTAATGGCATCTCTTCCAACTATTCCCATGAGGTTCTTAAACTAGCTCTCAAGGGAGTTAACAGGAATAAGCCAGAAGATTAAATACAATTTTACCTTGCAAAAATACACTCTGATGCTCATTTACACATAGTTTCCCCTAAACCTTGTATATTTTTACGCAAAAGAAACAAACCTGCTGTATTAAGCTTCTAACTATTCCCTCTGCTAGAAATTAGATTTTGACTGAGATCAATCAGCTTCCTCTTCTCTCCTCAAATTATGCCAAAGTCAACTTTCAAACATTAATTTCTTCACAGACTACTGGCATATTTCTCCATGGTCTTATCCACAGCTTCTGCTAAAGTAGCTGTAAGGATAAAAAAAATCTCTCAATTTTTCATTATTTAGCAGTCCTTATTTCTGCAATATTTAATCCAATCAGATTTCCTTAATGGTGATTGTCCCAACATACAATTACCAGCTCAATCAAAAATTAGCATATACAACATTCTCATTCATCTTCCTCAAGAAATGTTTAGTATCCCTTGAACTAAGACAATACTGGCAACTCTCCAGCCTATCACTAGCCCCTTCTCCATTGGTCAGGTAGGAAAAAGATGATTCACCATCACAGCCAATCAGTGTGTCTTGTGCTGCCAGGACTTAGCACTGAGTTCTGTAACAAAGCAGCCTGTATTTTTTTTCAGTCACTCTTTCTCCCCAGCTCTTTTTCTTGGAGGATTATGCAAAACAGGTCAACTGATTGGTTTTAGGTGTTGTCTTGACTAAATGAAATTATTCAGTGTATTATTAGGTCTGATTTAAGTTAAGCTTAACTATTTATGGATTAGCTGACTGGATCAAATTATTTTTTGATCCTACTATTTATTAACCCTCTCACTGACTCAGAAATGTAACTTTTTTCTTCATCTGGAATCTAGTATTAACATGCAACACAATGGAATCAACAGTTATCAAAAATCCTTTAATCTATATTTCCCCAATTTGGGCACAGTCCTGTAAATTCCCTTCATTCTTTATGAATACTCTAAAGCAATAGGTGACCATGTTTAAGTTTTAAGCCACACACCCCATCAACTTTAAATTTCAGAGCTATAGTATTCTATTCTCTTTTTGGTAATACGTTCTTAACTTAAAAATAGCAGACTACTACAAAAGAAGCAGTTGTTAGAAATAATCAGATATTTCTTTAAAATGCTTTTTACAAGCTGTCAAGAAAACAAGTATTAACAAGTAGTGTTTAAATACTATAATTATTAAAACTTGCCTCAAGTCCCTCCAGACTGAGATGGGAATTGCACAAATAAAATTCCACCAATGTACTTTTTTTATTTCACAACACACTTTTTAAACATCAGGCAGAAGAGTTATTTCTCAACATATCAATTACTGATCGAAGAGGGAACACTACAGTATATCTTCTTCCCTCTTCGAAGAGGTCAGAAAGTTAGGTCAGAAAGTTTAGTTGCGCATTTTTGTGCAGCTAAAACCTCCCAAAAGAAAATCCTTAAAAAAAAAAAAAGTACTAACCAAGGAACGATCAAACAAGCAGCCACTCAAGAAACTTCTGGCATCTTTAACTGTAATTCTCCCCCAGCCACCAGTGGTGATCAGATAAGTCACAGGCACCTATCTGAAACAGATATGTGTTTAAGAAAAAGTTTTTTTCCCAAGTTGAGCTTGACCCTCCTGGTGACTTCACTGAGAGTCCATGTAGTTTCTTGTCAACAATATGGAAGTAGTTTGGCACCGCCTTCTTCCACAACGGTTCCCCCCCCCCCCCAATTTTCCAGGCCAGCCAACAGCCCGAGCATTTCCTGATGGTCGCCCGTCCAAGCGCTAATTAAGTCAACTCAGTTTTCTGTATGGGCCGAGGGCCAATACCCGCCGCGCTTTAATTAGTACCGTCATCGAAATGTTTCCCCCATCCCAAAATGTGTGTGCCCCCCCCAACAACTTCAAGCCTCTTCCTCCCAGTGGAGACACCCCCCCAACCCTGTCAATCACACGGCTTTCTTTCCCAGACGCGGGAAGGGAGGGGGCAACTACACACCCGAGGGAAAACTCTTCCCCGCCCCCCCCCTTGACGACGACGATAGTAAAACAAACCCATTCCTCTCCCTCTCCCCCCTCCCCTCAGCCCAATTCGGCGCTCCCCTTTCTCCCGCACTACCTCAAGTCGTCGACGCCGCCACCTCCTTCTTCTCCAACTCACAGGGCCGGGCCGGGCCGGGCCTGGCTGGGGGGTGGGGGAGGAGAGAACGGCTCCCTCAGGTGGCCACTGACAGGAGGAGGAGGAGGAGGAGGACGCGGACGACTACAGGGGATGCCGTGGAGGGGAGGGGTCACGAGTGGAGTACGCACGCGCGAGGACAAGCCGCGAGAAGGGGGAGCGTTCAAGACGGAGGAAAAAAGGCGGGCGAGCAACTTTAGTCTCGCGCCGAGCGACGCCCCGCCCCCGCCCCCTTCAGCGATCTCCTCAGGCGCTTCCCTTCGTTAGCTGCCAAGCATCTGCGCACGCGCGGAGGCAGCGGATCGCCGGCACCTCTTTCCTTTTCTTCTTCCTCCTCCTCCTCTTCTTCCTCCTCTTCGTCGTCTTCCGCGCTCCCATTTTGAAGCCACGCCTCTTCAGAGGTTCGCTGCCCTCTTGGGTGCCACGCCTCTTCCTCCGCTGTGCTTGTGCGTCTCTTTGAGGGCGCTGCGTCCGTCAAAACGCCTCCTTCCTCCTTAAACGCTCCTTCTACGTCAGCCTTCCACCGATCAAGCCACGCCCTGTCTCAAGAGTTCGTCCTTTCCTGGGCCACGCCCATCCTCTCCTTCCGAGCGCCGCCTCTGCAACCGAGCGCCTCCATCTTCTTGCGCCTGGTACAAAACAACGCCGCTTGGCTCGCCTTCACTTTGATTCGCCAACTTGGTTGACGACTAAAGTTATTCCGCCAATGAAAAGTTCCGGACGGTGACGAGGAGCCAATGAAGCCTAACGGGCGGGATATGAACCATCGGAGCCTCGCTGGAATTGCTATAATCTGAATTCACACCTTATTTCATTTTACCTCCCCCCCCCCACTTTGCCCTGTCATTCATTTCCACTAAAAGAAAACTACTGTAGATGGTCCCAAATTATCATCGACCTTAAAACTATAACAAAAAGGACTCCAAATGAACTTTTCAAATGGGAAGGGGAAAATATAACTCCCTCCAGTATAATACTCGTTTAAATTGAAGTGTTAAAAGTGACATATTGGAGGGGTTCTAAACTCATTTCATACTGCTGGGATTGTGACTGTAAAAAGAGATCACCTGGTGATGGTAGCTAGCTCACCAGGAAACATGCAATACTAGCAGTGTGCTAGTTCCATCCTTACTAATCCTATACAGGTAGTCTTCAACTTACAACAGTTCATTTAGTTACCAAAGTTACAGCAGCACCAAACAAAGTGACCTATGGCCATTTTTCACACATGACAGTTGATCATGTGATTTACATTTGGATGCTTGTCAACTAACTCACATTTATGAGGGTTGCAGTATCCTGGAGTCATATGATCCTCTTTTGCAAATCTTCTGACAAAGTCAGTGGGGAAGCCAGATTTATTTAACAACCGTGTTACTAATTTAAGAATTGCAGTGATTGCCTTAACAAAGGTGAGAAAAGTCCTTAAAATGAGGCAAAACTCACTCAACAAATTTCTCACTTATGACCACAATTGAGCCAAAATTTGTTGCTAAGTTGAGGACTACCTGTATTCACTCAAAATCCAAAGAAACTGATGAGAATTTGAAGCAATGGAATTCCTGCTGAATTGTGGTGAGTGACAGATGTTTGGTCATAAAAAGGGATCAAACCACTATAGCTTTGTGCCATGGTTACTACAAAATTACTCTCCAGGATGAAAGTACCAGACTTCTCCATGCATTTCTGGAAAATGAGCAGGCAGCTGGCCATCATTCTACAAAAGAATCTGAGTTTATCAACACTGCAGTGGTGGGTGAATATTTATGGAGACAAAGCAGCAACAAGGATGGAGAGAGAAGCCCAAAGTCACAAGTTCCTTGTACATCTTGCATTTTTTTAAGTTCCCAACTGAAAGCAGGAATAAGATTTTAAGGAAAACATAAACTTACTCGCCTAAAAAGCTGCCGTTCCCCATAAAAGATTAGATAACAAAAGCAAAAAACAACAACACCCTACTACTATATTTTCAGGAAATTTAAACTGACCCATAAAGGGAAATTATTTGAGGAAGAAAAACTAGTCCTTCTATAACATAGTATCTACTACAGGTGGGCCTCACTTAATGACTGGTGTCTTATAACTGAAGTTATGACGGACCTCAAAAAAGGTACGTGTGACCCAGATTTGAATTTCTGACTTCTGCCCTCCCGTTACATGATAGCGTTTTGGGCATTTGGCAACTAGTCCACATTTACAGCCGCTTGCAGCATGCCAAAGTCACATGACTGCAATTTATGGGTTGGTTTTTTCCCCTGGAATCCTGTTTTTGCTTCCGGTTTCCAGCAAAAAAACCACCCATTGCAAACAATGGATTTGTTTAATGTCTGTGGCATTCCCTTAATGACTGTAGTGTTCCCTTAACAACTACAGCAAAAAAATTGTAAAGTTGACCAGCAAGATTTGCAACTGTAATTGCAGGCTGATTTATGGTTGTAAGTTGAGGTCTACCTGTACCCATGTAATGAAACCCATCATATTAATAATTTAGAAGAGGAAAAGACTGGATTGGCTCCACTTGGTCATGTGCTGGCATGAGATAATGGGAGTTGCACATCTGGAAGTACAAAGTTAGATAAGCCCAATCAAAATCATCTCCCACTGCAACCTCTTACATGATACAGTATAGCAATAGCACTTAGACTTATGTACCACTTCACAGTCCTTTACAGTCCTCTCTAAGCGATTTAGAGTCAGCATCTTGCCCCCAACAATATAGACTACCCAAACAAGCAGTACTTTTTCAGACTTATTAAGATCTAGATCAGGGGTGTCCAACCTTGGCCAATTTTAAGACCTATGGACTTCAACTCCCAGAATTCCCCAGCCAGCCAGCCATGTTGGCTGAGGAATTCTGGGAGTTGAAGTCCACAAGTCTTAAGCGCCAAACTAGATTCCCCCCCCCCGTGATGGTACAGGTAGTCCTCGACTTACAGCAGTTCACTTAGTGACCACTCAAAATTACAACGGCAGTGGAAAAAGTGATTATGACAATTTTTCACACTTACAACTTTTGCCGCATTCCCACGGTCACGTGATCAAAATTCAGATGCTTGGCAACTGACTCATATTTATGACGGTTGCAGTGTCCCGGGGTCGTGTGATCACCTTTTGCGACCTTCTGACAAGCAAAGTCAGTGGGAAAGCCGGATTCACTTAACTGGGCTGCTAACTTTAACAACTGCAGTGATTCACTTAACAACTCTGGCAAGAAAAGTCGTAAAAAGGGGCAAAATTCACGTAACACGTTTCACTTAGCAACAGAAATTTTGATATCAATTGTGGCTGTAAATCAAGGACTACCTGTACTTGCTTCACATCTTTTTTTTTAACTGCTGTCAAGTTTATATCATTAAATCCAAAAAAGTAATGATAGCATCCTGAGACTATTTTATTTTTCTCTCCCCTGCATAATTTGGAAATACTATTTTTTTCAACCACTAAAATATCACAAAAAGTATGTATGCAAGTCTTGATCAGGCCAAGTGATAGGGGAAAAAACCCAAAAGTAAAATATGGGCACAAGATTAGCATTTTAGATCTATTCTAATTAGGGGTACATTTTTCTTTCTTTCTCCTCCTCTTCTTTTGCATACCTGTACAACTAGATTGTAAAAATATTTTAAAGATGAAGTTCTACATAGCTCTTGCCTTTAGTGGCCTATATACAACTCTATGTCGAATTAAAGATATGCTTCCCACAAGATATTTTCTCACCCGGGATTAGGAAGAAAATTGAGCCTGAAAACAAGACAAAAACTCTACTTCCCCCTGTACATTTTTTTTTATGTTTACACATTATTGTTAAGAAAGATTAAACACTTTTTGGAAAAAAGGCTAAAAGACAAAACTGTACAAATTTACTAAAACACATTTTAAGTACATAAAAAGAACTGTTTCATAAAGAGTGTTAATGAACAGCTGCAGGTGTCTCAGAAGTGTGAACAGCAAGAACTCACACACGCGTTGGCAGACTCCACATTTCAACTGTGCAAAATCACAAGTTCAGTGATCTAATCGCCCACCCTCTATGAGCTAAAATGCAGATTTCTAGGAAGATGGGCAGTGTATATCAAGGGGTATATTCTTTGGGAAGGGGCTGAGAAGGAAATGAGGTATGTGTATTTTATCAAACACAGCCTGCTTAGCATCCTGAAAGCTAGATTCAATCTATCGGGGCTATTTCAGATCAGGCCTCTTAGGTCTGCCCAGGTTTGTTAGTAACGACACGTGTCTAGCGTCTTTACGGTAAGAAATATTTTTTACTTTTTGGTTTTATATAGGAAAGGAAGTCTTTTCTAAATACAAATCTTGATTGCAAATGCATTAGTAATTCTGTTCTGGAGGCTGAACACTGCTTAGAAAGAGGGGGAGAAACAATCTGTTAATTGGAAAATATATAGCTTCTGTCCCTCAACTATACATGGAGAAGAGAGCCTAGGAATATGGATAACAGACATCCCTGAATTACGGACTGGAAGAATAAATCCATTTTCACCCAAGATTTGTAAAAAATAAAAATAAAAATAAAAAAGCTTCTAGCCTTCCGACTTATTTATTTACATCTAGTTTAAAGATGCAGTGGGAAAATTGGGAGAATCAGCTCGTTGAAAAAGGTAAAATCATTGTACAGATCCAACTGCTTCTCGACACCTTCCCTACCAACCCAATCCTATATTTTTGGCACTCCAGAGGTTTTTTTTTAATCCTAAATAGATGTGAGAGGGGCCCTTGCAGGGTTTTTTTTTTAAAAGATCCAAAACACGGAGCAAATCACACACAATGTATTTCTTCAGGAGTAAGTAAATGTTCAGTCTATGCCAGAGGTCCCCAAACTTGGCAACTTTAAGACTTGTGGACTTCAACTCTCAGAGAATTATGGGAATTGAAGTCCACAAGTCTTAAAGTTGCCAAGTTTGAAGACCTCTGGTCTATGCTTGACATGAAATAACAAGCATTTGTTGTTGTTGTTCTCTGAAGGAAAAGGAAAAAGAGGGGGGGGGGACTGCTTTTTGCCAGGATCTGTTAAGGAATGTTATAAACAGACCTACATTCCAAATAATAGACAAAATTAAAGTTTCAGAATACCAGCTCTTCCTCTTTTAGCATGTTTAAATACTACTTATCCTGTACTTTCCTTCCCCTATTTCTCTCCCAGTATATTACAAACAACTTTTCTTTTTTACACATCAACCTACTTCGGAAAGGAACTGGATTGCATTATTCCTGAAAATATCAAGAGCGCATGATTAGGGGATATTGGCTATAGCTTTTGGAACTCACTGAACTACCTTAGTAACAAGATAAACTATCTCCTTTTAAAATTGATACACCACACACCACACTAGAAGCAGATAATAATTTAAAAAAGTAGTTGGAAAAGCTGGATTCTAGTGTAACATGATTTATGCAGTCACTTGCATAATTGTTTTGCATAATCATTCCAAATTAGGTACTTTGCATAATATATGATCATTTTGCTAACCACGGGAAGGCTAAGGGCACAGAATTCCTACCCCAATCATTGGAAAACTTGTTTAAGCTTCCCATTTTGAGTCCGTGATATGGGAAGTCATCTCCCATATCCTTTCAAACGTATCTTTGCAGCTATTAGGGGCTAAAAGCTTTCTCATTAAAAGATCCTGAATGCCGAGATTCTCACAAGCTGAATTCCGCACCAGATACAACTTTCTACATTCTAATTAAGAGTCTTGGAAGACCCAACTGTAGCCTAATCTCAAACGAATCACACAAATCCAGATCAGGCCAGCTTGTTTTTCCAGGCCGCCATTTGTCCTTATTTCCAACCCAAGAGTTGAAAAGAGAGGTGAAATCAAGTCGCCTTCCCAAAAGAAAAAGAAAAAAAATCGTGATTTTTACCCAGGTGGGTAATGTGTCTTGAGGAAAAAAACCAAAGGATTACCCTGGAGAAAAAGCATGCACCTTTTAAGGAACCAAACAGGCACTTAAAACACTGACAGGGGCTGATTAGCATAAGCTTTGCTCCAATATGAATTATCTGAAGAATTATTCTGAAAAATCAGAGCCCAAGTGCTCTAAAGTGACGTAAGGAAGGAAACACCTCCCACATTACTTAACCAATTTGCTGAGTTCTTTCTATGATAAGGTAAGCAAATGGAGCAGTGTTTGCCAAACTTAGTAATTTTATGATGTCTGGACTTCCACATGTGAAGCCCACATATCTTGGGAGTCGCTAAGGTTGAAACACACTAAAACAGAGATCGAACATTTCCTGCCAGAGAATGGGGCCTATGCTATTTAGATGCACCAACTGCAGGTATTTTTAGAGCAAGTGTGCTCAAGAAGCAAATCTAGCAGCCTGGATAATACAAAGGGCAATAGAGCCTTCATAAAAATATAGGCACATGGCATTTTCAGGGGCAGTTTTAATTAGCAAGGAAGCAGGCATGGCTTTCTCTATTCCATCCCAACCTCCCTATACCTTCATTATATGGGCTGATTTCTTTCTCTTTTAAATAAATCTCATTTGAAGGGGTCCTTGTTTTATCCACGTCACGTAAAACCGAATTCTGAGAAATAGGAAGGGCTGCCTCTTACAACCCTGTGTGTTTACTTACATTAGACATTCCTGCAACCTAGGTGATCCATACACACACACACACACACACACACACACACACACACACACACACACACACACCCCTTAAAAAAGAGCTCAGAATGGCCATGCCACATTGTGGGTCTAGGAAAGGTCACCTCAATGCCATATCCTAGAGGGCTTGGAGAAGTGTTCGCTGCCCATCCTTTTTTTGTTACAATAAAAAAAGCCAAGTGTACAAAATGATTTCCATCTTCTTCCCAAGTGAAGACAGTAAGTTCACAATAGACTGGCCAGGCTGGTGGTAGGTCCATTTTGTGCCTGAAACTGTACTGGTGGGGGCCCATCTGTCCACTGCAGGCAAGAAAAAAAACAAAACAAAGAAGTAGATGGCGTTTATTGACTGGTGCGTGGTGATTCAGCTGATAACATAATAGCAATAGCACTTAGACTTATATACCGCTTCATAGCGCTTTTTACAGCCCTCTCTAAGTGGTTTTACAGAGTCAGCATATTGCCCCCAACAATCTGGGTCCTCATTTTACCCACCTCAGAAGGATGGAAGGCTGAGTCAACCTTGAGCCGGTGAGATTTGAACCTCCAAACTGCTGCTAGCGGTCAGCTGAAGTAGCCTGCAGTGCTGCACTCTAACCACTGCGCCACCTCGGCTCTTATGATTATGATAACATAATGCTGCTTTTAAAACAAACATCAAGTTTTAAAGAATCTATATTACAGAAATATTTGCGCACAGCTTTGAAACAGCAATGAGCGACATGCAAATTACTGCAATTTCCATGATTTCGTGTTATTGCTGTGCTGGCTAGGACTGACCAGATAAGCAAAGATTAACACCCAGATTAATACCAGACCAACCATCAAACAAGAAACAATACTCCAATCAAGAAACCATCAGGAACACTCCCACCAACACTGAAAGGGCAAGTCGCTTGTATATAAAACAGAGAGCAAACCTCACTCCCTCCTCACACTGATGGTGTTTCCTAGTTGGATAACAAAACGTCTGCAAGCAAACAACCATGCTCAGAGAGCACAAAGAATCCCACAGTTCAACCCTGAGCTACAAATTTTATCTTCTATTGAACAAGGTTAGATTTACTTACTTACTTACTTATTACATTTATATGCCACCCATCTCACTAACAAGCTACTCTGGGCAGCTTACAAACATCATAGATACCTAGGTGACCATGCTGCCCGACCCAAATTTACTCTGCTACTACCTTACTCTTCTCAGCTGCTTAATAAAACCCAAAGGAGAATAAGGTCTCTTACTTACTCAATTTGTGTACTACTTTTCAACTATAGGCAGAGATTTCAGCCAACACCCCTCAAAAAACATGAACCAGAATCCCAAAATAATAAATAAATTGTGTTATTTTTAAGCCTTCCCCCCCAAGTAGTCCTAAAATCATTCACATTTTGTGAATTTTAGAACTTTGCAACACTTTGTTGCTTGTGAGCTATATATTAATTGACTCTGTTACAATTATTATAATGCTGGATTTCATTGTAGTAGTTACTCATTTTTTTTTTTAATATGGGCCTGCCCAGTTGAATAGTTTTTGGAGGATAGCAGATAAATATTGTTAAATAAGCCTGTGGTCAAGACCTTTCAATTAATCACACTAAATGGAGAGAAGGATAGGATGGTTTTAATACCCAGAAGAGAACATAAGATCTAAAGATTAGATCAACAGCTTTGGCTTGTTTTCTTAACAAAACAAAACAAAAATCCTTTGAAAAGACATTGTGATTTCTATCAAAAGCCAAAAATATGCTGTTTTACTAACTGTCCACCCACTACTTTCTGTACTCCTTAAGCCTATAACGAGGCCAGTGGAAAAATCGGGAAAAGAATGCCCACAATGTCCCACCTATTCTACAGGTTTCAATACAGGTAGTCCTCGAGTTATGACTGTAATGGAGCCTGCCCATCATGGTCATAAGTTGTGACGATCGTCAAAGGGGCCCATCTACGTGACTAACCCAATGTTATGACCTTTTTTCACAGCAGTTGTTAGTTGTTAAGCAACATAACGGTTTTGCTGTAAGCCGATCTTGTCGAAAATCAGAAATAAATGCTGGATTTCAGCAAAAACGCTGTAAAACATGGCCCATGACTGTGAGATGCTGCAAATGGATGTAAATGAAAACCAATTGCTGAGTGGCCGAAATGCGGTCACTTAACTGTGGGTGGAGGGCAGCCACTAGAACTTCGGAAACTTGCAGTAAGTACCCTCAGAGAAGTCTGTTGTAACTCTGAACAATTGCTAAGCAACCGGTCATAAGTCGAGGACTACCTGCCATATTAAACTTGAGCAGCTAGGGAACATAGGATCTTTCTCCTGGGATCTTCTGGTTTTCCCACCCACTTCCCCATGGCACCCACTCAGGTTAGCATACAGTAGGGGTGGGGGAATGATGGCCCCCTTCATGACTCATGGACTTCAACTCCCAGAATTCTTGAGGCAGCATGGCTGGCTCAGGAATTCTGGGAGTTGAAGTCTACAAGTCATAAAAGGGTGCCATCGTTCCCCCACTCCTGGCATGCAGAAAGCAAGGGCCAGAAAGAAAGAATAAATGTGGCCAACTTACAGTGATAAGGTTGTGCTCTGGGAGGCTACAAGCCTCGATGTGGTCCTGGAGCAGCTGCTGGGAAAAGTTCTGATGCATTTGCGCTGCTTCATGGGCGTCGATGGCATTCCCACATGCTTTGTTTAAGTCTTCATTGGAAAGGAGGGAGAGAGAAACAGAGACATTAGATTGCAAATCCTTTCAGGCAAGGAACCCATCCTCCCCCTTTATGGAGCAAATTATCCACAAACAAACGAGTTACCCACTCTGCATTAAATAATATTAAGTTAATGATAAATATTATTACAGGTAGTCCTCAGCTTACAACAGTTCGCTTAGTGACCGTTCGAAGTTACAACAGCACTGAAAAAAGTGACTCGTGACCATTTTTCACACTTACGACCGTTGCAGCATCCCCACAGTCATGTGGTTTCTATTCAGATGCTTGACAACTGACTCACATTTATGACAGTTACAGTGTCCTAAGGTCATGGGATCCCCTTTTGTGCCCTTCTGACAAGCAAAGTCAATGGGGAAACCAGATTCACTTAACAACCATGTTACTAATTTAACAACTGCAACAATTCACTTAACAAATGTGGCAAGAAAAGTAATAAAATGTGGCAAGACTCATTTAACAAATTTCTCACTTAGCAACATAAATTTTGGGCTCAATTGTGGTCGTAAGTTGAGGACTACCTGTATACCGTGTTTCCCCGAAAATAAGACATGTCCCGATAATAAGCCCAACAGGGCTTTTCGGGACATGCGTTGAAATAAGCCACCCCCCGAAAATAAGCCCCCCCATTACTTTCCGGGGGGAAAGGGGGGGGCATGCCGGGAGGCGCTCTTTTTGCTGCGGGCACTTTTGTGGCCGGGAGAGCGAGAGCAAGTGAGAGTCGAGGGCACGCACACCCCACGAGACTGCTCGGCTCCTCTGGGCTCTGCCTCTGCCAGCGTTTTCAAACGCGCTCCTGCCTCCGAGGAAGAGAAGGGGAGCCTTGATGCCTGCCTCGCCGCCCCATCGCAGGCAGGAGCGCTTCA
>QLTV01009056.1:602831-630047 GCA_003457575.1 Thermophis baileyi
GCTTTGGGGCAGGGGTGTCCAATCTGGGCCACTTTTAAAACTTGTGGCCTTCAACTCCCAGAATTCAGCATGGCTGGCTGGGGAATTCTGGGAGCTGAAGTCCACAAGTCTTAAAGTTGCCAAGTTTGAAGACCCCTGTTTAACTTGATCATGGGAGAGCGCTCATTCAGATGGTTCAGTACAAAAAGACAGTTTGCTGCTTAGGTAAAGCAGAGTCTTAACAGAGTATTTAGCTGTTATCAAACAGCAGTGCAACTGAGCAGAATCCCACTGTCTTTTCACTAAAAAGAAGAAACGCTTTGTGACTCACTTGGCTTCATTGTACCTTCCTTGAAAGAAGGAGAACAACCCTCGGATGTAGAAAGCGGCAGCTCGAAGACAGTGAGAGCTGGAGGAGACAGAGCAGACACACACAGACAAGTAAGCAAGCACTAACGGCCCAAGGGGGAAATCACGGATTCCAACTGGCCAATTCTATGTTACCACGGAACCCCTATCAACCGATACGTTATTCAAAATATTTAGGCTTGCTTTCAAACATTATTGTCAGACGTGCCCAGAAAGGTTGTGTATCATTCTACAAAATATCTATGAAGTGCTGGATTTAGGAATATGGATTCCTATTGAATTGATACATGTAAAGAGAAGGCCAGACAAAAATTAGCCAGACAACTATGTTTTTGTTGGTTCAATGAGATCATCTTTACTGAATCTCTCTTATCAACACATAGATTACATACAACCTGCAGCTGTCAACATTACATCAAATCCTTCATGGCAACTAAGCTGGCTGAGTCTTCACACAGCACCAGCCTAGACAAGGCAGGCTACTGCCCATAAGCAGCTGATGGCACTAAAGGAAATGTCTCTAGAGTATCCCTTAGCCCAGGGGTCCCCAAACTTGGCAACTTTAAGACTTGTGGACATAGCTGGCTGTGAGAATTCTGGGAGTTGAAGTCCACAAGTCTTAAAGTTGCCAAGTTTGGGGACCTCTGCCTTAGCCTCATAGCCGATTTCTAAAAGAGGCATCTGGCCCGCTCTTGTTCCCGTTCATCTATTCCTCTTCTTTATCTCCACTGCTTCTTTGCACCTTTTACCACTGGCATTGCTTTTCTCAAGCTGAACGGGAATAGTAGCCGAAACCTGATTTCTATGCTTCTCTGCCTCTCCAGAGGGATTAGCCTCCACATCTTTATGCATATATGGAAAATATAGAATAAAACATCCCATGTGAAACATTTCAATCTCCAAGCATATCATCTCAAGGGATGTTCTGTGCTGGAAGCAAGAGGGTTGTTTTTTTTAAATTATGTTTACTGTTTTATCGTTTTGCTGAATGCCTCCCGGAGTCACTTTTTATGGACGGCCGTATAAAATTTGACAATGAATGTATGTATGCATACATATATAAAAGAGAATATTTGTAGCTCAGGGTTGGCATGAGGGGTCCTTGGTGCTCTCTGAGCTTAGTTGTTTTCTTGCAGATGTTTCATTACCCAAACAAGGTACCATCATCAGTGCCGATGATGTTACTTAGTTTGGGTAATGAAATATCTGCAAGAAAACAAGCAAGGTCAGAGAGCACCAAGGACCCGTATGTATGTATGTATGTATGTATGTATGTATGTATGTATGTATGTTTTGGGGGCTGCTAAACTAGTTCAAACCTTAAATAGAACTGTCCAGCAAATTGGAACAGGCTTGTTTTGAGGTCACAAAAGTTTTGAAAAACTTGGAATGGAGGCAAAAATTGGTGGGTTTCAAGGCCTGCAGCCTGATTATGATGTACCGTTTAACACAGCCAGCCTCTATGACTTCTCTCTTTAAAGAGCAGAGGATTTGTAGAGAGAGTAGCAATAGCAATAGCACTTAGACTTATATACTACTTTACAGTGCTTTTACAGCCCTCTCTAAGCGGTTTACAGAGTCAGCCTATGGCCCCCCAACAATTTTGGGTCCTCATTTTTCCCACCTCGGAAGGATGGAAGGCTGAGTCAACCTTGAGCCTAGTGGGATTTCAACTGCCAAATTGCAGGCAGCCGGCAGGCAGCAGAAGTAGCCTGCAGTAGTGCACTCTAACCACTGCGTCACCGCGGCTCAGAGTAGAATAATGAACGACAATTGTCACACAACCTTCCTGACAAATTACTCCTCTCTCTTTTGCTTTAGTGTGCCTTAAAAATCCGAAGCTATCCAAGCCCTCAGGTCAGTTTCAAAGGCCTATTCAGAAAATCTTCCACCAGGAAGAACTATTGGCAAAGTCTCTCGATTTTAAGTGGACTATGAAGCACCACATTTAAACACCACCTTTCAGACTATGCACTCCATTATTCAGTTTTATTGTTTCAGGTTATTCAGGTTTCAGTTTTATTCTTTCCTTATTATGCCTTCATACCAGAATGTGCACGTCACTTCTGTTCTTTGAAAAGCAGGATGTAAATGTAATTAATAACTAAACTAAAAAGAAAGGACAGGGATCGAAGTGCAGACTGACAAGGCATACTAAACTGTTTTAAATGTCCACTGGGACTACTATTAGTTACTGTTGTTGATCAAATTGCCTATCTAAATTCTTGGCATATAAAAATGTTGTCATGAAACAGAGAGTTCACCAGAGTCCTACAACAGTTAAAAGCACTGCTGGTGCCAAAGAATCATTACAAGCCATCCAATGTAATGGCTTTATATGGCTTATATAATATTATATTGTAATGGGAATTACTGATTTACCTACCTCACCGGAAAATTGTGGTCTGGGTTTATCCTTTCCAACAAGCTATAAAGCTGGAGGAGGAGGAAGACATGAAGTTAATTAGTTTTTAAATCATGTTTACAGTTATACAGGACAAAGGCAGTTTGACCCAAGCAGTTTATCATGTGAATATTCTCCAAGGCTTCCTGGGCGAGCAGGGGTCCCCAAACTTGGCAACTTTAAGACTTGTGGACTTCAACTCCCAGAATTCTCCAGCCAGCATAGCTGGCTGGAGAATTCTGGGAGTTGAAGTCCACAAGTCTTAAAGTTGCCAAGTTTGAAGACCTCTGGCTTAGAGATTGTCTGAGGAAGCCAAAAATTCTCTCTCAGATACAGCTCAGAATATTTTTTTATAAAGTGAAAGGATTTCCACATTTACAAACCAGCTTGCCTGGCTTCTGATGATTTCACATGATTCATATTTTATGCAAATAAAGTAAAAACATTCTATTCACAACTAGATAATGTACTAAATTCTGAGCAGCACTAATGCAAATTTGGAATTGTTCTATGAGTTGCAGTTTAGAAGAAGACAAAAGACATTAAAGTTTAGAAGATGATGTAAAAATAGATGCTGTTTACAGAACATCTTGAAATGACTTTTTAAAAACATGGATAAAGTAAATGCTTGCTTTCCCTCTGTTGCACTCTATATGATGCAGCCAACCGTTCGCATTTCATTTAAAGCCCAGTACTTCAGCCAAGACATTTACCTCTTGATGCCGGTTTCCTTCCCTGATATAGACGCTTGCCAAGTTTGTCACGATAAAAGCCCACAATTCCTGATGGGTGGTGAGCTACAGCACAGAAAAGACACATATAACCAAAAAAAAGGTTAAAGCACTTTCCCTTTCTTACAGGAAGTCCTCAACTTACGTCTGGTTGTTTAAAAACCATTTGACAACATCCTTGGAACACTTCCAGCCATTGTAAAAACATTGTGCTGCCCCCTAATGCTTTCATGAGCACATTTTAAGGACTTGGCGACCAGCTTGCATTTATGACCGGTTGCAGCTTCCCAGGGTCACGTGACTGAGAGTTGCTATATAGGTTTTTTTTGCTGGTTTCTGGCAAACAACGCCCATTCAGAATGTATTTGCTTTACAGTTGCAGGATTCAACTTACAACCATGTGATTCGCTTAATGAATGTCATAAAAACAGTTCAGAAATCAGGTCCAGTCACATGGATGCCTTAATAGTAGAAATAGCACTTATATACCGCTTCCAAGGGCTTTTACAGCCCTCTCTAAGTGGTTTACAGAGCCAGCGTATTGCCCCCAACAATCTGAGTCCTCATTTTACCAACCTCGGAAGGATTGAAGGCTGAGTCAACCTTGAGCCTGGTGAAACTCGAACTGCTGAACTGCAGGCAGCAGAATTAGCCTGCAGTACTGCATTCTAACCACTGCGCCACCACCGCTCAACAACCGCAATGACTTACAACCAAAATTCCAGTCCCCATTATGGTCTTAAGCCAAAGACTGCCATATGAGCCTTCCGAGTTATTTAATTAAGAGCTGAGGTGGCGCAGTGGTTAGAGTGCAGTACTGCAGGCTACTTCTGCTGATCACCGGCTGCCAGCAGTTTGGCAGATCGAATCTCACCAGGCTCAAGGTTGACTCAGCCTTCCATCCTTCCGAGGTGGGTAAAATGAGGACCCAGATTGTTGGGGGCAACAGGCTGACTCTGTAAACTGGCTCAGAGAGGGCTGTAAAAGCACTATGAAGCGGTATATAAGTCTCAGTGCTATTGCTATTGCTAATTAATTAAATTATTTGAAGAGGAGAGTTACACCCACAAGGACAAACCAAAAGAAGAAACCCTACACTGAGCGACATCTTACCCGAAGTGCTGTGGTAAACTGTGCTTCTGCGTTGTCCATGCAGTTCACAGAAATGCAATACAGCCCCTTCAAAGGAAAACAGCAGAGAAAGTTCAAGGAAAGGTACTCTGGGTTTTAGGAATGAAGACTCGGCGGAGGAAGTTGCACAACAGTGCACACAGATCTATGTTCCTAGTGCAGATCTATGTTCCTAGTGCAGATCTATGTTCCTAGTGCAGATCTATGTTCCTAGTGCAGATCTATGTTCCTAGTGCAGATCTATGTTCACATTCAATTTGCTTTAATAGTTATGAATCTAACTTCTCTTCCCACCTGAGAATGCAGCAGGAATTCCAGAAGAGAAATACAGGTAGTCCTTGATTTACAACAGTTCGTTTAGTGACTGTTCGAAGTTACAGCAGCACTGAAAAGAGAGACTTGAGACTGTTTTTCACGCAACCGTTGCAGCATCCCCAGGGTCATGTGATCAAAATTCAGACACTTGGCAACTGACTCATGTTTATGACGGTTGCAGTCTCCCGGGGCCACCTTTTGTGGCCTTCTGACAAGCAAAGTCAATGGGAAAAGCCAGATTCACTTAACGACCGTTACTAAGTTAAGAACCCCAGCGATTCACTTAACAATTGGGTCAGGAAAAGTTGTAAAATGAGGCAAAACTCACTTAACAAATGTCTCACTTAGCAACAGAAATTTTGGGCTTAATTGTGGTCATAAGTCGAGGACTACCTGTAAACATATTCCTTCTCTTTGTAACGTGGCATTAAGCTTTGGAATGATTTTGCCCTGCTTTTTTTCTCCACAAATAATTCATTTAAATCCTTCTGTTGTCAGTCTTGCTCCCCAATAGAGTCAATCGCAGCAATTCATATTCTGCTTCTTCTTCTTTCCATAGCTTCAATGAACATTCATGATATTAGATCCAAATTTTCCTATTCCTGGCCTTTTAAACTTATCCTCAACTTGAACTCAAGGCTATCTACTTGTCTTGAGGGAAAACTCAAGCATTTTGGCAATAGAAATGTTGCTTTTGTGTTTACACACAGCACAGATAACTGGGGGAAACCGTCCACGTCAATCCCTGCTGATGAGGATTAAGGAGGATTTATTGAAGGCCACTTCATCTATAGATCAGGGGTGGGGAACCATGGCCCTTTCATGACTGCTGGACTTCAACTCCCAGAATTCCTGAGCCAGCTGACTCAGGAATTCTGGGAGTTGAAGTCCACCAGTCATAAAAGGGCCATGGTTCCACACTCCGATCTATAGGAACTGAAAGAATTTCAACAAATTCACAGCAAGGCCAAACCCTTAGAAAATGGGAGGAATAGCCCAAGTTAGAGAGTTCTTCCTCCACTGTTTATGCAGGAGAAACTGAATTGTACAGGTAGCCTTTGACTTACAAGCATTTGTTTAGTGACCGTTCAAAGTTACAATGGCACTGAAAAAAGTGACTTACAACCCACCCTCACACATACAACCGTCGCAGCATCCCTGCGGTCACATGATCAAAATTCAGGCACTTGTCAATCGGCATGTATTTACCATATTGCAGCATCCCGGGATCCTATGATTGCCATTTGGAAATCTTCCGACAAGCAAAGCCAATGAGGGAAGCTGCATTTGCTTTTAACAACGGCATGATTAACTGCAGTGATTTGCTTAACGACCATGGCAAAAAAAAAAAAAGGCTGTAAAACGGGGTGCGACTCGCTTAACAGTTGCCTTGCTTAGCAATGGAAATTCTGGTCCCAGTTGTGACTGTACGTCAAGGACTACTTGTACTTGTTACTCAAGCCTTGTGGGGGCTCCATTTGTTTGAAAACTGGCAGCTTTTCAATGAATGAAACTCCAGTTTCCTGCACTGAATAAAATTCTGAATAAAACCCTAGATTTACATGCATCACGGTCCGCTTTGGGAACTGGGAAGTTATACTCACCAGAAGAGCATGTAGCTGGGCAGCATGATTAGAAAAGAGCCTGGGAGACTGCTGACAGAGCTGGCATACCTGTGAAATCTTGGGTGTAAACAGAAGAGAACATGACTCAACATCCCAGGTGATTCACAACGATTCTTCTGACTTACCCAGCCTAGAAGGGTTCACTTCCTTTCTTTGCCTTCCTCTTTTCTGACACAACCGCTGATTCCATTTGCACTTTTGGGATTGCTTAATTATTTTGTAAAATCACTTTTGTGTGGCTGCAACACCCTCTCCTTCTCTGGTATAAAAAATATCAGATAAAGCCGGGGTGTCAAACTCGCGTCACGTCGTCGTCATGGGACGTATCACAACTTTCCCCCCCTTCGCTAAACTGGGGTGGGCGTGGCCAGCACGTGATGAATCTGGCCCGCAGGCCACGAGTTTGATACCACTGAGATAAAGTTTCACTGGGGGACTTTGGCCAGATTTCATTTCATTTCACCAATCTGCAACGCTGGAAATGGCCAAAATAAGCCCTCAGAATAACAGAGTTGGAAGGGACCTTGGAGATCTTCTAGTCCAACCCCCTGCTCAGGCAGGAAATCCTATACCATTTCAGACAAATGGCTGTCCAATCTCTTCTTAAAAACTTCCAGTGTTGGAGCATTCACAACTTCTGGAGGCAAGTTGTTCCACTGATTAATTGTTCCCACTGTCAGGAAATTTCTCCTTAGTTTTAGGTTGCTTCTCTCCTTGATTAGTTTCCATCCATTGCTTCTTGTCTTGCCGTCAGGTGCTTTGGAGAATAGTTTGACTCCTTCTTCTTTGTGGCATTCCCTTACATACTGAAACACTGCTATCATGTCACCTCTAGTCCTGATAGCAGTGTTCCAATATCTCAGGGGTTGCCACAAAGAAGAAGGAGTCAACTTATTCTCCAAAGCACCTGAAGGCAGGACAAGAAGCAATGGATGGAAACTAATCAAGGAGAGAAGCAACCTAGAACTAAGGAGACATTTCCTGACAATTAGAACAATTGTGGCAATGACATTGCAAGGTCTCCCAAGACTCTCTCCTTTTCAACAACCACAAAGACTGGTGATTTCAGTCGAGCCTCCATCCATCTGTTCCCCATCACCACCACCACCACCACCACCCGCAGTTCCAAAGAACACCGAATGCCCTAAAGCAGCATTTCTCAACCATGGCTGGCTGGGGAATTCTGGGAGTTGAAGTCCACAGGCCTTAAAATGGCCCAGGTTGAGAAGCCCTGCCCCTTAAGCGATGCCAGTCTTTACCTCTTGCAGGGCTGTAGCTTTGTGCCCTGTGACCAGCCGGCACATGATGATATGTTCCAACAAGATGACTTGGAAAGATGATAAGATAGGGCTGCAATCAAGCACTGGAAGGAAAGAAATGACGCAGTTTAGGGAAAAGAAAAAGGAGAAAAGGAACAGCTCTTCATTTGGTGGAATGGCCATGCTGAATGTCCTCGACTTAAGACCAGTTGCTTAGTGACTGTTCGAAGTTATGATGGACCCACCTCAAAAGGGACTTACAACCTGGTTCTGAAGTTCTGACATCCAATCTCCCCCCCACACACACACACTATTATGTGACCAATTTTGGGTACTCAGCAACTGGCCTAAATTTGTGGCCATTTGCAGTGTCCCGTGGACGCGTGACCGCAATTTATGACTTTTTTTAAGCAAAAACCAGCCTTTTACTTCTGGTGTTTGCTTAAGAAGCACCACCACAAAAAGGGTTGTAAATAGCAATAGCACTTAGACTTATATACCGCTTCACAGTGCTTTACAGCCCTCTCTAAGCGGTTTTACAGAGTTAGCATATTGCCCCCAACAATCTGGGTCCTCATTTTACCCACCTCGGAAGGATGGAAGGCTGAGTCAACCTTGAGCCTGGTGAGATTCGAACCGCTGAACTGCAGCTAGCAGTCAGCTGAAGTAGCCTGCAGTGCTGCACTCTAACCACTGCGCCACCTCGGCTCAGGTAAAATCAGGTCGGCGAATGTGATGACCCGCTTAATGACTGTTGTGACTTACGACCATAATGGGCAGGCTCCATTACAGTCGTTAAGTCAAGAACTACCTTTAATTGTTTTTCTGAAGCAGGGAGTAATATTTTAGGTTATAAAAGCAACTGCTCAAAAATCTTGGGAGACATGCGGCATTTTGCTAAAGCTCAGGCTGGCAAAAACACCCTCTATCCCAGTGATGGCGAACCTTTTCGGCACAGAGTGCTGAAAAGGGAGCGCGCGTGTGCGTGCGCGGCACCAAGTGCCGAAAAGGGGAGCATTTCACCAGCAAGTCTTCCAGTTACTGCCACGCATGCTCACGCCGGAAAACGGAAGACCAGCTCCTCCGGTTTCCGGCACTGCCCCACGCACAAAGGCCAGCTGATCTGTCGCGTGCGCATGCGTGCCAGAAACCCGGAAGAGGAACGGGCGACGCTGCGCGTGCCAGGCGACATGGCTCCGCGTGCCACTTCGGGCACGCATGCCATAGGTTCGCCATCACGGCTCTATCCTATTCTTCCCTCAGTGCGAAGAAAAGAAATATGCCAAAAAATTCCCATCATAAGAATCGGGCGATTCTTTCTGGCACTGCTAAATTGAAATGCAAAGTGACATTGGTTCCTTTCCTTAAGTTCAGAAAAGATCTTGGCTGACTATGCAACTCTGAATGAGCCAAAACCAAGAACAGGGTTTTCTGGTGCTTAGGAGGGAGACCTATCACTGGCCCTGAAAATGGACGCTGGTGCCCCGAAAAGGCAACAATAAATGTAAAAGGGAGAATAGAGAGAAACGGAGCATGCAAGGCGGGCATTCAAGAACAGAATCTGTGTGAAGACACACACCAAAGAAGTTTACTCTGCTCACTTTTGAGTTTCTCTAGCTGCATCAGGGCTTTGTCGGTGTATTTCTGGGCCTTCTCCAAATATCCAGCCTGCATCGAATGCATCACAGTCACCTGGCAAAAAACGAAAGGAAGAAAGAAAGAAAGAAACCATACCGCATTTGTTTGGCAGATCATTTTGCAATCCTGAAACAAATTGCTTCAATGTTCTCCCTGCTGCAAATTAGCATGACTCGTTTTACATGAAAAACAAAGACAGGACACAGTTCTAAATGAGAAAACATGCAGTTAGCAGCACTGTGAACGCCTATGCTGACACGCCACCTGTGCAATTAAAACAGGCACATTCATCTTCCTCACAACAGGGCACGCGGCACTGCCAAATTGCCCTCATTGAGAAAGCCTTCTCGCCAATGATGCAATTAATGTACAAAAAAAACAGAAAGCCTATGCCTTTAGTTTCTAATATTGCAGGGTGCTTTTTGTTAAGAAAACAAAATAAAATTTTTATCGAATTTCAAAAGAACAGGAGGAGGAGGAAGAGGTGGTTTAAATGGGGGGGGGGAGAGGAAAGCAGGAAAAAACACAGAATTGGATGGTGCAGAGAGAAAACAAAAAGTAATTTCCGACTCTCTAGTACAGATACAAGCATAAAATGCAAGTAGATTAAACCATATCACAAAATATTTCTGTAGTTAAAAACAGTTCTACTCATCAAATCCCAAGGTTACATTTTCATTTCTTTCAGTTTTAAGCTAAAATACGAAATTTGTTTCCAAACCACTATTTCAGAATTCCTGACACCTAAAGGGTAGACCATGAGATCATCTAGCCCAGGGGTGTCCAATCTTGGCAACTTTTAAGACTTACGAACTTCAACTCCCAGGATACTGGCTGGCTGGGGAATTCTGGGATTTGCAGTCCACAAGTCTTAAAAGTTGCCACAGTTGGGACACCCCCAAATCAAGCCAATGCTGACAATACCCGATTGTAACAACTCCCCAAAGTCTCCAAAAGAAAACCCCCTCTGCTACTAGACATTCTGCTAGCTGAAAGTCCAGGGACTAAAACTGGGACATTTCTGCAAGCAAAGAAAGGACTCCATCAATGAGCTATGATGCTGTCGGGAAACCTTGCCATCTTCTGAGCCCATTCAGCTCAGTATGGTGGCTTTCCAAAGCCACATATGGAGGTCTTTCTTACCACCTGCTGCCTAGAAATGTTGGTAATTAAACAAGGCATCAGTTCTTTGCAATATATTGCAAAGAAAAACAAAAATCACCCAGAGGCAATTTAAAGGAAAGCCAGTAATGCACCCCCACCCTGCTAGCTACTGCAATTATAAATTGGGATACTAGAGGAGCACTGTGGCTCACGTGGTTAGGATGCTGGGTTGGAAGCTAGCAAGTCTGGTGTTTGAGACCCGAGTGCTGCTGTGGGGCAGGGTGAGTTCCCTTCCTTTGCTCCAGCTCCTGCTGGGGACATGAATGAGGCCCCCAAGTGGGTGTCACCGACTCATCCTTTCAACCCAAAAGGATATTGCCATGATGATGTTAAAGGAGAAATAGAGAGCTCCTTCTTTGTGTGCAAAAGACTATTTCCTGGGCCCCTGATCCTAGAAAGCCCCTGTTGGAAGGATCACTGAAGCCAAGTTTGTACAACTTATTTTGGCAAGATCAGATGCAGCATCTCACCAGGTAAACCAGCACACACATGTGCTCCTTGGGCAGCCAATGGAAGAGGTCTGCAGGGTTGCTGGGCAGGATCTCATCATCATGAAGGGTTGAGATAGTCTGGATGCACTGCTGCAGCTGCTTTAGACATGGCTTGACACTCTTCACCTGAGGAAAGGAGAAGCTGCCTCAACAAAGTCAAAACCAAACATGAGACCCAAATCAAAGGCATCCTACGTCCTACGTCAACCACCCATTATTTTGATGGCTGTTGTCCTCTTCTCAGTTCATCTTCTCTAAAGATGGAACACTAAAGATCTCTGAAGGTTCCTGTCAAGCTTACATTCATTTTTTTTTAATCTTCTTCCACTCATTGTTCCTTCATATATTTGCTCTGCCATTCTATTCTAGGGTAGTCCTTGACTTATGACTTGTCGTTTTACAACTGTTCAGAGTTACAACGGCCTCGTAACAGGTGCTTTATGGCCCATAAAGTACCTCCAGCCCTCGTAAAAGGTGTCCCTGTAGCAACCAGGTGAGCTTTGTGATCGGTTGCAGCATCCTGTGGTCACATGACACTGATTTGCAACTTTTTTTCCTGGTTTCTGGCAAAAAACTACCCACCAGGAATAATGGGTTCGCTTAACAACCGTACCTTTCATTTGTTTAGTGCAGGGGTCCCCAAACTTGGCAACTTTAAGACTTGTGGACTTCAACTCCCAGAAAAAACCCACCAGGAATAATGGGTTCGCTTAACAACCGTACCTTCATTTGTTTAGTGCAGGGGTCCCCAAACTTGGCAACTTTAAGACTTGTGGACTTTTATTCTGGGAGTTGAAGTCCACAAGTCTTAAAGTTGCCAAGTTTGAAGATCTCTGGTTTAGTGACTGCCATGAAAAAGGTCAAAAATAAAAAAAGGTCCAGTCACATTGGTGCCTCGATTTACAATTATAACAAGTGACAACCAGACTTCCAGGCACGATAGCGATTGTGACTCATTTCCTTCATGACTGCAGTGGTCACATTACAACCACCACAAAAAAGATCCTAAAGTTGGATCGATCGCATGGGGGATCCACTTTACACCCGTCGCCGACTTAGGACAGTAAAGGAGAGGCTGTTAAGTCGTAATGGAGCACCTGGTCTTATGTTGTGAGCAACAACATTTTGTCATGGAAGATCACCTGAACTGCTCTAACTCACCTGACCAGCGTCCAGGTAATGCGTCACCTGCAGCACCAAGAAGAAGACCCGCAAGGACTCTTTCTGGATGGGATTCCCCTGCCAGTTCTCAACGATCTGCCCACAAAGTGTCAGCAGCGGATGCACCTCCTGCAGTTTCCTCTCCATGAGGAGCAGCTATGTAGAAGGAAGGAAGGAGAAAAGAAACGACGAAAGTTTCAGAACACATGATAAGCGCCTCTTTGCCAGGTTCAGGCTTCCTTAGTCTTGGATTGATCTCCTCAAATAAAGAAGGAAAACAAAAAAAAGTAGTACGGTAATCCTCAACTTATGACCACAGCTGAGCCCAAAATTTCGGTTGCTAAGCGAGAACGTTGTTCAGTGAGTTTTGCCCCGTTTTATCTGAATGGTCACTAAGCGAATGGCTGTAAGTTGAGGACTACCTGCATTAAGCGTGGGAAGGAGAGTTATTTCTAAGTTCTCAGTTCTGTGATTAACTTTGCTTCTCATCATTTCAAGATAATCCCAAAGAACATACAAAAAACAAAGACATCAAAAATAAATTAAGGTAGCCCAATTAGAACAGGAATAAGTAAAAATTCAACTACAAGTTCAAAGAAGGCTTTTTCTCTCAGTGGTTCTCCTGTATGTGCAACACCAAACTTAACATTACAATTTATACCTTCCATGCCAATCGCTTGGAACTGATTTACACACACAATACTAGGCATTATACACATTTCAGAGCTTTAAACGACACTTTCTAACACGGATTCAGTCCTTGGGGTCTATCTCTCTTATTCTCAGGATCGTTTAAGACAGCGGTGTCAAACTCGCAACGACACGTCGTCATGTGATGTATCGCAACTTTTTTCCCCTTCGCTAAAACAGGGGTGTGAGTGGCCAGCGCATGACGCATCCGGCCCGCGGGCCACGAGTTTAATACCCCTGGTTTAAGATATGAGAAGACAATCAACACATTGTTGTGGCTTCCAGAGATTTCTCTGATTGCGCTGTTAAAAACACACAGCACAGTTGCTCCAAACCAGCTGTGTGTCTTCCCATCATTCTGAAGCAGAATGTATATGAACCGTAACTTAAGTTTTCAGGTAGTCTAGAAAATTTTAAAGATGACCCAAAAAACAAATGTCAAAAAAAAAAAATACCCAGAAAAAATATTTTCAAAATTATATGCAAGGTGGAGTCCCACACATTTTATCCCATTACTTAACCCAGGAGTCTCCAACCTTGGCAACTTTAAGACTTGTGGACTTCAACTCCCAGAATTCCTCAGCCAGCTTTGCTTTGCTTTGCTGGCTGAGGAATTCTGGGCTTTGCTGGCTGAGGAATTCTGGGAGTTGAAGTCCACAAGTCTTAGCTGCCAAGGTTGGAGACCCCTGACTTAACCTACCGCAGTCACCGGTTCTCTGAAGCAATTAAATGCCACCCCAAAACTGCCCACCCTTTGTTTAACAGATGCAAGCCTAATTAATCCACACAATATAAAACTTATTTGCTAAATTAATCTGAGATCGGCTTAGTCCAGCACTACTGATAAAAATGGCAGCAACAAGCAGAAGTGTAATTATCACCTTCCCAATCCTAATTTCATGGAATCTTAATTATTCCAATCCGAAAGACAAATTTACTTTTTTATGGTTGCCTCTCTTAAGACTCTCTATAGCCGTGATGGCAAACCTATGGCACGCGTGCCAGAGGTGGCACGCAGAGCCCTCTCTGTGGGCACACACGCCATCGGCAGCTATTCTTCCTGCACGCTGGAGCGCTGGTCTTCAGGTTTCCAGTGCTCCGGCTTGCGCAAAGACCAGCTGGCCGGTGCTCATGCGTGTGCGTGCGTTCCAGTTTGGGCACTCGGTGCCGAAAAGGTTCGCCATCACTGCTCTATAGCATTTTAAAAGTTCTCAAGAAGTTTCCACATGGATTTGAATTACACCGAATATTAAAACACAGGCAGGGTAGTCACACATTTGAAATGATGTGTGGTTTAACAAAATGCTATTGCTCGTTTCAACAGACATCTATCAATAGTCTAGACCAGTGTTTCTCAACCTCAGCAACTTTAAAATATGCAGATTTCAACTCCCAGAATTCCCCAGCCAGCATATCAACTAGAGGATTCTGGGAGTTGAAGTCCACACATCTTAAAGTAGTCAAGTTTGAGAAACACTGGTCTACAAGACCAAAATCTGTTTATTATTCATTGCTTCTATATCTGAATAAGGAAAACAAATTGAGACTGCAGATTTTAAAGTAATATATAAGTAAAATATTATTTTGTCTAAGCCCCAGTAAACTTACCATGCCTTTGCTTAGTAGAAACAGTGCTCTGAAAAAGAAAGGAAAGTTATTAAGATTCCAACACTGTAGAGATCTCCAGGAAATACAATGTATGCTCACCCTAATCCTAAAACTGCATCAAAAAATATTTCAGAAAAAACTGAAACTGTAACTTTTCATGATCAGTTTGTTGTTATTATAGAAATGACTAAGTGTCTGATTATATGAAAAGTTGAGACTGTAACTTTACTTTGTAATTACTGCACCAAAAAAAGGTGGAAGTCATTGCTTTTTTTCTGTTCCCTTTCCTTCACATCTTTTCCCCTTCTTTTTCTTTTCCCCCCATTTTTCCTATTGTCTTTACTTTCATTTGTATTTTACATTAAGACAGATTTCAATAAAATCTTTTAAAAATATTGCAATCTGCAAGAGCACAGAACGTATTTCATAACTCCGGTCTGTTCACTTTCTCCCTGTATATCACCCACCTTGTATATTCTGATCCTACCACGCGAGCATATTCTGCTCCAACTCCCAAAAGGTCGCAGGCGGAGACCAAATCTTTTTCAAGCGTATGAAGTTGCTAATGAGGAATACACAGAGAAACACACTTAAGCTTGAAACAGCCCTGAAACAGTCCATTGATTTTGATTTTGAGAATCAGTTGGGCTACTGATTTAAGGCACCAGGTTAGAAACTAGAAGACCATGCATTCAAAGCCAGCTGCGTGACCTTGGCCCAGTCACTCTCTCTCAATCCAACTCGCCACCCCATAGGATTGTCTATGGTGATTCTCAGTCATCCAGGCCATGGTTGTCCCAAAGGGGCTTTTTTTCAAAAAGCAATTGGACTTCCTTTGTTTTTCCTTGGAGACATTTTGCTTCTCATCCAAGAAATGAAGAAGCTTCTTGGATGAGAAGAGAAATGTCTTCAAGGAAAAACAAAGAAAAGTCCAGCTGCTTTTTGAAAAAAGCACCTTTGGGACACTCCATAGGACTGTTGTTGTGGGGAAAATAGGAAAAGGAAGGTGTATTGGATATGTTCACTGCCTTTATTTGTAAAAATGATAAAAAATAGGATTCAAATAAATAAATAAATTTTCAAACAAGACTTTCCAAGCTCAAATTTTTTTAAGGTTCTGCACACCTCCAAGGTGATGCTGATGCCACAAACCCATTTATTTTCCGTTAAGCATTGGTACTACAAAGCAAAAAGTCACTAATGTAACTGACCTCTTCAAGAATGCCCCACTTACATTTTTCTCGTAGAACAAAGTCTGTAAGGTGGGCAGATGTTAAGACAGGCAGGATGGTGGTCACAGCACTGTAATAAAACTTCCTCCCCTTTTGTCTGTGTGCTGGCACTACGTACACGGACAAAGGGGTTGGGGGTTTGGTTGCAATGCTGCAACCCTGACTTAGTTTCTTTTGACCCACTATGAGGGTGCCATTACTGCTTCAATACGTAGAACTGAGCTTATGAACCACCACTCATCCGCTCACTTATAAAACTTTGTACCAAAGGACAAGTGCCCCAGTTACAAAACTCTTTCCTAAGGATCAATTCAGAAGGTGCTATCTTCTTTCCGAAGTTAAAAGAAGATATGGCTAGGCATTTGCGGAATAGCTACTTCAGGAGCAAACTCTCTTTTAAATTCTATTTTGCTGCTTTCCCCCCCCCCCACACTCCATTCTATTCATACCCGCCACTGAATCTTGTTTCACTTTTTGTATTTCTTATTTTTTAAACAATGCTGGATTTCTTGCGCCTTTCTTGAAGGCTTTATTACTTTATTATAAACAACTTTGGGCTCCCCCGGGAAGGAGGAATGCTACAGAAATAAAAGCAATAATAATAATAGTAATTTACACAGCTGAGCGCAGTCCTGCTTGCTTTATCTCCTGCTGTTCATTACTCGGGGTTGTTTTGCCTCTTCCGCAAGGACACTCTGTCT
The DNA here is from genome assembly GCA_003457575.1 of Thermophis baileyi. Lineage (NCBI taxonomy): Eukaryota > Metazoa > Chordata > Lepidosauria > Squamata > Dipsadidae > Thermophis > Thermophis baileyi. The sequence goes on from QLTV01009056.1 coordinate 619,330, forward strand.
CAGTGATAACTTCAACCCTGCAGCTTTTAACGCAGCAGAATCTCTCTTATGTGTTTCCCTCTCGGATGCAAGTACTGTAGAAACCCCCCAAACTCTATGCTGTTTTTCATACAAGTAGTCCTCGCTTAACAACCATTTGTTCAGCGACCATTCGAAATTACAACAGTACTGAACAAATGGCAGTTACATCCAGTCCTCAAAGTTACAGCCACTGCAGCATCTGCACGGTCCTATCATCAAAATTTGGATGCCTGGCAAATTTGTCCACATTTACAACCACAGCATGAACCAGCAGTTCCCGTGGCAGGGTGCATCTCATCACCCATGGGAAGAAGAAGGTAATGAAGGTCAGCTGGGGGCAGTGGAGGACAACAGGTGTGTGTGTGTGTGTGTGTGTGTGTGTGTGTGTGTGTGTGTGTGTGTGTGTGTGTGTGTGTGTGTGAATGGACAGCAGGGTGGCCAAAAAAGCAGTGATGGGGAAAGATAAGTGGGTGAGGGGAGCTGAAGCAGAGGCCAGCGCAGCAGGGCAGAAGTGTGAGGTCCTCACCTAAAGACTGCAACCAGGACTACCATTAACTGCTGTCGCTAAATAGTGGAATCGCACGATGTTTCACCTAATAACCACTTCACTTTTAGTGATGGAAATTCCAGTTCCAAGTAAGTTTGTTAAGCGAGGTCTAGCTATAATTTAAACCATTTGAGAAATGTGAAACTGAGCTTACCGCAAGCTGAAAAAGAAGGCGACAGTGCCAGTAAGGAGTCTGTTGTGAAATCTGGATGGCTTTACGCAGCAGTGGCTTTGCTGTGTCAACAGAATTCTGAAAAGTATGGACAATAAAAATCAAATTATCATACAGAGATGGAGGAGGAGGAGGAGGAGGACTCAAACACAAAATCAATTGGAAAAAGCCACGCCTCGTAAAGCAAATGAAATACGATTCTATTAATTGGAGCGTGCACAATTTTGCAGAAATGACACATCACTTTTTCCAAAAACACATTTTAGCAAATATATTTGTGTAAAAGCTGTGTGAAGAGGTCCAAAGATCGGGAGCAAAGCCAGCAAAGGGATTCCGTCCGTGGTATCTACAGTTAAATGCATTCCAGACAGATCCACTGGGCAGATTGTTTTACCTTTCTAGAGGAGGACAGTCAGAACAGATGACTGGAAACTCTATGAGAGATATTCTGCATTCGGCCAAAAGTACACCTGCTTCTGGACACCTAACACCCACAAGCTCCCAAAAAGGGGCACCAAGATGCTAACTCTACTTGTTAGGAGTCAGGAGCCTGGTGGGACAGTGGTTAGAATGCAGTATTGCAGGATAACTCTGCCCACAGTCAGGAGTTTGATCCTGATGGGCTCAAGCCTTCCATCCTTCTGAGGTTGGTAAAATGAGGACTTTGATTGTTGTGGGCAATATGCTGACCCTGTAAACTACCCAGTGTGCTGTAAAAGGACTATAGGATGATATATAAATTGCTGTTGCTGTTGATTGCATCATCTTAAATATCAAAATAATAAAACATAATGAAACTGAACAAACTGAACAAACGCTCGGTTCTTTTTAATGGAAGTGCTATTGACATGCAAATAAGTCAGGTAACAAAGATGGATGAAGTGTCTTAGCTCTTTTCTATTTTGTATGGAAGAAAGTCTTATATATCTTTTGCGTATCAAACCCATTAAATATTAGCATTTAAAGAACTGCATAGGAAAGATACTCTTCTTACCTCTTGACAGTACAACTCAGACAGGAGGCTGGCAGCTTCAAATTTGACATCCTCAAACTGCGGAATCTGGTAGTGTCCAAGTTAAGCTAATAACACTTTCTGTTAAAAGTTAAAACAATAGACATTTTTAGTTGGACAAGGTCCAATGCTGTGTTTAATGTAGGATATGCCAAGTACTGAAACCATACTCTCTATAACTTCTCAGTGCTCCTGTCTGTATTTAACTGACCACCCCCTTTCCGGCCTGCTTGAATAATTTCAGCAAAGTTAGGCCCTAATATTTTTAAATCAGGGGTCCCCAACCAGTAGTGGGTTCTAAAACCTGTTGCTACCAGTTCACGCGCGCTCCTGCGCATGCACAGAAGCATCCCGGGCGGGTGGGCCGAGCCTCCCGCCGCCGCCGCTACCAGTTCACAGAACCAGGCCGAACCGGGAGCAACCCATCGTTGTCCCCAACCCCTGGGCCTCAGCCCACTACCAGGCTGCGGAAGTGGTGGGCGAACGCGCGTGTGCGCATCCCCACTTGCATGAGTGGCGGGAAATCAGGCCAAGTTGGTGTTAACTTTCAAAACAACCTACAGAAGTTTAAACTGAGAATTGAGAATTCCAGTTTTCATGCGATCAGGAAAAAAAGGATACTTGTTGTGATATCAGCCACTGTAAAAAAGAAGAGAGAGAGAAATTAGCAATTCCTGAAATCCCCTCCCCGTGGAATTTATAGCAATCTCTAAAAGGAACAGTTAATGATGCATTTCTGAAATGCAGCAAATGAACAAATAATTTTTATTATGGTTTATGGCCAATCAAGACACAGTGAAGTGTCAGCACTGCACTGTCCTTGCCCTTCCTGCCAAACTGAACTTTTCCTACAGTCTCAAAACTTAGAAAAGACCACTTTTGTTTATCCAGACTTTACCCTCACAATCCTCTTCAAATTTTATTCCTTGAAATAGTCACTTTTCATTTTTCCTGTACCTCCTGAAGTTCACTCTTAAAATGTTGTATCTGTTTAAGGGGCTATAAGCTCAGTGGAAGCCCCAATATTCAAATTCTGGAAGCTCCCAAGTTGGATTGACAGGCTTGACTCAGAAAGATCATTGCTAATCAGTGTACACTATGAATGGGACATTAGCTGGCAGGCCAATACACATGTATTCATCTGGATTTCCTCATTCTCTCTCTTCCACTTGATTGATGGGAAACAACAGAAAGACTGTTAAGTGAGACATTTGTTAAGTGAGTTTTGCCCCATTTTACAACCTTTCTTGCTATAGTTATTAAGTGAATCACTGCAGTTGATAAGTTGGCAACACGGTTAAGTGATTCTGGTTTCCCCATTGATTTTCCTTGTCAAAAGGTTGCAAAAGGTGATCGCATGATCTTGGGACACAGCAACAGTCATAAGTATGTGTCAGTTGCCAAGCATTTGAATTTTGATCACATGATCATGGGGATGCTACAAAAGTCGTGTGAAAAATGGTCACAAGTCACTTTTTTCAATGCCATTGTAATTTTGAACGGTCACTAAATGAACTATTGTAAGTCAAGGACTACCTGTATAAACAAAGTTCCTGTATTCCTACTAATTTTCCCTCTTTTATTCCTAGAAAAGATGTTTTCTTTTCTGTTCAACTCCATTCTTATCTTATTTCAAATGTCAGAATTTAAGAGCTGTGCATTCTCCTCCACCAGACTTTTTGGAGAAGCTCCTGCCTCCTTTGCTAATACCTAGAAATAATTTATTTTAGCTATAAACTCTTTTTTGTTTATTGTACAACTGCCTTAAATATCTATCCAGTTATGCATGTAGAGAAAAAAAAAGAAAAAAAAATTATGTACCTCAAACTCATTCGTTTATAAAGATGTAGCAATATGTGACACAATAGAGAGAACTGTACAATCTTCCTTAGGCTTCCGCAAATTTATGTGCAAAAGCAGCAAACAACACTAAGCCAGATTCCTTTTGAACTATCTTGCCCAACCTGATGTCTTCCAGATGTGCTGGTTTACAATCAACACCACTCCCAATTAAAATACGTCACTTTTGCTACTAGAATTCTCAAAGCCTCTTAACAGCTCAAACGCAGCACCAGGAAAAGTTTAGAAGTAACATCTACAACAGTAACATGTTTGTCCTTCTATGGACAAGGAGGAGAATGGAGTGCTAAATATACAATCTTGCACTCCTGATCAAAAGGCAAGATAAAAATCTAATGAGAAAAGAAATATTTTTAAAGTCAGGGGTAGGGATGAAAAGAAAGACAGAATCAAAACATGAACGGAGCTAGTATCTTCACCTGCAGGCTGGAAGACCCAGATGAAGAGGATAAGAAATGCTATAATGGGTGCCCGATGAGCTTCAGGAGAAACTACTGCAGACTGCGGGGCCACCACTGAGAAGGCCCAGCACATCTGGACAGCAGCAGTTTTGACTCTAAGAATGGCCTTCATAGTTAGAAGGGACTTTGGAGGTCTTCTCGTCCAACCCCCTGCTCCTCCAGGAGACTCTATATCATTTTAGACAAACGGTTGTCCAGTCTCTTCTTAAAAACCTCCATTGATGGAGCATCCACAACCTCTGAAGGCAAGTCATTCCACGGATTAATTGTTCTGTCAGGAAACTGCACAAGTCTGTCTACCTGGGTATACAAATGCAGGAAGTCCTCGACTTACAACAGTTTGTTTAGTGACTGTTCGAAGTTACAGCCTTTGACTGAAGTTACAACAGCACTGAAGTGCTTGTGACTTTTGACCATTGTTCACACTTACGACCATTGCAGCATCTCCATGGACACGTGATCAAAATGCAGACGCTTGGCAACTGACTCATATTTATGACCCTCATGTGATCAACTTTTGCAACCTTCTGATGAGCAAAGTCAATGGGGAAGCCAGATTCACTTAACAACCCCATTATTAAATTAACAACTGAAGTGGTTCACTTCACGACGGTGGCAAGAAAGGTTGGTAAAATGGGGCAACACTCACTTAACGTCTCACTTAGCAACCGGAATTTGGGGGCTCCACTGTGGTCATAAGCCGAAGACTACCTGTGTTTTTCCCTGTCTGGGGCCACATATCCGAGGCACACGTGTACACAAGCGTGGCAGTCCTCCTTCCCTCCCTCCCTGGGGCAATCTGAGGGGCGCCGCCCGCATCCCTTCCACGTCACCCCGGGACGCACCGCTTTCTCGAGGTGCCCGCGGGCCTGCTCTCCGTTGCGCGTGTGGTGGTAGAGGACGGAGCCGAGCTGGAGGTGGGTGCGGGCTTCGACCCGAGCGGGGGGCTTGCGGGGCAGCACGGCCTGGAGGCAGTGGACGCAGAGCCGCACCTTGGGTGGACTAGAGGTGCGGAAGTGCTCGGCCAAGCCCAGCAGCGCCACGTACCACGACTCGGACGCCCCCGAAGACACCGGAGCGCCGCCGACCCCGGACGCGGAAGACGTGGACGACGAGGAACCGGCGGAGCCGCCGCCGCCGCCGCCTCCTCCTCCTCCTGCCGTGGCCTCAGCCCCGCCGGAGACCGCCGCCCCCGAGCCGGGCCCGGCGCTCCCTCCCACCGCGGGCTGGGGTGGTCCTGCTACGGACGAAGCGGCTGAAGCTGCCGCTGCCGCCGCTGCTCCCCCGGCTACGGAGGACGACGAAGGGGTGGAGGAAGAGGCCGGAGCCGTCGTGGTGGTGGCAGCGGTGGAGGAGGAGGAAGCCTGCGCTCCGCCCCCGTTGCCCGCCGTCTCGGTCGAGCCGCCCGACGCCCCGACGGCGGCCATCTTGGCTTGGCCTCCGTAAGGACCGGGAGGTCGCTGCGCGGCGGACTTGAGAGACTCACTGCGCAGGCGCAGGCGCCGCAACGCTTGATGGGAAAGCGAGTCCTGGAAACGGCGGTGGCTTATTCCACCCCCATCCCGCGTGGAGAAACTGAGTTGGGAGACAAAGAATTCTGCTCTCCGGGGAAACCTCTATCCCCGCTTCTCCCTCCCGGGTCATGAAACAGGTCGTCCTCTCGAGAGGTTTAATCTCATCCCCTCCCCTTTCTAGATCTCTGTTCTTTCGTTGAAAAAACAATGTGCATCACATCAAAACAAAACTACACCTTGCACCGCCATGGGATGCGTGTCCACCTCCATCCACCGGTCCTTATTTCCAAAAGTGTGTTGCGGATTAATTAATTAATTTTTTAAAAGTGCATAGCTTATTTTTAGAACTTTAGCAAATAATGAAGAGATCGGTCGCTTATTCGCTTTATAATGCCTGCATTTCTTGGATCTTTGATTCTTATGGGGATGAAAAGTGATATTTTTGGTCATAGGAGTCATTTCGAAAGCAGCCACGGGAAAGGGGGGGGGGAGAGATACACATTTCAAAACAAAAATGTGACACTCTTTAATAATAGTGACCTTTAACTCCTTTTGCATCATGGGAAATATAGTTCCCCCGTACGTAGTCAAGACCAGAATAGCCGAGGGGAAGTTTTGCGGCCGGTAACCAAATCTGGTAAAACCCGCTATTTTCCCCCTCTGCGTTGCCACACAGCGCCTGACGGGCATGTGTCAGAATAGAATTGGAAGGGACCTTGAAAGTCTTCTAGTCCAACTCCTTGCTCAAGCAGGATACCCTGCCTATACCATTCCAGACAAATTATTCCCCAAAGCACCTGAGGGGCAGGAGCAGAAACAATGGATGGAAACTAATCAAGCAACCTGGAATTAAGGAGAAACTTCCTAACAGTGAGGACAATTAACCAGTGGGACAGCTTGCCTGCAGAAATCCTGGGCGCTCCATCACTGGATGTTTTTAAGAAGAGTCTAGACAGTCACTTATCTGAAATGGTATATGCTTGAGCAGGGGGCTGGACTAGAAGACCTCCAAGGTCCCTTCCAGCTCATTCATTCTATTCTATTCTAAATGGTTCTCCAGCCTCTTTTTGAAAGCCTCCAGTGATGGAGCACTCACAACTTCTGAAGGCAAGTCCTTCCACTGATTAATTGTCCTCACCGTTAGGAAGTTTCACCTCAATTCCAGGTTGCTTCTCTCCTTGATTAGTTTTTATCCATTCTTTCTTGTCCTGCCTTCTGGTGCAGGATAATGCTTTTTTGTCCCAGTGGACGAAACAAAACTTGAAATTTGAATGTAACAATAGCATTACAGTCTCCCAGACTCGTAAAACTTCTCGGGAGAATTCGTTTTCCAGCCTCTGCAGGTCTACGGACTTGGGCGGCGGGGGGGGGTCGTGGTGGTGGTGTTGGACTAGACGATCTACAAGGTCCCTTCCAACTCTTCTAAAAGTCTGTAGAAATTCTCAGTCATCCAGGTCATGGTTGTCGTTGTCCCAAAGGTGCTTTTTCAGGAGGCAACTGGACTTTCTTGTGTTTTTTTTTCTTTTGAAGAAGCTTCTTGGATGAGAAGCGAAACGTCTTCAAAAGAAAAAAAACGAAGTCCAGTTGCCTCCTGATAAAGCACCGTTGGGACTTCCAACTCTCGTGAATCTGTTAACTGTTAAACTACAATACCCGGCATCCTTTTCTTTGAGTGGCCGTCTTGCTCCCTCCTCTCCCACAATGCATCGCGCCGCTCTGCCTCCCGGCTCATCCGGGTGAGTACCCGCCCGCAATGCATTGTGGGAGAAGCGACAGTGTGTTGGGGGGGGGCGACCTGCAGCCATGGAGAACAGCAAGGATGCGCCAGGTGAGTCTCGGCCCTCAGGTGAAGCGCCCCTTCCCGCTCTCCCCGCCCCCCTCCGCCCCTGGGAAGGGTTCCCGCCCCGCTCTTTTAAACAATGCCTAGTGACAACGCCCTTTGTCCGGTGGTGGTTGCTTTGTGGGCCTTTGGCCTGCTTATGAACGGTGGCGAGGGACCATCATCCCCGCCCGAATGCTTTCCAGGCGCGCCGGACTACAGTTCCCATCCGGGGACAGGCAGGCGCGCGACGGCAAGGCGTTCTCGTCTTCCTTGGTCTCTTGTGCTGCGCGGTTGTTGTTTTCTGCCGTGCCGTTTTTTGTGTTGACTAATTCGCTGCCCCCCCCCCGCGGATATCAATTGTAAAAGATTGGAGGAGCTGCAGAAGAAGAGAAGAAATGAAAAGATCCGGGAATCGGAAGAGTTTCCCTTTGGGAATTATTTGCTGTGTTTTGGGCTGGGGAGGGCAGGAAAGCAAGCAAGCAAGCAAGCAAGGGGAGAGGACACGATGGTTATGTCTCAGGTGGTGAATGGGATGGGTAACCATAGCTGTGGTATTCAAACAATACATGCCATAATGGTATCTTGTTGGAACAGATCATTAACCAAAAAGGTCCCAAAAGAAGCACTCGGTCGCCATGATATAAAAACGATGTGGAGACTCTAGAAAGAGTGCAGAGAAGAGCAACAAAGATGATTAGGGGACTGGAGGCTAAAACATATAAAGAACGGTTGCAGGAACTGGTTATGTCTAATTTAATGAAAAGAAGGACTAGGGGTGACATGACAGCAGTGTTCCAATACTTCAGGGGCTGCCACAAAGAAGAGGGAGTCAAGCTATTCTCCAAAGCACCTGAGGGTAGAACAAGAAGCAATGGGTGGAAACTAATCAAGGAGAGAAGCAACTTAGAACTAAGGAGAAATTTCCTGACAGAACAATTAATCAGTGGAACAACTTGCCTCCAGAAGTTGTGAATGCTCCAACACTGGAAGTTTTTAAGAAGATGTTGGATAACCATTTGTCTGAAATGGTATAGGGTTTCCTGCCTGAGCAGTGGGTTGGACTAGAAGACCTCCAAGATCCCTTCCAACTCTGTTATTCAAATATTTCTTGATACATAAGTTGTTGTGTAGTTTTGTTTAATCTTTCTTTGTTTACTGCAATTTCTGTGCTTAGTTCAATGGATTCTAAGTAAACTGAAAAGACATATTGACAAGCACCAGAGACAATATTGGCATTGCTCAGAACTAGCAAAATAGGTTGCAAGAGACTGCAGAGATGCAGACTCAAATTTATTCTCAGCTCTATAAATTCACCGGGTGACTTCAGGCCACTCATGCACTCTCAGCTTAATCTACCTTAGAGAGGTGTTGTAAAAGGGATCATATACTTCTATGGTAGGCAATTAGGTAATTGTTGCTATTAGTACTGTTTTCCTCAATTGTCAGTGGCTAGAAAATTGACTTTCACTGCGCTGGGGAATTGTCTTTTAATTTTTAACATTTTTCTTCTGATTGTTCTGGGGGAAAAATATATAAATAATGCCAAAGATCTTCAGCTTATTGATTGCTGAAAGTGGGTATTAGTGGTACAAACCACCTGCTAATGGTACAAGCACATTCATAATTTGATTGCTTATTTGTACCCGGACTATCATTAAGTGTTGCACCTTATGATTCTTGACGAACTTATCTTTTCTTTTATGTACGCTGAGAGCATATGCACCAAGATAAATTCCTTGTGTGTCCAATCACACTTGGCCAATAAAGAATTCTATTCTATTCTATTCTATTCTATTCTATTCTATTCTATTCTATTCTATTAAGTTGCTGCAGCACAGTGCATTTGAACATAGAATAGAATATGTTAAATCTTTAGTTGATGGAAGGTCTTTAGATGACTTGGGACAAGTCAAATGAATGTCCATTTTTCTACAATTGTAAGAATAACATGGTATCTCTGTCATGCTCCGCCTACATTTCATTATATTCCTAAGGTAAAGTATGCAATAACCAGGAACACTTCCCCCCCCCCATGAAAAATAGGAAACTTGTTCATTTCTGATGCAAATTTTGGCAAAATACTGCGATCAGATCTCAGTTTCTTAGATTTTAAAAAAGACGTAAAATATATTTTATTAGCCATTAGCCTGAAGTCCAGTTATTCTTGGTTTACCTAATGGATTTTACATTGACTTTCAGGTTAAGTAGTTCTATAGCAATTTACAATAGTCTGTATATAAGATTGGATGCAGTAAGATTAAAATGCTAAAGTTAATTACTGCACAAGAATAACATAATCCAGTAAAAAGCACATAAAAATTAGTACATTATTGACAGATGCAACAACTTAAAGCAGGAAGGTGCTACATTCACACTCTAGCACTTTTTAATCCTTAAATTTTGTGCTGACATTTGATTTATAGAGGGAAAGGAAAACTTGTCCTTTTGGATCTCTCTTCCTTTGCAGTTAGAATAGAATAGCAGAGTTGGAAGGGACCTTGGAGGTCTTCTAGTCCAACCCCCTGCTTAGGCAGGAAACCCTATACCACTTATTATATAATAATTATATCTTAGCAAATCCTCAGCTGCCAGCCTTGTCTTGCAAAGTGATTCTGTGCCCCCTCTTCTTACTAACCAGGGAAAGCCAGCCGCTGGTTTGGAGTTGCAATGCCCAAATCAGTGAAGACCAACGTGAACATCCTCCATCAGGAGAAGCTGATTGCTCAGAAGAAGCGGGAAATTGAAGCCAAGATGGAACGGCAAGCCAAACGGAACCACTTGCCAACCCAGCAGGCTTCCCAGGGGAGCGAGTATGTAGAATTCATTCTTAATTATCATTGTGATATAACTGTAACAAACAGGTGATGGTGAGGGCAGCAGCGGAAAAGAATGTGAATTGGTGATGGAAGAGTTGTGTATTGGTAATTGCTTAGCCCTGGTATGATTAGAAAAAAAAAAAAAAAAAAAGCTCAAGAGGGATAAGGTGGTGAGAAAGAGTTTTTTCTATAAGTTTGGAGAACTTTTCCCAGTCAGAACAACAACTAGACTATGTGGATGAGCCCTCAGATTGTATAGAGACTCTCCTGTTTCCCATAAGCTGAGTTTGCACAACATGCCAAATGGTGGTTTATTGATTTAACCCAATTGCAATAGACATTATCCAATCAGCCACATTTTGGCTTAGCATGTTATGCTAACCCAGTAACTAGCAAGTCAGCCCTTTCTCCAGATGAGAGTGACTGAACTACTAGCTGAAAGAGAAAGGATACCAGCCTCTTTCTTTCCCTACCTACCTGCCTCTCTATCTCT
>QLTV01009056.1:639533-674242 GCA_003457575.1 Thermophis baileyi
TGATACTAAAGGTTCATGGCAACTGAACGGTAGCGAAGTGCAAGCATGAGGTGGCAGCTGACACTCTTGTTTGTTTTGTGTACGCTTGCAGATTTTTGTACGAGCCCAACAGTTCAGGATACAAGTATTACCAGCAGAAGCTGGAGGAATTCCGGAAAGCAAACAGTAACATCGAGGGCATGCCGCCAATATCAGAAGCCAACCTGAAGCGCAAGGCCTCTTCTGAGGGGGGACCTTCCTCTTCCATTTCTTCTTCTTCCTCCTTCTCCTCCTCCTCTTCCTCCTCCTCCTCCTCCTCCTCCTCCTCAACAGCAGCACTCACGGTTTCTCTGCCGAAGCAGGCAGCCGCATCCAGTGCGAAGAAAAAGCGGAAAAGCCGGTGGGGCCCAGAGGAGGAGAAGGTGGACTTGCCTCCTCCAGAGCTCGCTCAGCAGACGCAGGAACTGTCGCCAACACCGTTGTCTGGTTAGCTCTTGTTGTGTTTTAAAGCCAGTGCAGAGCTGGGGCTTGTGAGGGGGCTGTTGCGGGGTGAGTTTTCTCACATCCACCCAGTCAGTTTTGTTTCAAGCAGAGGGTAGTGCTAGAGAAGCAGCTTCATTTCACCGGCACCTTTACGACTGGTCACTTAACGACCATTCAGAGTTACGAAAAACCTACAGGCAGTGGTTGACTTACGACTACAACTGAGTTCAAAATTTCTGTCGCTAAGTGAGACAGTTGGGAAGTGAGTTTCGCCCCATTTTATCACCTTCCTTGCCAGGGTTGTTAAGTGAATGACAGCGGTTGTTATGTTAGTAACACGGTCGTTAAGTGAATCTGCCTCCACCCCCCCCCATTGACTTTGCTTGTCGGAAGGTCGCCAAAAGGGACCACATGACGCCAGGTCACAGCAACCGTCATAAATGTGTGTTAGTTGCCAGGCATCTGAATTTTGATCATGACCCGACCATGGGGATGCTGCAACGGTCACAAGTGTGAAAAATGGTCATAAGTCATTTTTTTCAGCGGCATTGTAACATTGAATGATCACTAAATGAACTGTTGTAAGTGGAGGACTGCCTGTATCTTGAGGCAACTTACAACCCAGTTTTGAAGTTCTGATGGTTGGGGGGGGGCACCCCCATGGTCATGTGACCGAACTTGAGTACTGGGCAGCGTGAGCTCATTTACAGCCATTTGCAGAATCCTATGGGCACATTTTGCCAAAAAAAATGGGCACGTCCACTTTTCAGTGAAATCATGCCCATAGCAAATCATAGCGTCCATTGCAAAGAAAGATCACATGACTGACCTGTTTTTACAACCTCATGACTTATGGCCATAATGGGCAGGCTCTATTAGAACAATAGCACTTAGACTTACCGGTATATACCGCTTCACAGTGCTTTACAGCCCTCTACGCGGTTTACAGAGTCAGCATATTGCCCCCAACAATCGGGGTCCTCATTATGGTCATAAGTTGAGGACTGCCTGTAATGGGATCTTCGCATCTGCTCCAGTGATATTTTTTTAAGCCCCACCATAGCCATGCCTCTGGCTGTTATGAGCCTTAGCCTCAGAGCTATTGAGTTTAATTCTCTCTCTGGAGAGGGTGAACCTTGGCAAGGCATTCAGAGACTAAATATGCCGCTTGGCTGGGGGGAAAAAATGGTACATTGTTCAATATGCAAACGTAGCTTTCAAAAACACAACCACATACATATCTTCCCAGAAATATGTCACTCAGTGGGCTCGGTAGAATTTGCTTTTGAGTTGGCGTGTCCAATGTTTTCTTCTTCCAGAAAGCTATGCCAATTGCCTCTTTAGGGAAAACAAGAGAACTTACTTGATTCTCATGAACACAGCTTGTCAATGGCAGCTATGTACCACATTCAAGAACAACCAAAGGAGTAGAACTGTTTTTCAAGAATGTCGAGGCTAAAATGCTGCTTCGTGCACCTAGATCAGAGATACTAGAGCAGTGATGGCGAACCTTTTTTGGTTCGCGTGCCAAAAGGGTGTGTGTGCGTGCGCTAGCGCGCGCACACGTGCCCACACCCATTCCCTCCCCCCCACGCATGCGCACAACCCCCCCGCGCTGCCCCCTGCGCATGCGCCCAACCCCACCCCCCCCGCGAATGCGCAAAGGCCTCACTGAAGCCTGGGATGGTGAAAAATGGCCCAACGGGAAAACCGGAAGTTCAGAAAAACCCACTTCCGGTTTGCCGTTGGGCTGTTTTTTGCACTCCGGAGGCTTCAGGGAAGCCCCCTGAAGCCTCCAGAGGGCGAAAACACCCTCCCCAAGGCCGAAAACCAGCTGGCAAGCACGCGCATGTGCACTGGAGCTGACATAAAACGGCCCAACGGCAAACCGGAAGTGCGTTTTTCCAAACTTCCGGTTTGCCCGTTGGGCCGTTTTTTGCACTCCGGGGCTTCAGGAAGCTTCCCTGAAGCCTCCGGAGGGCAAAACGGCCTTCCCCAAGGCTGAAAATCAGCTGGAGCTGACATAGGGGAACGCCTCGTGTGCCCTCTGATATGGCTCCGCGTGCCATAGGTTCGCCATCACTGTACTAGAGGATAGGGTGGTTTTAAGCAACAATAGTTGGGGGGAGGGGTGCAGTGGAGGAGCAAGTTAACTCTTGTAATCCTCATTTCTTCTCCAGTCCAGGACCTCAAGGGACTTGGCTACGAGAAGGGGAAGCCAGTTGGATTGGTGGGTGTGACAGAGCTGTCAGACGCGCAGAAGAAGCAACTGAAGGAGCAGCAAGAGGTAAATTAAGGTCACATTATTCTTGTGTGTGTTTGTTGGGGCCACAGCATTCTTTAGCTTTTGTGTCTCTGCTGCCGCCATCCAGTTTTCTGTGTATTGGTCTAGTGGTGAAGACACAGACTCGAAGCTAGGAGCCTGAGTTCTAGTGCCACCTTAGCCATAAAAGTCAGCTGGGTGACTGTGCCACTCACTCTCTCTCAGTCCAACTCACCTCACAGGGTTGCCGTGGGGAAAGTAAGAGGTGGAAGGTGTGTTGGATATATTCACTGCCTTCAGTTATAGTAAAAATAATAAATGGGATTAAGATAGAGAGATAGTATAGACTAGAGCAGAGGTCCCCAAACTTTAAGACTTGTGGACTTCAACTCCCAGAATTCTCCAGCCAGCTGGCTGGAGAATGCTGGGAGTTGAAGTCCACAAGTCTTAAAGTTGCCAAGTTTGAAGACCTCTGGACTAGAGGATGACCTTTGAAGGACAGGAAGAGAATCCATTACCAAAGCATCCATCAGATAAACTAGGTTTGAGCCCAGATCAAGGAAGTGGTTTATCGAAATGCCTCAGAAAGCGCCCCCCCTTACAAATATTCTCCTTTATGATCTATGATATCTATGATATCTATCACTTTGTTGTTTGTATGTACACTGAGAGCTTATGCACCGGAAACACATTCCTTGTGTGTCCAATCGCACTCGGCCAGTAAAGAATTCTACTCTCTTCTACAGATGCAGCAAATGTATGACATGATCATGAAGCACAAACAGGCCATGCAGGAGATGCAGATCATGTGGGAGAGGACGATCAAAGAACACCAGTCCGGCTACGACAGCGATGAGGAAATCGACAATGAGCTGGGCACGTGGGAGCACCAGCTGAGGCGCATGGAGATGGACAAGACCCGTGGTTAGTACTTAGAGGGGGGAGACAGGGAAGACTTCGTGTCCACCTTGATCTGGACAATACAAGGTAGTCCTTGACTTACAACCAGAATTGAGCCTGGAAGTACTGTCATAAGTTGTGCTAGATGTTATTTGGGTCACTATGTGACCGTGTCCTACATTACGACTTTTTTTGTGGCAGTTGTTAAGCGAATCCATTGTCTTCAATAGATGGGGGTTTTTTGGCCAGAAACCGAAAATAAACTAAATGATTCTCATAATCATTTTCAACCCTTGCATTTTATGAATTTTCCCAAGGCTTAAACTCTTTATTACTCTTAACATAGCTTCCTGTAAAGCAGTGGTTCTCAACCTTCCTAATGCTGCGACCCCCTCCCCTCCCCGCCCCATCACGCCACGACCCCCCTCCCCACGCGCGATGAATTGACAAAGGGGACGTGGCACCAAGATGGCGGGCTAGCGCGCGCTTAGGCGACCCCTGTGAAAGGGTCGTTCGACCCCCAAAGGGGTCGCGACCCACAAGTTGAGAACGCTGCTGTAAAGCTTCTATTTCTTTAGCAGAGGGCCCCAAGCCCCAGGCCTGGCCTGTTAGGAACTGGATTGCACAGCTGGAAGTGAGCGGCAGGCGAGAGAAACTGCACATGTGCAGGATCTAGATTGCGCACTCCTCTTCCACGGTCCGTGGAAAAATTGTGTTCCACAAAACCCATCCCTGGGCCAAAAAGGTTGGGGACCATTACCCTACGGTAATCTAGTGCAAGAGGATTAAAGCTTAACTCACCAGTTTTGACTTTCCCCTCCTCCATGCTGGCTGGGGAATTCTGGGAGTTGGAGTTCACCTTTCTTCAAATTTTAGAAGCTTTTTAGAACATGCTTCCTGCCCATCCTTAATTATAAGTCAGGTGCCTGGAGTTATGGATGTTATAAAGAAATTCTCTAGGGTCCAACATAAAGTTGCTGATCCCAGCAAATACATGGACTTAGTGTGTACAGGTAGTCCTCAACTTACGACCACAATGGGAGTCCAAAATTTATGTTGCTAAGTGAAAAATTTGTTAAGTGAGTTGTGCCCCATTTTACAACTTTTCTCTCCACATGTTAAGTGAATCACTGCAGTTCTTAAATTAGTAACATAACTGTTAAGTAAATCTGGTTTCCCCATTGACTTTGCTTGTTAAAAGGTTGCAAAAGTAGATCACATGACTCCAGGACACCTCCGGTCATAAATGAGAGTCTGAATTTTTATCACAAGACCATAAGGATGCTGCAATGGTCATAAGTGTGAAAAATCATCATAGGTCACTTTTTTCGGCACCTTTTTAACTTCGGTCACTAAATGAACTGTGCTTGTAAGTTAAGGACTACATGTATTGACTCTGTACAGGTAGCCCCCAATTTACAAGCACAGTTCATCCCCAAATTTCTGTTGCTGAGACAGTTGCCCAATTTTACAACCTTTCTTTGCCACAGTTGTTAAGCGAATCATTGCAGTTGTTAAGTTATAACACGACTGTTCAGTGAATCTGGCTTCCCCGTTGATTTCGCTTGTCAAAAGTTCACAGAAGATGATTACATGATCCCGGGACACTGCAACCGTCATAAATATGAGCCAGTTGCCAAGCACCTGAATTTTGATCCCATGGGGATGCTGCAATGGTTGTAAGTGTGAAGACCAGTCGTAAGTCACTTTTTTTCAGTGCCATTGTAACTTCGAACGGTCACTTGGCTGTAAGTCAAGGACTGTATCAGAGGTGGGTTCCTCCCGGTTTGCACCGGTTCTATAGAACCGGTAGCAAACCGCTGGTAACGTCACGGATCTGGTTCTATCGGTGCCAGTCCGTGGACACCGCCATCTTTTTTTTTTCTTTTCTTTTTTTGGATTTTTTGGGGGGGGGATTTTACTTGGAATTTTTTGCTTTTTTTTTTCCTTCTGCGCATGCGCAGAAGCCGAGTCCCCGGCACTGCGCATGCGCCGCCATCTTGTTTTTGGCTTTTTTTTTTTTGGAATTTTTTGCGAATTTTCACCACTGTGCATGCACGCATGCCCACGCGGCACACAATGCGCGTGCAGCCACGCAGCGCGGGAGGAAGCGAACCAGCAGCGAGGTAAGTTAGAACCCACTCCTGGACTGCGTGTATGTTCTTCAAACAATATCTTGCTGAGAAGTAATTCTGTTCTTTTTTTCAGAATGGGCGGAGCAGCTGACTCAAATGGGCCGAGGAAAACATTTCATTGGAGATTTTCTGCCACCTGATGAGCTTGAGAAGTTTATGGAAACCTTCAAAGCTCTGAAGGTAAAATGTTTAGTGTCCTTCTCTTTAGGACAGCTTATACATATGCAGAGTGATTGAATGTTTCTAGAGGAGGATGGGGAGGGGGGAGGAGAAGGAGGAAGAGGATCTGTGTTCCTGTTTTTGAAAAAAAGTGGGCAATACATTGTTGTTGTTAGTTGCGAAGTCTTGTCTGACCCATCGCGACCCCATGGACAACGTTCCTCCAGGCCTTCCTGTTCTCTACCATCCCCCGGAGTCCATTTAAGCTCACGCCGACTGCTTCAGTGACTCCATCCAGCCACCTCATTCTCTGTCGTCCCCTTCTTCTTTTGCCCTCAATCGTTCCCAGCATTAGGCTCTTCTCCAGTGAGTCCTTCCTTCTCATTAGGTGGTCAAAGTATTTGAGTTTCATCTTCAGGATCTGGCCTTCTAAAAGAGCAGTCAGGGTTGATCTCCTCTAGGACTGACCAGTTTGATCGCCTTGCAGTCCAAGGGACTCGCAGGAGTCTTCTCCAGCACCAATACATTAGATATATGCAATACATTAGATATATATGCAATACATTAGATATATGCAATAGGCAAAACAATTTCAAACAATTTCAAAAGCAGGTTTGCTCCAAATGGGTTGACATTCAACTCAAAAGAATACCAGTTGAAACTGAAAATATTGGCAGTGCATTTGGAACAGCATTTAAGCCTCAAAGAGGCCCCTTCAAACTTAGAAGTGTTTCAGATTCAGAATGTTTTCTACCTCATGGTTGTGCGTGTTCACACCAGAAAGCACGGCCGCAAAACTGGGAAAGGATCAAAGAAGGATAACCAAAAGTAATTGGAGATTTACTGAGGCACCACCTCTCTAGAGAAATCCTAAATCGTTGAGAGTTTTGCAGTCTGGAAATCTTCATCATCATCTTCATTTAACGACCCCATAATCCCTTGCAGGGTGGAGTCTGGGCAACTGAATGGAGCTAGCAGAGTGTTTACTGGCCGGATGCCCTTCCTCACGCCAATGCGGAGTTATATTCAGCAGATATATTCTCACTGTGCAGAGAGAGAAATATCTGCCTCTACCTAGGATCAAACTCACAGCCTCCTGATTGTGAGGCGAGAGCTCCACCTCTAGGCCTGTGCACCACTCCAGCTTTGCAGTCTGGAAATAGTTATATAAAATTGGAGAATACTCTTTTATACTGCTCTAATAGTAATTGAGCTGAAGGATTGTCCAAAAAAACAACCACCACCAAGCTCTAGAAGACCCACTAAAGGGTCACTGCCTCCAGGTGGCATGGGCCTTTGAAAGGGGACTGAAAAAAGTCATCACTTGTCAGCCACAGTGACAGCCTGGAACAGTGTTTCTCAACCTCAACAACTAGAAGAGGTGCGGACATCAACTCCCAGAATTCTTTGCTGGCTGGAGAATTCTGGGAATTGAAGTCCACCTCTCTTTAAATTGCCACAGTTGAGAAACATTGTTTTGAAGCAGATTCTCATGCATGATTTCTTTTCGAGCTATTGTTTTCTTCCTCCACAGGAAGGCCGTGAGCCTGATTACTCTGAATACAAAGAATTTAAACTGACTGTGGAAAACATAGGTTACCAGATGCTGATGAAAATGGGCTGGAAGGAAGGTGATGGTCTGGGATCTGATGGTCAGGGTATCAAAGCTCCTGTTAACAAGTAGGTGTCTGATCCTTCTTTTGTTATTCCTTGATTTGGGGGGTGGGAAATTCCTTCCTTTTTCCTCTGCTCAGAAACACACAGAACAGTGAACAAGTTAGAAAACTAATTTTTAAAAAAACAACCCCAAAATATATAGAACATCAGTGTAGAAAGAAGACAGTTATAAAATTGATAGAATAAAGTCTACTTTTTATGTAACATCACCAGCATGTGCTTTCTGACATGACATACTGGCTTAGCAGTTGAAGGTCCACGTTTAGAATAATTTGCTTTTCAGATGTTTGGTTGCAGACAGATGAGAATCAGGGACGTTTCAGCAGATGGTAGAGAGGAGAAGCTGCAGAGGGAAGACCAAAATTTTTTCCATCCCTGCATTCATGTGGCCAGACTGAATGACATTGTCACAGGGAGGAATGCTTGCTTCCTTCTCTGAACAGACAGGAAGGAGTCAGAGGTAGCGTCACGTGTGCCATGTGCACTGCCATGAGTCTGCCTATCAGTGGTCATTCTAGATCAGGACTGTCAAACTCCTGGCTTGCGGGCCGGATGCGTCACGTGCTGGCCACGCCCATGCCCGGTTTAGTGAAGGGGGGGGGAAAGTCCCGATACGTCACGTGACGCCTGTCAGGGTTCCAAGTAACGCCCCCAATGAAAGAAGACTCCAAAGTATAAAAGTTCCTCAAAGTTCCATTTTATTAGAGATGTCATACTGGCACATCTGGGGAAACCCGAATCTGAAAGCTTCCGGGTTTTCCCCACCCAAAAGAAAGTTCAAGACCCTGCCCCAGCACCCATATGTCCATCACATGGTCCAATCAAGGCACCATCCCAACTGGAGATGCTTCCTAGTCACACCCCTCCAGGTGCAGGGCACAGTGACCTTGACTCTCTGAGAAAGGAATGTTGTTATGACTACATATCTCCCCAACTCCATCCAATCCCCCCTCCCAGTTTCCCACAGCACTAAATGTGACAGGCCTGAAGCTCCAATGCCCAAGATGGTTTCCAGGCCTGACAATGGCACTGTGACAACGTGAGTTTGACACCCCTGTTCTAGATAATCTGCTTGGAAGGAATGGAATGGAATTAGAATTTAGAATGGAATAGGAATAATAGAATAGAATAGAATAGAATAGAATAGAATAGAATAGAATAGAATAGAATAGAATAGAATAGAATAGAATAGAATAGAATAATGGAATGAAGGAATAGAATAGAATAGAATAGAATAGAATAGAATAGGAATAAAAGAATAGAATAGAATAGAATAGAATAGAATAGAATAGAATAGAATAGAATAGAATAGAATAGAATAGAATAGAATAGAATAATGGAATGAAGGAATAGAATAGAATAGAATAGAATAGAATAGAATAGAATAGAATAGAATAGAATAATAGGGGAAGGAGTGAATTAGAATAACTTTATTGTCACTTTAAATGTACACTAATCAGCATACATTAACATGAAATTCCGTTGCATACAGCTCTCATACAGCTAACCTGCTGATGACCTGCTCACCCCTTCTCATACCGGAGTCACTATGAATGCTTTTTTTTTTTTTAAAGGGGTGAGGGAAGACTGGATCATGATTGGGATGGATCTGGCAGTCATAAGTTTTGGTTTGGTAGCAAGGTGTCCCAGTGTAGAAAAAAAAAATTAAATATATTTGCAGGTAGTCCTTGACTTATGACTGTAATTTTGCCCAGAATAATGGTGAACAAGTTGTCTGTCATTAAGTGGGTCACCACATGTCTGCGCCCAATTTTAGAGCTTTTTTTTTTTGCAGTAAATGAACCACCAGAGTCATTAATTAAGCACTGTAGTCATTAAGTGAATCCGTTGTCCGCAATGGTTTTTTGTTTTTGTTTTTGCTGGAAATAAGTTTTTTCTGGCAAAAAAAAAAACACCATCGTAGATTGTAGTCACATAACATGGAATGCTGCAAATAGCCATAAATGTGGTCCACTTGCCAAGCACCCAAAGTACAGCAGAGCCCAGTTGTCGGGATGTCAAATCTGGGTAGCCCTGGAGAGGTCTGTCATAATTTTAAATGGTCACTAAGTGACTGGGTGAAAGTCGAGGACTACGTTTATTTTGTTGGATTTTTACCTCAGATTTCATAAAGTTGTTCAGGGTGGTGTATATAGCTGCCCCCTTCTATTTTCCCCCACAATAATCCTGTGAGATAATTGGGTAGAGAAACAAAAGACTGGCCCAAAATCCCCCAGTGAGCTTCTGTGGCTGAGGGAGGAACTAGAACCACGTCCTGGTTCTGGTCCACCATCTTCACGATTCCAGTGTAATCACTCCGACTCTCGTAGTTGGTTTGGAAGTTATGGGAGCCCTGCTTCACTTCCAAGGGCAAGTCACTAAGTCCAGGTAGTCCTCGACTTACAACAGTTCATTTAGTGACCGTTCAAAGTTACAAGAGCACCTGAAAAAAGTGACTTATGATCATTGTTCACTCCTACGACCATAGCAGCATCCCCATGTTCACACGATCAGAATTCAGATGCTTGGCAACTGACTCATATTTATGACAGTTGCAGTATCCTGGGGTCATGTGATCCCCTTTTGCAACCTTCTGACATGCAAAGTCAGTGGGGAAGCCAGATTCACTTAACAACCGTGTTACTAACTTAACAGCTGCAGTGATTCACTTAACAACTGTGGCAAGAAAGGTGGTGAAACGGAACAAAACTCACTTAACAAATGTCTCGCTTAGCAATGGAAATGTTGGGCTCTGTTGTGTTTGTAAGTCAAGGACTACCTGTAATAAGGTATAAGGACCCGTACCTTGGAGAGGGGTTGGACTAGAAGACCTCCCTAGTCCCTTCCAGCCCTATGACTCTATGGTTTTAATCCGCCCTGTCTTAAAAGGTCTGGTCTAAGGCAGCTTCCTCATATCCATGCACAAGAAGTAAACACGGCTCTTTCCCAACCAGGGGGGTGACGGCTGTGGATGGAGCAGGGTTTGGAATCGACCGTCCTGCTGATTTGTCCAAGGAAGATGACGAGTACGAGGCCTTTCGGAAGAGGATGATGTTGGCCTACAGATTCCGTCCCAACCCACTGGTGAGAGAAGCCCCACCTCTTGGGGCCCTTTTTCCCATGTCAGAAATGATGCTTATGCAATTGATTTATATCCAAAGTGGGTTTGGGATAAATTTGAACAGTCTTTTTGAAATAACCTAGCACTTAGACTTATATACCGCTTCATAGTGCTTTTACAGCCCTCTCTAAGCGCTTTACAGAGTCAGCCTATTGCCCCCAACAATCCGGGTCCTCATTTTACCAACCTTGGAAGGATGGAAGGCTGAGTCAACCTTGAGCCAATGTCAACCGTCCCATTTGGCACATTCAACAAAAGAAACTCCCGGCTCTTTAGATTAACCAAGAGTGCTTTATTGAAAAATCCATCTAGGCACGGCAGAAGCAAAGTCAGTTCTGGGTTTTTCCCACGAAAACCCACATAGGTAACTCCCCTTTTCCCCTCCGGGCCACCCATAGTTCATAGTTCACCAATTGTGTTCAGTTCTTTTGCTTTGGGAAAAGCTGTCTGCTTCAGTCAAAATATTCTTCATCACTTGGCCTTGTTAGATTTAACAGACAGATTAACAGAGTTGGAAGGGACCTTGCAGGTCATGTAGTCCAACCCCCTGCTCAAGCAGGAGACCCTACATCTGCCTCTACCTAGGAACGAACTCACAACCTCCTGACTGTGAGGCAAGAGCTCCACCTCTCNNNNCTAGGCCACAGCAGTCCACTCATAACGTCTCTCTCCGGCAACAGACGGTTCACTTGCATTCCATAGCCTCCCCCCACCCTTAGGAATTCACCACCCTCCTCCAGTCACTCTTTGGCAAAGCTGCGGACGAAAGCAGGTACAGGCAACTATGGAGTTGAGTCAGGTTTGACTGCTGGTCAGGATCGAACTCCAGGCTGTGGGCAGAGTTATCCTGCACTACTGCATTCTAACCATTGCACCACCAGGGCAGGCAAAGGCAGGCATGAACTTTTAATTTCTTGACATTTTACCCTGAAAATGCCAGGACGGTCTGTTTTCATTGGGCTGTCCTGATCTGAGTTGCCTTTGACTGCAAAACAATTTATTGAAGGAGCTATTTGAACAGGTTGCTTGCTTCACTGTAACTGATTGACTATATTCTATTGACTATATTGATATAGACTGATTGACTATATATTCTATTTTATTCTATATTCTATTCAAAACACTTTGCAGCACTTTATTGTAAGGATTATTTTACCAAACATCAAAATAAGGTTAATCACTTAAAATGCTGTATCCATTTACTCTGCAAAAAGAATTCATGTAAGAATATTTAGGAAGGAGATCCTGCTAGTGGGATCTATACTGATCTGTTGTGGAGAAGATGGCTTTCCCTTATGGTGCCAGCCACTTAGCCCAACTTTTCTTTTTCCAGAGACTCCATTCTGTTCTCACACACTGTGTTGCTAGCCTATTTAAATCTCATTTGAGAAATCCTTCAAATGCAAATCTTCAAAACTACATGTAGCAGTTTTCTCTCTCTATAGCTCAGCTTTTATTTAATCTTGCATATATAACACAACATTAAGTCCATGTTAACTGTGGGAACAGTAAAAATAGCAGCAGTTGAGAAAAGTATTATAGAACATGCAAACAACAAGTTATAAATGTAATACCAAAAACAGTAGGTTGCACAACAGCTGCTCTTCTTCAGTCTTAGAATGAAGCTTGAGTCCAGGTAATCCTCAACTTACAACCATTTGTTTAATGACCAGTATTGAGCCGCCCAGAGTCCTTCGGGAGTTGGGCGGCATACAAATTTTATTAAATAAATAAATAGAATAAATATTACAATGGCACTGAAAAAAGAGGCTTATGGCCATTTTTCACCCTTAAAATTGTTGCAGCATCCCCATGGTCACATGATCAGAATTCGGACACTTGGCAACTGGCTCCTATTTATGACGGTTGCCATGTCCCCTGGTCATGTGATCTCCTTTTGTGACCTTCTGACAAAGCAGAGTCAATGGGGAAGCCAGATTCACTTAACGACCGTGTGACTAACTTAACAAATGAAGTGATTCACTCCACAACTGCGGCAAGAAAGGTCGTAAAGTCGTAGCAAAACTCACTTAACTGTAAGTCGAGGACAAGCTGTTCAGGTCGTTCTCAACTTATGACCACAACTGGGGCCAGAATTTCCATTGCTAAGCAAGGTTATTAAGTGAGTTGTGCCCAATTTTACACCTTTTTTTTTTTTTGCTATGATTACTAAGCAAATCACTGCAGTTATTAAATGAATTACACGTTCATTCAGCAAATCCATCTTTCCCCATTGACTGCTTGTTGGAAGCCGGCTGGGGAGGTCACAAATGATGATCACATGACCCTGGGATGCATAAATACTTGCTGGTTGCCAAGTGCCTGAATTTTGATCATGTGACTGTGGGGATGTTGCAGTGGCTGTAAGTGCAAGGACTGGTATAAGTCAATTTTTCCAGTTCTGTTGTAACTTCAGTCACTAAACAAATAGTTGTAAGTCAAGGACTACCTCTATGTTTCTTGTCCTATTATCTTTTCCCAGTGGGAATTCAAGTACATGAGACGCACTGCCCCATCCAACATCAAGAAGGTGTCCTCGCTTTCCCAGATGTCCACTTTCGAGTTGAAATTCCATACAGTCTGCACTCAATCTAGCATAAAAGGAGTAGGATAGAGAGACTGGGATACTCCTTGGTCTTTGGGAGACCTTTTCAGGAAAATGGTGATGGGATAGCAGCAGAATTTAAGACAGCCGGGATTCCCTCCTGGATTTCTTTTCAATTAGGTTGGCTACCAATTAGTGATTTGCATCATCACAACTGCACTTGTGAAGGTACCATGCAGTTTTGCAATTGACAAGGCCTGTTTACTTGCGGGAAGTGGGGGGGGGAGACCAGGTTCCCGTGGATGCAGAACACCGGACTGTTCTGGTTTTGCTTCTCCCTTGAATTCAAAGAACGGCCAGATTCACACATTGCACCAGGATGTAGATTGTTTCATCACGTTTATTGGATACACCAGAATGGATGCAGCTTTCTTAAGCTTTCAGGATTAAACGTGATTGCTTCATCCAACGGGTTAAAACCATGAACAAAAACCCCCCATGTGATGTCAAACAATGTGATGATCACTTCAAAAAGGACGGTGTTGGATTGGAGCCTCAGATTCTGCTGGCCTTCTGGTACCATGATGATTTGAATTTGTCCTTTTTTCTTTTTCTCCTCCAGAACAACCCTCGGCGTCCTTATTATTGATGCAGCAGTGTGTTTCTTCTCACCTCCCACCTACTCCCTGGTCCTCCAGTGATGGATTGTTTACTGTGACAAGTTTATTAAAAAAAAATGTCCCTTTCTTTCGTTTAGAAGGACTCTGTTTCAGGTTTAGCCTCTCATCTGTTTACCCGCCCACAGAAGTTGGACCTTTTCGATGTGGTTGCAGAGTTCATCCCCTCTTTTATTTTTATTTTTATTTATTTTTTTAAATGTGACCCCATTAAAGAAAGAGAAGGAGCAAGTCGGAACTGAGATGGTCAGAAAAAATGCTCCTGAGTCATACATAGCCCAACCATTTGTGAGAAGGGGAAATTGGCCTAAAAACATTTGTTAAGTAATGTGTAATCTTCATTTTACTCGGTTTCATGTTTGTTTGTTTTTTAAGCCCTGCTGCTTTTCCTCATGAACACAGAAATTCTGGGTTGCTGTTCCTT
Organism: Thermophis baileyi; assembly: GCA_003457575.1. Classification (NCBI taxonomy): domain Eukaryota; kingdom Metazoa; phylum Chordata; class Lepidosauria; order Squamata; family Dipsadidae; genus Thermophis; species Thermophis baileyi. The sequence goes on from QLTV01009056.1 coordinate 653,897, forward strand.
GTTGGTGGTGGGGCCTGCAGGGAAGGATCGCAGGATGGGGTGTAGCAGGCGAGCAGCAGCACAGGCGGAAATAAGGAAGGTAGAGCTCCCCAAACCTAGTAGAGAGGCTTTCCAGCTGCAGTTCGAAAGAGAAAGATTTGGATTGAAGTAACTTAGGAAAGGGAACTCTTTTTAAATGGGGGGGGGGACGACAAATTATCCCAGAGTATTACGTCTCTGTGAGGGTGTCACTTTTATCCCAGTTCTGAGGTAATCTTGTGAAAGCGTGCAAAGCCATCGTGTATCGGCCAACCTTCTCTTTTTAGAGGACAATCGGCTCTCTTTTTTCTCACTGTTTAGTTATTTCAAAGAGCGAGGAAGTTTGAATTGCTTCTTAGACCAAGCCAGAGGCCAAAACCAAACATATCTTTAGCCGGATTCTCATTAGTAGATTTTAATAATCTTTCAGGTTTGTCCCAAAGGAGAAAGGTTAGAGAAGGGGGAAAACCAAAAATCTTTTTCTTACCACAAATACATGCCCTGTCCACCAAGGCAAACCTCTCTCTTCCATGATCTTCCAACATTAAAACAACTGTGGTTCCTTCAGGTAGGCTCTGAAACGATGCTTATTTTCATTTTTGTTAAATCTTAATGATGTAGAGTTGATACGTTGGGCTTTTGCCAAACATGTTAATAAAGCTAGAGAAATAATGCGAGGAAGGTTGTTTTTGTCTTTTGAATGTCCTGACAATGAGCTTGGTTTTTTTTTTCAAAACTCCCAAGAATGATTGATGGGTGTACATGGTTCTCGATAAAGAAGAAATGGGGAAGCAGCATCCCTCTATGCATCATCATCTTCATTTAACGACCCCATAGTCGCTTGCGGGGTGGAGTCTGGGCAACTGAATGGAGCTAGCAGAGTGTTTTAATGGCCGGATGCCCTTCCTGTCGCCAATGCGGAGTTATATTCAGCAGATATATTCTCATGCCCAGAGAGAGAAATATTTGCCTCTACCTAGAATTGAACTCACAGCCTCCTAATTGTGAGGTGAGAGCTCTACCTATAGGCCACCGCACCATTCCCAGCATCCCTGTATGCATGTTTGGGAAAAAATGGACTTTCTTACCTGCCAAGGTTGGGAGGGGATGCACACAAGAAACCCTCCGTGCCAGGATCCTAGAGATAGGACCACTGCTTCCAAGTATCCCACAGTGCAAATACAGCTAGTCCTTGACTTACGACCAGAATTTCCATTGCTAAGCAAGACAGTTGTTAAGTGAGTCATGCCCAATTTCATGACCTTTTTTTGCCAAGGTTGCTAAGTGTAGCACTACAGTTGTTAAGTGAATCTCACAGTCGTTAAGCGAATCTGGCTTCCCCTTATTGACTTAGCTTGTCAGAAGCCAGCTGGGAAAGCCGCAAATGGTTATCACGTGATCCTGGGATGCTGCAACCATCATAAATGCCTGTTGGTTGCCAAGCAACCAAATTTTGATCATGTGACGGGATGCTGCGATGGTCATATATGTGAGGTACGGTCATAAGACCCTTTTTTTTCAAAGGCGTAAATTTTAACAGTCATTAAACAAATGGTTATAAGTCGAGGACAGCCTGTACATCCTCATAGCTTTTGTCTCTTGGAAAACAGATGGGTGGGACTAAAACGATGTAAAAAAGACGTTGAGACTAGAAAGAGTGCAGAGAAGAGCAACAAAGATGATTAGGAGACTGGAGGCTAAAACATGAACGTTTGCTGGAACTGGGTATGTCTAGTTTAATGAAAAGGAGGACTAGGGGAGACATGATAGCAGTGTTCCGATATCTCAGGGGCTGCCACAAAGAAGAGGGGGTCAGGCTATTCTCCAAAGTACCTGAGGGTAGGACAAGAAGCAATGGGTGGAAACTAATCAAGGAGAGAAGCAACCTAAAACTAAGGAGAAATTTCCTGACAGTTAGAACAATTAATCAGTGGAACAACTTGCCTCCAGAAGTTGTGAGTGCTCCAACACTGGAAGTTTTTAAGAAGATGTTGGACAACCATTTGTCTGAAGTGGTGTAGGGTATCCTGCCTAAGCAGAGGGTTGGACTAGAAGATTTCCAAGGTCCCTTCCAACTCTGTTATTCTATCATTTCTTCTCCTTGGTTGCCGGAAGGAAACAGCTGGTGGGTAGAAGTACTTGACCACTAAGAAAGGTCATAAGGACTTAAACATTGTCCTGCTGGTGTCATCTCATCTTTTAATAATAACACATGGGAGCTTACAAGTATCTTCAGCTGTTTATGTATGGATTATCCTCAACTTACAGCCATTTGTTTAGTGACCGTTTGAAGCTACAGCGGTAGTGAAAAAAAAATGACTTATGACCATTTTCCACCCTTGCAACCATCGCAGCATCCCCCATGGTTCACGTGAACAAAATTCAGTTGCTTGGCAACTGATTCATATTTATGACGGTTGCAGTGTCCCGGGGTCATGTGACCATCTTTTGCAACCTGCTGACAAGCAAAGTGAAGGGGGAAGCCAGATTCACTTAAGAACGATGTGACTTAAGCTAACGACTGCAGTGATTCACTTAACAACGGTGGCAAGAAAGGTTGTAAAATGGAGCAAAACTCATTTAAATGTCTCACTTCACCACAGAAATTTTGAGCTCAATTGCGGTTTGTAAGTCAACTACCTGTATTTATTAAACGAATCTATATGGCTGCCCAACTTGTGCTGACTCCAGCCGGCTTACAACTTTTAAATTTCACGATGTAAGAACCCATAAACCCCTCACTCACCCCCCCCCGCTGCTTGCTTTCTCTCTCTCTCTCTCTCTCTCTCTCTTAAAAAATGTTTTGTCATTGATTACTTGATTATTGATTAATAATCATTGATTATTTTCCTTCTCTCCTTGAGACTGCCATCCTTTATAGAAATTATCCAAAATCCTCCAGGGCAGCTTAAAAAAATTCTTCTCTTGATAAATGTCTTCTTGCTAACAAGAAGAAAATTCTCTGTACCCTTGCAAGATGAAGAAAATTAAAAAAAAAAAGATTACAGTATGCAGTACATTCATAATAATTCCTTAGATGTGGGAAAACCAGCTTTTTATAAGCACATAAGAATCCCAATGGATTTAATTTTCATCTCTTCTCATTTTTGGCTGCAGTTTTCATGTTTTCTGGGGCAGGGAAAAGCAAGACCATTGTATTTATGCTTTATATTTATTGGTGTAGAAAATACTAAGCTGGACCAATGGTTGGTCTGAAAGCACTTTCTATTTGGGTAGTCCTTGACTTACAACATTTACTTAGTGACCGTTTGAAGTTACAACGGCACTGAAAAAAGTGACTTATGACCATTTTTTTTCACACAAACCTTGCAGCATCCCCATGGTCACATGATCAAAATTTAGATGCTTGGGAATTGACTCATATTTATGACGGTTTCAGTGTCCTGGGGTCATGTGATCACCTTTTCTAACCTCCTGACAAGCAAAGTCAATCAGGGAAACCAGATTCAGTTAATAACTCTGTTACTAAATTAACAACTACAGTGACTCACTTAACAACTGTGACAAGAAAGTTAGTAAACTGGAGAAAAACTCACTTAACAAAGGTCTCACTTAGCAACATAAATTTTGGGCTCAATTGTGCTCCTAAGTTGAGGACTACCTACATTAAGTATCTGTTGCACTTGGACTGCAGTCTGTCTTTTAATGGAGGCAAAATAAGATCCACTGAACAATGGCCCATTGCAAAACAATGATTTCATGGATCATTTTAATTAATCACATTTTGGTGATTTAAAGAAGGCCTGTTCTGGGTCCCTGTTGCTCACCAGGTTCATTGGTCAAGTGACAGGTTGCCGTGGTGTGATGATCACAATTTGTGGAAGGCCCTTCAGGTATTTTGAAAATACTGACCAAAGCAGCAATTGTTCTATTATATAGTTAACCCTCCAGTGAAGTAAATGGCCCCTTTACTTTACTTTTTACTTTTATTTGCATTTCTATGCCGCCCAACTCCTAAGGGACACCTTTGATGTACCTGAATATTTATTTATTAGAGTTATATTCTAACTTTGGGGGAGTTCACTATTTTTCCCCACAACAACATTCCTGCAAAGTAGGCTGGGCTGAGGGGGGCGGGACTGGCTGAAAGACAACCAATGAGCTTCCTAGGAGAACCTGGAACCTGGATCTCCCCACTCCTAGCGCAGCCCCCACTACCCCTGATTGGCTCTTATACTGGGAGGGTGGGACTAGCCCAAATTCAGCCAATAAGCTTCTGTGGTTGAGGAAGGACTAAAATCTAGGTCGCCCCACTCATAATTCAACACCTCCGCTACTGTACCATCCTGTATGTCAGCGAAAACCTTTTACGGATTTCTATTATCTATATCTGGTTTTAATGAATTTTGGGAGGGAGTTTTGCTATACTCTGCTCAGAGTCCATCAAGTCTGGGCCAGGCTATAAATACAGTAAAATCAATCAAAACAAATGAAACTATAGACCTGTATAATCTGCTCAGGTGCCTGCCCCGTGTCTGGATGGGGACAAACCAGCTGTGACTCAATCCTAGCAAGATGTTTGGGAGTTTGGGGCACCTGGAGTCCAACGCCTGGAGTTATGATGCTGACTGGGGAATTCTGGGAGTTGATGTCCACATGGCTTCCAGCATACCAGATTTAAAAAACACTGCATTAAGATCTTTAAAGACAAAAAGAGCACCATGAATGAAAAAAGAAACATAGCTTTCTGAACTCAGACAAATGGCCCAGACAAAATAAATACAAGTAATCCTCAATTTACAACCATTTCTTTAGTGATCGACTGAAATTACAACAGCACTGAAAATAACCGGTCCTCGCATTTACAACCGTTGTGGCATCCCCATGGTCACGTGATCAAAATTCAAGCACTTGGCAACCAGCATGTATTTATATGGTTCCAGGGTCCCGGGGTCATGTGATCACCATTTGCAACCTTCCCAGCTGGTTTATGACAAACCAAGTCAGTGTGGGAAGTCAGATTTGTTTAACGACTGCCTGATTCACTTAACAGCAATACACTTAACAACTGTGGCAAAAAAAAGGTCACAAAATCGGGTGTACCTTGCTTAGCGACAGAAATTCTGGTCCCAGTTGTGGTCGCAAGTCGAGGACTACTTGGAAACATAAGTCAAAAGCAATTTATGTTATTTTAATACCATGCACTGGATTTGTAAGTCTGCCCAATTCAAAATGACTCTGCTCATTATCATACAACATAAAAAGAACAAAACAGTTGATGAGGAAAATCAACATTACTGATTTGGGAAGAGAGAACAGATGCAAGGCCTTAAAATGTATTCTAAAAGAGTGGCACTTAAATTGTCACAGCCAATTATCCCTTTTCCTCAAATAATACTATTACGCCCATTTAAAAAAACAAAAAAGACTAGCTTTACACAAGCGTCTCAGCCACAGCAATCCCAAAATGGATCCCCAACTCACAAATAAGCAATTACAAATTGCTCCATTACTCCCCCAGGATGTGCCCAAATTTCTCCCTCGGGGAAAATTCACCCCAGTTTTAAGAATCACTGTTCTAAATTCAGAGTCAGGAAAGCATTATAGGATAATCTAAAAGCTAGCCAGCTTATAACCATGCAGGTTCTCCTTTTTTTAAAACTGATTTGCAACCCATCCTGGCATATACTGTATATATATATATATATTTGCAATGACTTTAACAGCAATCTGCCAACACAACAAAGCTGAAACAGGGGAAGCTCGCACTGGAAATGATGGATTAATAGGAAAAGGTCTGCAAGCCACATTTCTGCCTTGATAGGCAGCTCTCTCCATTTTCAGTCAAGTATTTTTAACGCTGGCCTGATTTACAGCTGCAATCCTATCAAGGATTCCTCCCAGTAAGCTGCACAGCAGAGCAAAATATATACCTGGTGACCCTGAAAAAGATGACAGGCTGTTCCTAAATATGCTCTTCGATCAGAGGTGCTGTAGCAAATCCAGCAGTGATGTGGGGGGGGTGTTGGACTGGATGACCTCTAGGGTGTCTTGCCACTAAGGCCTTATGCCTCTTTCTTAACCCCCGGCTTCATTTGGTCCTAGCCGTGGGGACTTGCAACCTTGATTTGCTGAACATCTGAATAGACAGTTTTCACAACATGAAACCGCACAGGCACATTTCCCAAAGGTGCTTTTTTTCCAAGAGGCAACTGGACTTTCTTGTTTTTCTTTGAAGACGTTTCGCTTCTCACCCAAGAAGCTTCTTCAGCTCTGACTGGATGGTGGGGAATGGAAGGATTTATAAGCCTTGCAGACAGCTGGTCCTTTGCATTCTTTTAGCCAGTGGTTAAAAGAATGCAAAAAACAAACAAACAAATGACCAGCTGTCTGCAAGGAGTGTAAATCCTTCCATTCCCCACCATCCAGTCAGAGCTGAAGAAGCTTCTTGGATGAGAAGTGAAACGTCTTCAAAGAAAAACAAGAAAGTCCATTTGCCTCTTGGAAAAAAAGCACCTTTGGGACAACCATGACCTGGGCGACTGAGAATCTCCATAGATGCAAAGGCACGTTTGTTTTGGACTTTGCAGCTAATTGCGCAAATCTTAGGGGGGGGGAAGGGGGGGGGAGGAAGGCCGCTGCTAGGGCTTCGTTATGCCAGCCAGAGGCCGCTGAACCACACTTGGCAAAGCCCGTTTCTGATGGTTATTGACCCTATTGGCAAGATTATCATTTACAGCGGTTGGTTATTCAGCGTCTCCTGCGCCCCGGGACCTGAGTCAACCCGGGATTGGAGTACGCGCGAAAAATCACGTTTTTTTTAAGCGTTCCCTGCGCTGTTTGCTCTCCGGGCCGGTTTGCAGGACGGCCAAATCCACGATCCTCGAAGCGCTTGAGCAAGAAAGCTGCCAACAGTCACGACCTTTGGATAGAGGAGGAAAAAAAGTCCTCTCTTTTTTTTTTCTTTTGGGGCGAGAGGATCGCATGAGCGGCGAGGAGGTTTGTGTTACGCCCGTGAACCCGCCGCTTGGCCGATCGACCCTTTCCTGCTGGAGCGATCGCCCCTGGTCGCCCATTCCCACGACCCTCTTCTTCCAGGTCTGCTCTCCGCGCCGCTGGCCATGCGGCTGCATCCACTTTGGGCCGCCGTCGGCCTTTTCCTTTCCGCCTTCCCGTTATTCTACCTCTTGAACACCGTCGCGGCCTTGCACAGGTACGTGTCGTGTGAACGAAGCACGAAAGACACGGATTTGCCCCGGGGTTGTTGTCCCCCCCCCCTCCGACTCTCTTAAACCTCTTTTTTCCACGACTTCTGGGGACCAGAAAGAAGGGCTTAAAAAGTTTGGCACGCCCGGGGTGACGTGTCACAGGTCGAGTTGTGGGAAAGGAACACAGGCTAAAGAACAAGAGAGAAATTGCAAAGATGGAAACCATCAGTGCCTTCGGTAGCGCCCATTTATGGCCCTGTTAGCGCCAGGTTGTCCCAAAGGTGCTTTTTTTTCCAAGAGGCAACTGGACGTTCCGGTTTTTCTTTGAAGACTTTTCGCTTCTCATCCAAGAAGCTTCTTCAGCTTCTTCTTGGGTTTCAGTAGGTTTTCGGTAAAGGCACACCTTCCCTGTAGGGCTGGACTGTTTTCTGGTGGTCCTTAAATAAGCCTGGGGGGAAAAAAATCCTGACTTTTGATCATTTTAGTAGCTTTTCAATAGCTTTAATTCCAATTTTACCCTGATTTAAAGCGGCTGTTTTGCTTTAGTGAATTTCGGTGCTTTAAAATGTAATGTAATGTAGACTGTTTAAAGGCAGGGAGTTGAATGTAAGGGGGTTTAAATGAGATAGTTTAAAATTTAATGCCATTAGGGAAAGATGTTTTGCATAAGGACAGTAACAACAACAATCATAATGATGGGGCCCTGCTTGACATAGCTACAATTTTGACTGCCAATTTGCCCCAGTGCCTTCTCTCCTTCTGGCAGGTATAAGTGATCGCGATGATCCTATTTAAAATCATCGCTTGGGATGGGGAACCCCTAAATTTTGAAATTTCGGCAGGCTGAGCCTCCACTAAAATCTCCAGGTTTGTGTCTCGCCCAACCTGGTAATGTTCTCCAACTGCATCTGCCTGTCATTTGCTGTGCCTCACAATTTGCCCATGGAAAAGTCACAGCACAAAGGGGAAACGCGTTGGGTCGGGAAGAGGAGAGACCTCGTACGTATGATGAGAACATGACAGAAGTAAATATATATACAGGTAGTCCTCAACTTACAACAGTTCATTTAGTGACCGTTCAAAGTTACCCCATCACTGAGAAAAGTGACTTATGACCGGTTGTCACACATACAACCATTACAGCATCTCCATGGTCACGTGATCAAAATTCAGATGCTTCGCAACTGACTCCTATTTATGATGGTTGTAGTGTTGGGGGGGGGGATGTCAGGTGACCCCCCTTTTGCAACCTTCTGACAAGCAAAGTCAATGGGGAAGCTACATTCACTTAACAACCGTGTTACTAATTTAACAAGTGCAGTGATTCACTTAACAACTGTGGCAAGAAAGGTGGTAAAAGGGGGCAAAACTCACTTAGCAAATGTCTCACTTAGCAACAGAAATTTTGGGCTCAATTGTGGTCATAAGTCGAGGACTACCTGTATACACAGTCCACGTAATTATAAGTAAAACCTCTATGGGGGTATCGCAGTGGCCTCGTAACCGGATGTCCAATTCAGCTATCAAGGCGATCGCCTCTGGCCTTGCTTCATGAAGATCTTCTAGGGCAGGGGTCCCCAACCTTTCCGGGTTGGGTGCCTGGAGCGGGGGGGAAAGAGGGGATGGTTTTATGGGAGGGGCAGGCGAGCCCCCACGACGCCCGCACGATTGGGGCCACGAGCCCCTTCAACGCTTGCGTGAGGCCTGATTGCGAATAGGCTGCGGCCAGGGGTGGGCTTCAAAAATTTTAGCAAGGGGTTCTCTGCCCGGTTGCTGGGTAGGCGTGGCCATGGTGGGCATGGCCTAGTCGGCCTCCTGCACCACGGCGGGGGAGGGGGAGCGTGTTTGCCCTCCCTGGGCTCCGGAGGCTTTCCTCGAGCCTCCAGGAGGGTAAAAACGGCCTCCCCAGGCTCCGGAGGCCCTGCACTTACCTGCATCCAAAACGGGCTGCGTGGGGACTCCTGGGAGGAAGGAGCGGGGTAGGTGGGGCCAGCCAGGAGTGGGATTTGGGGGTTCTCCGAACTGCACAGAATCTTAGCTAGAGGTTCTCCTGAACCCCTGCGAACCCCCAGCAGCCCACCCCTGGCTGCAGCCCAGTAGTGGGCCGCAGCCCATAGGTTGGGGACCCCTTTTCTAGGCAACCGGAGCACACCCATCATGGGCAATCTTGCCCAAAATCTTTAATAGTTTGCAAATCAGCACCACAATCCCGACAAGAGGAATCTTTCCATCCCTACTGATACAGGGCAGAGGCATTTCTTCCAGTATGACACCTAATTCTGTTCAATTTCAACCAGACAAAAGGAGGCAGGTCAAAACCAGGTGGTTTGGCAGAGGGACCACTAATGGTAAGGCCACAAGAAGGTACCTTAGATCAGGGGTCTCCAACCAGGGGTGGGATTGAAAAATTTTAGCAACCGGTTATCTGCCCGGTTGCTGAATGGGTGTGGCCATGGGGGTGTGGCCTACTCGGCCTCCTGCACCATGGGGGGGGGGAGTTTTCGCTCTTCCCAGGCTCCAGAGGCTTTCCTCGAGCCTCCGGGAGGACAGAAACAGCCTCCCCCGGGCTCTGGAGGCCCTCTGGAGGCCCTCTGGAGGCCGGAAACGGGCCCGTTTCCGGTACTTCCGGTAGGCCCGTTTTTCGCCCTCCCAGAGCCTCCGCGCAGGCCCTGCACTTACCTCGCATCCAAAACAGGCCGCGTGGAGACTCTTGGGAGGGGAGGGGAGGGGTGGGTGGGGTCAGTCAGTCCTTGCAACTTCGGCGAACCAGATGTAAAATTAACATCCGGTTCACCCGAACCAGTCCAAACCGGCTGAATCCCACCCCTGTCTCCAACCTTGGCAACTTTAAAACTCGTGGACTTCAACTCTCAGAGTTCCTCAGCCAGCTTTGCTGAGTTTTAAAACTGCCAAGGTTGGAGACCCCTACCTTGGATCCTTCCTCTCTCCAGGCATTCTAGGGGTTAAACTGGGTAGATGATAAGTGAACAGCTGTTTTCCAAGCTGGCCTAAGGGATTTCAATCTGGTGATGGGTTGGGCATTGCCCTGGTGAATAGGAAGGGCCTTGTTGTAGGGAGCATCCTAGACCATAGAGCAAGAGTCCAATTCAAATCCAGGGATCAAATCCTAGGATTCAGTGGCAGGGTTTGAGTCGAAGGTTGAGCAATATGTAGTGATTAACGAAACGCCCCTGTGGACAACGATGATCCATCTGATCTTTAGTTTCAATGATTCTTGTCAAGCAGGCTTGCCAGGGCTCCTGGCCTGTCTCCTTTGGCAGGAAATAGGGAAATCATTAATGATTGTGCCTAAAAATACATTCCAGGGTCTGCCAGCTAATCTATGCTGTGGCAATTTGCCCGTTGCTGGTGTAAAGCAATTCCAAAGGAATGCAGGGCAGCGATAACTCCAATTTTATACTATTAATTAGAGCTTGACACTGAAGGCATTTCTAAGGAGAAATTTCCTGACAGAACAATTAATCAGTGGAACAACTTGCCTCCAGATGTTGTGAATGCTCCAACACTGGAATTTTTTAAGAAGAGATTCGACAACCATTTGTCTGAAATGGTATAGGGCAGTGATGGCGAACCTTTTTGGACCGAGTGCCCAAACTGGAACGTGCGTGTGCGCGCGCGTGCCGGAGCCCCAGAAATTCAAAGACCAGCTGGCCGGTGCGCATGTGTGCGCCAGCTACCTGGTCTTCACACATGCCGGAGCCTCAGAAACCCGAAGACCAGCTGGCCGGTGCACATGTGCGCGCTAGCCATCTGGTCTTCTGGTTTCTGGCGCGCGCATACACGCCGGCCAGCTGGTCTTCGCGCGTGCCAGAGCATCAGAAACCTGAAGACCAGGTGCATGCGCACGCCGTCCAGCTGGTCTTCGGGTTTCCAGGACTTCGGCATGCGCAAAGATCAGCTGGCTGGCTTGCATGCGCGCACTGGAAACCAGAACAGCAGCTGGTGACGGCACGCGTGCCCACAGAGAGGGCTCTGTGTGCCACCTCTGGCACGCGTGCCATAGGTTCGCCATCATGGGTATAGGGTTTCCTGCCTGAGCAGGGGGTTGGACTACAAGACCTCCAAGGTCCCTTCTATTCTCCTTCTCCTTCTCCTTCTCCTTCTCCTTCTCCTTCTCCTTCTCCTTCTCCTTCTCCTTCTCCTTCTCCTTCTCCTTCTCCTTCCCCTTCCCCTTCCCCTTCCTCCCCCTCCTTCTGTTAATTTTAATCTCAAATCATATTTGGTGTAATTTTATTTCTTTCATTTCTTGTTGTCTTTCTTCTGGGCATCGGTACTTCTGTATTTGTTTCCCTTCCCTTCCCCTTCCCCTTCCCTTCCCTTCCCTTCCCTTCCCTTCTCTTCTCTTCTCTTCTCTTCTCTTCTCTTCTCTTCTCTTCTCTTCTCTTCTCTTCCTGCAGCATTTCTCTCTCTTCCCAAAATAGCAATAGCATTTAGACTTATATACCACTTCACAGTGCTTTACAGCCCCTCTCTAAGCGGTTTACAGAGTCAGCATATTGTCTCCAACAATCTAGGTCCTCATTTTATCCACCTCGGGAGGATGGAAGGCTGAATCAACCTTGAGCCGGTGAGAATCAACTGCAGGCAGCCGGCAGATAGCCTGCAGTACTGCATTTTAACCACTTTGCCAACCACGGCGCATGCTTTCATTTCTACCCACAGAATATGTTTGCATGGCACCCCAGGCTGGGGATTTTTAAAAAAACCCAGCCTAGGTATGACATCATACAACCCAAATACAACCCTTTCTTGCCCCCCTGGACTGCCCCACAGTAGGTGTGGCCAAAATGTTGCTATGTTTATGTTAGTTTAATGTTGGAGGCTTTAAGGAGCAAAATTAGGACTTAAAACTTTGCAGGTGATGAAGTCACTCACTGCAATCCTTAAAAGGTATGATATTCTCCCCTTGTTTAAAACAAAGTAAAAGGGGAAAAAAACACTTTTGAAGTGGCCATATTAAAATGCTACTCCTGCATTAAATCCTACTCTGGATGGGTGCCTGAGCTTGCATTAATGCATTGAATCTCAACCTTAGCAATTTGAAGATCTGAGGACCCAGATTGTTGGGGGCAATATTTTGACTATAAACCGCTTAGAGAGGGCTGTAAAGCACTGTGCAGCGGAATATACCAGTAAGTCTAAATGCTATTGCTATATGTGGACTTCAACTCCCAGAATTCCCCAGCCAGCATGCTTAAAAAGCCACCATCAACAAATGTAATTCCACACTTCCCCTTGAATTTTCCATAGAAGGAAACATTCTGGGAGAGATGAGTCTTGGGAGTCCATGGTAGCCCAAAATCCAACATTCCAAGTTTCTAGTCCATAAGGTCACTCAATCCATCAGCATTTCTATTGTCTTGATCCGCAGGGCTCTATTTTTGCCTCAGGGAGGAACACTATCCCTCCCCCTCTTCAGGGAAGGGATCAGCTGCCAGCCCATCCCAGCTTCTGTACACAAACTGGGGAGGAAACGCCATCTTAAAGTTTGTTTCGGGCAGCTAAATATTTGGGGGCTGACAGGAGCAGCCTGGGTGACCACAAGCTGCCAATTTTTGAATGACCGGCTTAACTCGGCTGGATATTGCACAGATTGGTTGGAGCCGATGACTCAGCCGCCCTTTGGACCCAATTCTGACACAACTTGCAAGCTGACACAGCGTCCCGCAAGTTTATAGAGACTGTTTTCTCTGAGCTCAGAATGGAGGTGCTGATGACCTACATAGAGGTATAGGCCTAATGTTGTCCATTTTTATATTACAGATAGTCCTCGACTTACAACAGTTCATTTAGTGACCATTCAAAGTTACAGCGGCACTGAAAAATGTGACTTATGACCATTTTTTTTACAGTTAAACCTTTGCAGCATCCCCATGATCACATGATCAAAATTCGGATGCTTGGCAGCTGGTTCATATTTACGACAGGCCCTGGGTCAAGGGTCTGCAACCTTAAACACTCAAAGAGCTACTTGGGCCCGTTTCCCACAGAAAGCAAAACAACGGGAGCCACAAAACCTGGGTGGGCGTGGCCAACTCGATGTCACTCACTCCCACCCAGTCACATGACCCCCCCAGCCACACCTACCCAGGTTTTGTGGCTCCCCGTGTTTTGTTTTCTATGGGAAATAGGTATCTCCCTCTCTGTGTCTCTCTCCCTCTCTCATCTCTCTCTTTCTCTGGGCTGTTGTGCTCGGTGCTCGGCGGGGGAGGGGAGCACTTCCCCACACTGTCCCCTTCTTTCTCTTGGCCCTGCCGACAAGAGAGGAGGAAGGCCAGGCTTGGAGGATGGCCCCCACCCCACAAGATCCGCCCCTGCCATTCTCTCCCAGCCCTCTTTGCTGGCGGCAACAGCAAATGTACCACAATGAAGGCGGAATGCTGTTGCTGCGCAAAGGCAAGTAGAGGGGCACTTCGCTCCTGCACTAAGGCTCCGGCCATGCCACTGCCATGACAGGATGATGGCTCTTTCATCCCTCTGCCGCAACAGGGTGACAGGGAGCCACAGCAGAGGGCCCAAAGAGCCGCATGCGGCTCCGGAGCCGCAGGTTGCAGACCTCTGCCCTGGGTCATATGATGACCTTCTGAGAGACCTTTTGGCAAGCAAATTCGGTGGAGAAGCCAGATTCACTTTACAACCATGTGACTAACTTAACAGCTGCAGTGATTCACTTAACAACTGTGGCAAAAAAGGTCGTAAAATGGGGCAAAACTCACTTCACAAATGTCTCACTTAGCAACATAAATGTTGGGCTCAATTGTGGTCGTAAGTCAAGGATTACCTGTACTTTTATTTGTCCACATAGTGAAATATAAAAGAAAAGCATCTACAGCAGGTATGTCCAACCTGTGGCCCAAAGGCTGCATGCTAGTAACATGGCCCCACAAAATAATAAAAAATAAAGGAAATTTGGTTTTTTTATACACAGAGAGAGAGAGAGAGAGAGAGAGAGAGAGAGAGAGAGAGAGAGAGAGAGAGTGTATTATACATTTTATATGCGACCCAAGACAATTCCTCTTCACTCAATGTGGCCCAGGCAAGCCAAAAGATTGGACAACCAAGATCTATCGGTAGTCCTCATTTAGAGACCACAATTGAAACTGGTAACTTTTTTGTTAAGTGAAGCGGTCGCTAAGTGAAACCACACCTGTGTTTATTTATTTATTAAATTTCTACACTGCCCATCTCTTCTAAGTGACTCTTGGCGGTTTACAACAGTACAATAAAACCAGATTAGTACGAGAAAGCATAGCTTAAACAGATTTTTAACGGAGTTAAAAACAAGTTAAAACTTACAAGTAAAAAATAAATAGGGTTAAAATTTCAAAGGTTAGGAGATTAACAAGTTATGTGTCAGGTTCCAATTAATGTACCCATCACAGATTGAACTCCGAGGCATTCCGTTTCCTCAAAGAACAAATTTATTTAGATACATCATCTTGGCATGAACTGGTGGAAAGCCAGTACTAAAAGTTCCCGCGCTTTCCACCCCACTTGAAGTAAGAGTTTCTCATTTTTCCAAAACAATATGTCACACTGTCCCATCGTGACAAGAGTTGCTTAGCGTCTTTTCTACTCCTCCTCTGGCCGGCCAGCCGTTGGAATGCATCTGTCTCATCGGTTAACTATGTTGTTTTGGCTGAAGACTCCATCCACCTCTGCTCTCCCCCTTCAGCTCCAAACTGTGTCAACCTGAATTCATGTGAGAGTAACTCATGATAGAAACAACCCCACAGCCCGGTCAGATTCAGGCTTGACATTATGATCTTGCTTGAGTTTTGCTTTACAGACCTGTGAAGGTTGTAAATGTGATTAGTCATAAATTACGTCACTTTAGCATCGTTGTTATAACTGGGAATGGTTGCTAAATGAGACAGTTGTTAAGTAAGGACTATCTTTGTTCAGGAGGAATCAAGTAGCAGCTTTTCCAATCAATATATTTTATTAAAAGACAGAAGCTTTTGGGAGCTGCAGCTCGTGAAAGTGGATGGCTTTAAGAAAAACTGTTAATCCGTAAAGGTGCTATCAGATTCTTGCTTAATTTTGGCTATCATAAATAGCATAGCTCTCCTCCTACGATGCCTCCATTAAATAGTAATTGTGCAATGAAGAAAAAAAAGTGTGTTACAGTAATTAAAATGAACTAAACATAACCCAGAGTTAATTAACAGATGAAACATCCATAGGATAAATAATATCTGTTATAAAATTAATGCATTTATTAAGCTTTTCATTATATCTTAGGCCGTAGAGCAATATATGCAGAGTGCATAAAGCAATATAGTGTGTTGTCATCTTATTTTTAGAACATAAAGACTTTTAAAAGGCAACTCACTCTTGTGTATTAGACTCAGCAGTTGAATGGAAGGCTGATTTCTTGCAGATGGTTTTTGAAAATGTGTCCCAAAGCTACAAGGATCTAACACAGCAAGGGGGAGGGACCTGTCATTTTTAAAACCTGGTTATCAAGAGAGGGTCTGTGGAAATGATCCTTGCAGGGAGAAATTCCTCAAATGTTCAGCCTTCAACATCTGGTCAAAACAGCCTTTCCCTAACATTTTTAATGCCTTTGACTCAGTGTTGACTTCTGGCGACTGACTACCTGAGCTGGTCCTTGTAGGCAAGGTTTCAAGAATGGTTTGCCATAAAGAGGGACTAGAATTCAAGGTCACCTGATTTCTAGCCTGATGCCTTAACCACTACACCAAACTGCTTCTCTTCTCTGATACAGAAATTTAGAATATAAGGGCTTCAAGGGTCCCCTAGAGAACATCTAGTCCAGTGCGTGAATCCATTACAGGTAGTTCATTTAGTGAGCTCTTGAAATTACAATGGCCCCCAAAGTCAATGGGGGGGGGGAGTTGGATTTGCTTAATGACTGTATGTTTGGTTTAACAGTGATTCTGCAGTGATTTGCCTAACAACTATGACAAAACAGTCATAAAATTGGGCACTACTGGGATAGGGATAGGGATGGAACGGAACAGAACAGAACAGAACAGAACAGAATAGAATAGAATAGAATAGAATAGAATAGAATAGAATAGAATAGAATAGAATAGAATAGAATAGATTTAGTTGAAGGGACCTTGGAGGTCTTCTAATCCAACTCTCTGCTCAGGCAGGAAACCCTATACCATTTCAGACAAATGGTTGCCCAATCTCTTCTTAAAAACTTCCAGTGTTGGAGCATTCACAACTTCCACTAATTAATTGTTCTGTTAGGAAATTTCTCCTTAGTTCTAGGTTGCTTCTCTCCTTGATAAGTTTCCACCCATTGCTTCTTGTCCTGCCCTCAGGTGCTTTGGAGAATAGCTTGACTCCCTCTTCTTTATGGCAGCCCCTGAGATATTGGAAGACTGCTATCATGTCTCCCCTAGTCCTTCTTTTCATTAAAGTAGACATTTAACAACTGCCTTGCTTAGCAATGGAAATTTTGGTCTCAATTATGGTCATAAGGACTGCTTGTATTCAAGAAATGATCTTACCGTTGCAGAAAGAGAAAGGGGAACAATGCAGCCAGCATACAGTAGCTTTGAGCCGCATTTAACATACTTGCGAAGCACCTTTTTTAGAAGCACTGAAAAATGCCTTTTTTTCTAATGTTTGTAGAGAACAGAAAAACTCAACAGGCAAAGAGAAAGCCGTCTTAGGCTTAGCTAAATGCTGAGCTGGCTGGCTCAGCATTTGCCTGCTTAAAGGCAGCTGAGCTTTGAGTCCATCTTAAAAAAAAATACTAACCACGGGGATGGGAGGCAGCCCTGTGTTCCCCCTGTCATGTCCTCTTTTGCCTCTTCAGCTGTAACTATTGATCTGGAGACCCCATGCAGCTCTGCAGATGCTTAGTGGCCTTTTCTGACCTCACTAAACTGCCGGGCGCACTGCATGAATCCCAGGCTTGGATCTGCATTGCAGTTCGACACCAGGCGCCAGTTGTTTTCTGCAGCGCCACTCAGAGCTCGGTGCATTGGCTGCTGATGGCATAAATCGGCTGAGCAGTTTGCATTCAGGGGGACTCCTCTCTGGTTTGGGGCAGTCAGGATAGGGAAGGGGGCGGGGAAGTACTGGGGGATGTGCTATAAATATATGCATAAGCCGGGGCAGGTCAAACTCTCTGGGCATTTTCAATTAGAAAGGAGTCCTAGCAGAAAAGACCTTCCTTTGCTTTTAGACTCTTAAAAAAAAAAAAAATCAGAATTAGTTGGAAACTGCAGTTTTGGAGTACTGTAAATGGGCAAATGTGGAACCTTTATACCAGTTAATTAAGAATAAATAGGTGGAGATTTAGCAAACCCCACCCCCCCTCTGCAAAGCAACTCAGCTGATCATTGATGAAGGAATGATTTTTTGCAGGTTCTGTCATATGGCTAAAATCAGTGCTTCATTCTGCACCCTCCCTCCGTGGTAGGACCTATATTATGGGCAATGGAATTACTCTCTGCCTTATTACGAGCAAAATTATACTACCGTGTTTCCCCGAAAATAAGATCCTGTCTTATATTTTTTTGAACCCTGAAATAAGCGCTTGGCCTTATTGCCATGCACTCAAAAGCCCGATTGGGCTTATTATCAGGGGATGTCTTATTTTGGGGGAAACAGGGTATATTATAAGCTACCCAGAGCTGGTTTGGTTTATAACATAGATTTAATAAATTTAATAATAAAATGTTTATTTATAAGGCTCCCATCCCTCCACACTCGGAGGGAGAGTCCAAACCACCCCAGTAAAAATTACACAGAACCAATAACATTATAATGATAATAAGAGAGCTATTTTGGTCTGGTTGTTTAGGGTACCAGGCTAGAGATCAGGAGACAGTGAGTTCTGATCCTGCCTTAGGCATGAAAGTCATTGGGGGACTTTGGGCCAATCACCAGGAGACTGTGAGTTCTAGTCCTGTCTTGGGCATGAAAGCCAGTTGGGGGGTTTGGGGCCAATCACTAGGTGACTATGAATTATAGTCCTGCCTTAAGTATGAAAGCCATCTGGCTGACTTTGGGCTGGTCACTCTCAGCCCAACCCACCTCACAATGTTGTTGTTGTGAGGAAAACAGGAGGAGGAAGGAATATTAGGTATGTTCACCCCTCTTTTTCATGTAATAGGGGCAGGGCTTTGAGCACATAGGAGTGGTCTCCATCTTGACTTAGTTGACCTCCCCCCACCTCATGGACACCTCTAAATGTAAGCCAAGTCCTGGGAACAGTGGTCCATGCTGGGAATGGAGGTCCTGGTGATTGCCATCGTGACTTTGTTGATCCCTCTCCCATTCTATCCCAGGAAATTCCATCATCATCTTTTAATGACCCCATAATTCCTTGCGGGTGGAGTCTGGGCAACTGAATGGAGCTGAGTGTTTACTGGCCGGATGCCCTTCATGTCGCCAATGCGAAGTTATATTCAGCAGATATATTCTCATCGTGCCCAGAGAGAGAAATATCTGCCTCTACCTAGGATCGAACTCACAGCCTCCTTATTGTGAGGCGAGAGCTCCACCTCTAGGCCACTGCACCAGTAGTGGGTTTCACTTACCTTCGCTACCGGTTTGGAACTGTGAACGCGCACATGTGCAGAACCTTCTGCGCATGTGCAGATCGTCCGTGATGACGTCGGGGCGGGTGGGCGGAGCCTCCCGCTGCTACCGGTTCGCCCGAACCGGGGCAAACCAGTAGCAACCCACCACTGCACCGCACCAATTCCCAGGGAATTCCATGCCCTTTAAATTTAGTTTAAAATTCCAATGCCTGAATCTTGTAGAGAATATGGAGAACCCCAAATAGTGTTCCCAGTGGTGGCTTTTTAATTAACGACTTTAGCATTTGAACTCTGTGCTTGTTCCTTCCTCCCTACAGCCCTCTGGTGATTGCAGTCCTTGGCATTATTATTCTGTCGCCTTTGTTTGTTCTGATTTATCTCCCAAACTGCTCCTACGAGGATCCTCTTTTATATGGTACGTTCATTTTCCATTTTACTTGTCTGGTTTGCTGTGCATGATGCTTTTCTTCGCCTCTCACTCCCGTCTTGGTTGATCCTTTGACCAGGAGGGACAAATTTAAATAATTGCTGACTTCCTGATTACCCCGACTAGATCACCATTGCTCAACCTTGGCAGCTTGACCGTGTGTGGACTTCAGTTCCCAGAATTCCCCAGCCAAGCGTGCTGGCTGGGGAATGCTGGGAGTTGAAGTTCACACATCGTCAAGCTGTCAAGATTGAGAAACACTGGATTAGATCACTGAATAGGAAAGCGTGGTTGAAATATTTTTACATTAAATCACATTGGTTTGGAAGTTTTCACTCAGTGGTTTTTGCATAAATAAGGCCCCTGAAGGTAGCTGAACAGATTGCTATTACAGTAAACAAATATATATCTGCCAAATATCTGGAGATGATTGCTGGATGGATAAACAAAAAGGAGATTTCTGAACTGTGGAGACAGCTTTTTTCTGCATTCCTATACAGGCAGTCCTTGACTTACAACCATTCGTTTAGTGACCATTACAACGGCACTGAAAAAGTGATTTATGCTTGTTTTTTTACACTTATGACCATTGCAACATGGGTTGTATTTATGACAGTTGCAGTGTCCTGGGGTCATGCGATTACCTTTTGTGACCTTCTGACAAGCAAAGTCATTGGGGAAGGCAGATTCAATTAACAACTGTTAGATAGTGGGTAGAGATGACAGGAGACAGACTTCCAAAGCAGCTCTTTATTTCAGCTCTTGTGTAAGCAACCAGCAAAGAGCAGTCTGACAGCTTGCCCTTTTATAGGGAGCTGTCAGACAGACCAGCCAATAGCGTTTGAGCTTTTTCCCGCTCAAACGCTGGACCTGGTTGGAACCATGCAACACAGTTGAAACAGTTAGAACATAACACCCCTCCCCTCCTGGATGGAGCTGTCCAGCATACGTAATCACGCAGGTAGGCGGGGCGTTTTGGAGCCCTACTAGACCTGCGCAATTCAGATGGCGGTGAGGCAGCGGACTGTGCGGCCAGGNGTAGGCGGGGAGCCCTACTAGACCTGCGCAATTCAGTTGGTGGTGAGGCAGCGGCCTGTGCGGACAGGTCTGCTGCTGCTCCGGGGCTCGAGCATGGAAGCTCCTGGAAGGTACTGGGTGTGGCCTCCACGCCTCCACG
>QLTV01009056.1:677369-699464 GCA_003457575.1 Thermophis baileyi
AGGAGGCAGGAAGATGTCTGCCTGGCTGGTTGAAAGTGCTGAAGAAGCTAGTCACAGTTCTCCTGGCCCAAGCCCTCGTCGCCACTGTTAGATAGTGGGTAGAGATGACAGGAGACAGACTTCCAAAGCAGCTCTTTATTTCAGCTCTTGTGTAAGCAACCAGCAAAGAGCAGTCTGACAGCTTGCCCTTTTATAGGGAGCTGTCAGACAGACCAGCCAATATCGTTCACTTTTTTTTTTTTTTTTTTTAGAGATGACAGGAGACAGACTTCCAAAGTAGCTTTTTATTTCAGCTCTTGTGTAAGCAACCAGCAAAGAGCAGTCTGACAGCTTGCCCTTTTATAGGGAGCTGTCAGACAGACCAGCCAATAGCGTTTGAGCTTTTTCCCGCTCAAACGCTGGACCTGGTTGGAACCATGCAACACAGTTGAAACAGTTAGAACATAACAACAACCGTATTATTAACTTATTAACTGCAGTGATTCACTTAACAACTGTGGCAAGAAAAGTCATAAAATGGACAGAAATCCACTTAACAACTTTCTTGCTTAGCAACAGAAATGTTGGCCTCAATTGTAGTCATAACTCAAGGACTACCTGTATTTACCCACTGGGAAAATGTTGGTCAGAGTTGAACAAGGAAAGAGAGCTAATTATTTTTATTAGAAACTCGATGATGGGGAAAAAGATCATTCCATACGAAGTCACCCAGCTGGCTTCCCTCTCTAAGGGAGGACTAGAACTCACCACGTCCTGGTTTTTGGCATAGTATATTGGCCTCTAACCTCGCTCTACTCTCAGTAGATGGTGCTAAGAAACCAGTGGGAAATTTTGAGACAAATTGCTTGTATGATCTGAGCCTCTGGAACAATGTTGCTGAACCTTGACAACTTTTAAGACAGGTGGACTTCAACTCCCAGAATTCCCCAGCCAGAATTCCTTGGGCTTGTTCTTGATTGCATCCTCTTGTTTTAATTATAAGGACAGCACCTATTAAAGCAATGTTTTTCAACCTTGGCAATTTTAAGAGATGTGGACTTCAACTCCCAGAATTCCCCAGCCAGAATTCCATGGGCTTGTTCTTGATTGCATCCTCTTGTTTTAATTATAAGGACAGCACCTATTAAAGCAATGTTTTTCAACTTTGGCAATTTTAAGAGATGTGGACTTCAACTCCCAGAATTCTCCAGCCAGCCATGCTGGCTGGGGAATTCTGGGAGTTGAAGTCCATGCCTCTTAAAATTGCCAAGATTGAGAAACACTGATCTGGAGACTAAATGGGAATAATGGGAACAGTAGGACAGGGATGGTAGGCACACTGGTGCACTTATGCACGCCCCCTTACAGACCTCTTAGGAAGGGGGTGACGTCCACGGTAGACAGTTTTAGGTTAAAGTTTTATATATCATTTTCAGTGGATTAAAAGAATTGCTAGTTCCCCTAAGGCCGGGGTCGCCAACCCCCAGTCTGTGGACCGCCACCGCGCTGTGGCATGCCAGAAACCAGGCCGCGCAAACAAGCGAAGCCCCATCCATGGGATGCAGGCAGCACACGAAACCACGCTCCCTCCAGCCTGCGGAAAAACCACAGAACCAGTCCCTGGTGCCCAAAAGGTTGGGATCCACTGCCTTAAGCTTGTAGAGGTAGAAGAGAGGTTGACTATAAAATGACAATTAATGAATTTGTTTAAGGAATATAATGGTCTCGCTTCAAGAGTTCAAAGCCTGTGAAAACGCACATACCGGTACAAGCATACCCACTTACTGGCTCTTTCTGTTCCGCCAGTGTTCATGTTCCTTTGCTTCATCGCTGGAACGGATGCTGTGATCGCTTTGGAGAAAGAGGGCTACACCAGCAGCTTTGCAGATTTCTACATCAGAGAGGTTTGTCTGCAGGGACGCAGCCTGTGCTTTTGGAAGTAGGGGAAGGAAACCCACCATTAAATGCTGTGTCTGCAGCCTGCCTCGAGAAGCGGTGATGTATGTAAAAAGGAAAAAAGAAAAAGAGGCAAGCTTTGATTGTGCATTGCCATTTTGAGTTTTTCGATCACTTTTAGGGGCTAATTGGTCCTTTGGGAGATGCAGTCTCAGGACTGATAGGGAGGGGAGTTAGGAAAATTAGTTTCCTTGATCTTCCTCAGATCGGCAATGTGATCAAAAAATCAACTGAATTTCAACCACCATGCCTTCTTTCAGATATTTTTTAAATCCTCCAATCTACAACACCGCTCTGGAATTTCCTAAGGATCTCTTTCCCTGTTGGTTCCTGAGTCTTGTTAACTTTTTGAGATCAGTTCTGCACGGTTGCCAAAGGACAAGAAACCCACCCCCACTGAGAGCAATCTATACCCTTATCCTAACCTTACCCCTTGTGCTACTTGACTGGCTGGTTTTGGATGCCATTCAAACTGGATGCCATTCAAATTCAGCTGCTTTGCCTTTCTACCTGGCACCACCTAGCCCAGGGGTCTCCAACCTTGGCAACTTTAAGACTTGTGGACTTCAACTCCCAGAGTTCCTCAGCCAGCTGATCTCAAAAAGCTAAGCAGGGCTAAAGCCAGTTAGTTTTTGGATGGGGGAATCACCTGGAAATACCAGACTGGGATTTTTTTTTTAAATCCCAGAAAAAAACAACAGTGTCAGACGATATAGATGCATCCGTGAAGTCGTCAAAAGTTGAGCTCAATTCAGTGGAGACTTTCCCGAGGAAGATTCTAGAAGACAAGAGAACGTCTCCTCCTTGTAGCTTCAACAGAGACAGATCACTGCCTATTTTCACAGTTGGAGCAATTAAATGAAAAAAAAAATGAGGCATTTTAATTTTTCTTGCCAGATTTTACCTTGGCAGATAAACGTAAGTATACAGGTAGTTCTCGACTTACGATCACAATTGAGCCAGGGGTGAAATGCTCCCGGTTCGGCCCAGTCCGGGCATACCGGTAGCGCTGCCTGCTGGTGGTTCGGAGAACCGGTAGCGATGGCAGCGTGAGGCTCCGCCCACCCGCCCGGATGCCGCCATTTTGTTGTTTTTTACCCTTTGCGCATGCGTAAAGCATTCTGCGCATGCGCAGAGGGTGAAAAAGCCCGTGCGCGAGTGGAGCGCAGGCAAAAAAGCACGCAAGCGCGCAGAGCAAGCGCTTCCAAACCGGTAGGGAAGGTAAGCAGATTTCACCGCTGAATTGAGCCCCAAATTTATGTTGATAAGTGAGACATTTGTTAAGTGAATTTTGCCCCATTTTGCGACCTTTCTTGCCACAGTTGAGTGGCAAGTGAATCACTGCAGTTGTAAAATTAAGTCACACGGTTGTTAAGTGAATCTGGCTTCCCCGTTGACTTTGCTTGTCAGAAGGCTGAAAAAGGGGATCACATGACCCCGGGACACTGCAATCGTCATAAACACGAGGCAGTTGCCAAGCGCCCAAATTTTGATCATGTGACCCTGGGGATGTTGCAGCGATCGTAAGTGTGAGAAATGGTGATAAGTCACCTTTTCAGTGCCGTTGCAACTTTGAATGGTCACTAAAAAACTGTTTTAAGTCGAGGACTGCCTGGATGTTGACAGGAGGGAGAGAAAATTAACCAAATGCAAATAAGTCATGGGCACATTCACAAAATGTTTACTTGAAGGATATGGCCAATTGCAGAACACTTCCCTGGCCACACTTTTACTTGCAAGATTCTGTTAATGTAGTTTTACGATAAAGTAGAATTCAGGGGTGAAATCCAGCAGGTTCTGACAGGTTCTGGAGAACCGGTAGTGGAAATTTTGAGTAGTTCGGAGAACCGGCAAATACCACCTCTGGCTGGCCCCAGAATGGGGTGGGAATGGAGATTTTGCAGTATCCTTCCCCTGCCACGCCCACCAAGCCACACCCGGTAGTAAAAAAAATTGGATTTCACCACTGGTAGAATTAGCTTATTCATCATGTTTCCTGTCTGGTCTCCCTGATAAGGCTGGCATCAATCTTGCAAATATGACCAGTGGCTTAGCCACTCTTTGAAGGTTCAATGGACCTCCCCAGGACGACCTGTGATCCAAATTCAAAGTTCCAATGGCCGCCCCCCCCTGCAGTCATGTGATCACATTTTGGGCAGTTGGCAACCAGCCTGCATTTAGGTCTGTTTGCATGTCAGAATCAGAATAGACCTGGAAGGGACCTTGGAGGTCTTCTAGTCCAGCCCCCTGTTCAAGCAGGAGATCCTATACCCGTGATGGCGAACCTATGGCACGCCAGTTGCTCTTCTGGTTTCCGGTGCGCACATGCACGCCGGCCAGCTGGTCTTTGCTGGCGCCGGAATGCTGGAAAAGAGCCCGAAAATGGCCCAGAAAACGGCCCCCAAAATGCCCTGAAAATGGCCCGAAAAATGGCCTGAAAATGGCCCAGAAAACAGCCAAAATTGGCCAAAAAGCAGGCTGTTTTTCGGGCCAGAAAACAGCCAGAAAAATGGCCAAAAACGGCCAGAAAACAGGCATGTGCTCACTGGCCAGCTGGTCCGGGTTTCCGGCGCTCTAGCACGCGCACATGCACGCACGTTCCGGTTTGGGCACTCGGTGCCGAAAAGGTTCGCCATCACTGTCCTATACCATTTCAGACAAGAAAGGATGATATTGACCCCGACGTGATGTGACCGCAATTACAACAGTTTTTGCCAGAAACCAGCATTTACTTCATTCCCAGCAAAGAAACGCCCATTGGGTATAATGGATCCACTTAATGACTGCCACATTCACTTAATGACTTTCGCAAAAGGTTTGTACAATTGGAGGATGCGGTCACGTGGTGACCCACTCAACAACCAGCACAACTTACGACTGTAATTCTGGTCATACTTCTCTATATTTCTCCCATCATATCCCAGGGAACTAGGGAGGGTCCCTCCCTCCTGAGGTTTTTCTCCTGCCCACTGTCCAGTGGTGGGCTCTGCTGTCTCTTATTTGAACAACAGCATCTCTTCTCCGGGTGCCCAAGGTCTTTCCCACATACCATTACAAGCAGATCTCGACTTACAGCCATTCATTTAGCAACCGTTTGAAGTTACGCCACTGAAAAAAGTGACTTATGACCAGTTCTCACACTTATGACCATTGCAGCATCCCGACAGTTACATGATCAAAATGCAGGTGCTTGATAGGTACCATGTTTCCCCGAAAATAAGACCCTGTCTTATATTTTTTTGAACCCTGAAATAAGCGCTTGGCCTTATTGCCATGCACTCAAAAGCCCGATTGGGCTTATTATCAGGGAATGTCTTATTTTGGGGGAAACAGGGTAGTCCTCAACTTATGACCACAATTGAGCCCAAAATTTCAGTTGCTAAGTGAGACATTTGTTAAGTGAATTTTGCCCCATTTTACAACCTTTCTTGCCCCAGTTGTTAAGTGAATCCCTGCAGTTGTAAAGTTAGTCTCACGGTTGTTAAATGAATCTGGCTTCCCCATTGAGTTGACTTGTCAGAAGGTTGCATGACCCCCGGGACACTGTAAGTGTCATAAAGATGAGTCAATTACCAAGCGTCTGAATTTTGATCACATGACCATTGGGATGCCACAATGGTTGTAAGTGTGAACAACTGTCATAAGTCACTTTTTTCAGTGCTGTTATAACTTCAAATGGTCACTAAATGAACAGTTATAAATTGAGAACTACCTATATTTACCAGGGTTGCTGTGTCCTGAGGTCCTAGGATTGTCATTTGTAACCTATCTGGGGAGCTTCTGACAAGCAAAGTCAATGGTGGAAGCCAGATTCACTTAACGATTGCATGACTCACTTAATGGCAGTGACTCGCTTAACAACGGTGGCAAAAAAGGTAATTAAAAGGGGTGTGGCTCAATTGCCCTGCTTAGTAACAAAAATGTGGGGCTAAGTCAAGGACTACCTGTACAGTATCATTGTGAAAATTCACTTGCTCAGTTTTTAACTGGCGTGGTTGAGGTGTCATGTGAGCTTCGATTGAGTTGATAGCAGCGGTGGGATCCTGCCGGTTTAACAACCGGTTCGGTGATCACGTGCGCAGTTTTACGAAAACTTACCTTCCGCGTTACTGCTGGGGAGTAACACAGCTGAGGCGCGGCAATCCTCTCTGCCGCGCGAATCAGCTGAGAAGATATAGGTCAGTAAAGCGCAGGGGAGGGCGGGCGGGCCCACCTGATCGTCGGAGCGAACCGGTTCGCTCCCCGCTGATCGTCGGAGCATCCGGCTTGCCCGAACCAGTCCGAACCGGTAGAATCCCACCCCTGCGGCCAGCTAATGATAGGCCCTGTAAGGTAAGTTCAGATCTAAAATTGCTTAGCTATACTATACCATTGCTTATTACCAGCAACTGTTGATCGTCTGAGCAAACAGGTTCGCTCCCAGCTGATCGTCGGAGTTACCGGTTCGCCTGAACCAGTCCAAACCGGTAGAATACCACCCCTGGTTGAAAGGGTGTTCAGAGATCCAGAGTTCTCCTCAGGAATCTTGCATCCTTTGGTTTGACCTCAGCTTTGCGACTTCCGATGGAGGAGACCCTGCCGTCTCTCAAGGAAGCTTGTCCTATTAGGCGCTTTCTTCCAAAATTTAGCTCAGTTTTGTTTCGATGCTGGTTGACTTGTTGTGAAGGCATCTGGGAGAGGAGCAAGCTCAAGATGATTTTTTTTTCTGATGATGTTCCTTGTTTTCTCCTCTGGGTTGCAGGGTGAGCCTTATCTGGGCACAGCATATGGCATTATGATCTCCTACTGGCACGCTGCAGTGAACTTCGCCATGTATCTCCTCATGATTGCAGCCATTGTTCAAAGGTGAGGCCGAGTCTCAGCCCTTTGAGATTGACCAGGTCAAGAAGTAGACCTCAAAAACTCCTGGGACTCTACCATATTTTTATAGGGTATGATAGCTATGGAGAGAAAGGGAGGTGACCTTGAGGAAAACATGCAAGAACTATAACCTGGGCGAAGGGGGATGAAACATATTTTAAGTCCGGAGAAACAAAGTAATGTTGTGAGATGGCTCAGATAAACACCTCCTTGACCCACTGAAGTATAAAAGGGTGGGGAGGTATAGATAGTCCTTGGCTTACGACCACAATTGAGCCCAAAATTTCTGTTGCTAAGTGAGACAGTTGTTAATAGCAATAGCATTATAGCATTTAGACTTATATACCGCTTTACAGTGCTTTTACAGCCCTCTCTAAGCGGTTTACAGAGTCAGCCTATTGCCCCCCAACAATCCGGGTCCTTAAGTGAGGTTTGCCCTATTTTATGACCCTTCTTGCCACCATTGTTAAGTGAATCACTGCACTTGTTAAGTTAGTAAGACGGTTGTTAAGTGAATCTGGCTTCCCCGTTGACTTTCCTTGTCAGAAGGTTGCCAGAGGTGATTACGACCACAAAGTTATAAAATTGGGTGTGGTGACATGGGGACCTGCTTAATGACCACCACGACTTACAACCGTAATTCTGGCCTCAATGGTGGTCATAAGTCGAGGACTAACTGTAATGCTTTCCAAGATATCTGCTTGTTTTCAAAAAAAAAAAGTAACCGGAACATTCTGCTTTCTAGAAAGAGTTATCGAAATGTTGGCCTCTATTGGACAGGATCCTTTACCATGGCACTTGTGGTCTTTCTGCTGGGAAATGTGATTGGTGAGTCCTGGGTTTTTTCTTTTTCTGAACTTGGCAAAATCCCTTCCCCATTTCAGTTATGATTTAAAATAAAGAAGTCTGCTCCTTAGAATAAAAGATGTTGGGAGGGTGTTAAAAGAATAGAATGAACTGTCTATTATTGGATTTTTTGTTTTCAAAAATAGCAGAATCCATTTTCAAAATTTTTATTTGTTTATCAGAATATAAAAAACAAATAACTGAGTTGGAAGGGACCTTGGAGGTCTTCTAGTCCAACCCCTTTCTCAGGCAGGAAACCCTATGCCATTTCAGACAAATGGTTGTCCAATCTCTTAAAAACTTCCAGCGTTGGAGCAGCCACAACATCTTGATGCAAGTTTTTCCACTGATTAATTGTTCTGTCAGGAAATTTCTCCTTAGTTCTAGGTTGCTTCTCTCCTTGATTAGTTTCCCTCCATTGCTTCTTGTCCTACCCTCAGGTGCTTTGGAGAATAGCTTGACTCTCTCTTCTTTGTGGCAGCCCCTGAGATATTGGAAAACTGCTATCATAGCACTCCTAGTCCTGTTTTTCATTAAACTAGACAAGGGGTCCCCAAACTTGGCAACTTTAAGACTTGTGGACTTCAACTCCCAGAATTCTCCAGCCAGCATAGCTGGCTGGAGAATTCTGGGAGTTGAAGTCCACAAGTCTTAAAGTTGCCAAGTTTGAAGACCTCTGAACTAGGCATTCCCAGTTCCTGCAACTGTTCTTCACATGTTTTAGCCTCCAGACCCCTAATAATCTTTGTTGCTCTTCTCTGTACTCTTTCTAAAGTCTCAACATCTTTTTTTATATCATGGTGACCAAAACTGGATACAATATTCCATGTATGGTCTTATCAAGGTTTTATAAAGCAGTACTAACACTTCACATGATCCTGATTCTGTCCCTCTGTTAATGCAGCCTAGGATTTTATTGGCTTTTTTTAGCAGCTGCAGCACATTCTTGGCTCATATTTAAATGATTGTCCACTAGGAGTTACAGTTACTACTGTAACTGGAGTTGCAGTTACTACTGAGTCAAGAAATGAAAATGAAAGGAAAATGAAAAAAAATGAGAAATTAGGGGAGGAAAAAACAAGAAAATGTGAGATAGAGGGGGGAAAAGAAAAGAAAGGGCATTGACTTTTGATTCTTTTTATCACAATAGAAGATAATAACTTTACAGTCTCAACCTTTTACTTTTACACAATAATATGTACTAGTCATTTCTATAACAATGAACCTATCTAATCAGCAAAATCAAAGTCAACGTTTCATTTTTCCATCACAACCTCAAAATCCAGAAGCGGTTTCCAAAAAAAAACAAAATTAGTTAAGTTCTTTTCTTTAAATAAAGCAATCAATTTAACATCTCTACTTTTTTTTCTTTCTATGGACAATAATATATATTTCTGTTTGCACTTATTAATCTTTATCATCATTTATATTAACAAAATTCACTATACTCTTTCAAATTCTTTAACCTTCAAGGGAAAAAACCTTTTTTAACCTCCATTTTAAAGCTCTAAACTTTTCTCTAAAAATATTTCAAAAATCAATAAATCCTGATATTTACTACTTATAGGGAAATACAGCTTTGAGATCCGACCAGCCTTTTTGCTCAACCTTCCTTATCTCATCATACCCATCTGGGCAGCCAAAAGATTCTTTGACCAGCCCAGGACCTGCCCTCTGCCAACAGCTGATCAGGTATGAAAAATATATGTATAAAGGTAGCCTTGACTTACAACTATTTGTTTAGTGACTGTTGGAAGTTACAATGACACTGAAAAAAGTGACAACTTTTCCTCACACATCACACATCATTGCAGAATAGAATAGAATAGAATAGAATAGAATAGAATAGAATAGAATAGAATAGAATAACAAGTTACAGTCATACAGTCACACAGTCATAAGTGGGAGGAGATGGGTGATAGGAACGATGAGAAGACTAATAGTAATAGTAATGCAGCCTTGGTGAATAGTTTGACAGTGGTGAGGGAATTATTTGTTTAGCAGAGTGATGGCGTTCGGGGAAAAACTGTTCTTGTGTCTAGTTGTTCTGGTGTGCAGTGCTCTATAGCATCGTTTTGAGGGTAGGAGTTGAAACAGTTTGTGTCCAGGATATGAGGGGTCTGTAAATATTTTCACAGCCCTCTTTTTGACTCGTGCAGTAAACAGGTCCTCAATGGAAGGCAGGTTGGTAGCAATTGTTTTTTCTGCAGTTCTAATTATCCTCTGAAGTTTGTGTCTGTCTTGTTGGGTTGCAGAACCAAACCAGACAGTTATAGAGGTGCAGATGACAGACTCAATAATTCCTCTGTATCCCCACAGGCACGTGATAAAAATTTGGGCACTTGGCAACCAGTACAGGTAGTCCTCAACTTACGACCACAATTGAGCCCAAAATTTATGTTGTTGAGTGAGAAATTTGTTAAGTGAGTTTTGCCCCATTTTACAACTTTTGTTACCGCATTTGTTAAGTGAATAACTGAAGTTGTTAAATTAGTAACACAGATGTTAAGTGAATCTGGCTGCAAAAGATGATCACATGACCCTGGGACCCTGCAACCGTCATAAATATGAGTCAGTTGTCAAGCATCCAGGTGTAAATCACGTGACCATGGGGATGCCGCGATGGTCATATAAAGAAAAATGGTTCTAAGTCACTTTTTTCAGTGCCGTTGTATCTTCGAACAGTCACTAAATGAACTGTTTTAAATCGAGGACTACCTGTATGTATTTAGACTGTTGTAGCATTGCAGCATTACGATTGTGACCTTCCCAGCTGGCTTCCGACAAGCCCAGTCAATGGGGGAAGCCTGATTTGCTTAACAACTGCATGATTTATTTAGCGACTGCAGTAATTTGCTTAGCAACCATGGCAAAAAAAGGTCTTAAAAACGAGTCCCTTAACAACCACCTTGCTTAGCAACAGAAATTGTGGTTGTAAATTGAGAACTACCGTACCTGTAGTTCTATAGCTATCACTCCCTGTATACTGTGGTGCTTTTTATATAATAGGTTAAGTTTCCTTTTTAAAGTGGTTTTCTTGGGGGTGTCTTTGAGTCAGGCTTGACTCCTTGGGGACTCCCCAAGTTTTCTTGGCAAGGTTTTGGGAAGTGGTTTGTTATTGCCTCACTCCTAGGGCTGAGAGAGAGTGACTGGCCCAAGGTCCCCCAGCTGGCTTTCATGCCTAAGGCGAGATCAGAAGTCACAATCTCCTGGTGATTGGCCCAAAGTCACCCAATTGGCTTTCATGCCTAGGGCAGGCCTAGAGCTCACAGTCTCCTGATGATTGGCCTAGAACTCACAGTCTCCTGGTGATTGGCCCAAAGTCACCCAACTGGCTTTCAAGGCTACTCACAGTCTCCTGATGATTGGCCTAGAACTCACAGTCTCCTGATGATTGGCCCAAAGTCACCCATCCAGCTTTTCATGACTAGGGCAGAACTAGAATTCACAGCCTTCCAGTTTCTAGCCTGGTGCTTAATCACTAGACCAAACCGGCTTTTTATTCCTCCTTTATCCCCACATCTAATAACTGAAGGCGGCCTGTTGCAATAAACATAGTTCTGACCTCTAAGGTATTGGATTTTTAATCTGGCTACTGTGTTGGGTTGACTTGTATAATAGTGCTTTTTATTATTAAACCCAAATCATCATTCTTTCCATTGATTTGTCCCTGGCTTTTCCTATCTACCTCTCCAGGAGCATTCAGTGCAGTTTTTAATTCATTCCTTCTATTTCCAATGCTCAGAGAGAAGTATTTTTGCTTACGTAGCCAAAACAGCACAAAAGTGACGGATCAGCATTTTTTTTTAGCAGAAGTATAAAAGTCTTTGGGGAAAGAGTCTTGGTGGGGCGGAAGGAGGATAGAGGTACAGTATCTGCTTAATTATACAGTAGACGGTAAATGTCAGATTGATACTTGACAGACCATCCAGAAAACAATTTATCAGGCTAGACTAATGATTCTGAACCTTGGCAACTTTAAGATGTGTGGACTTCAATTCCCAGAATTCCTCAGCCAGCCCTGCTGGCTGAGGAATTCTGGGAATTGAAGTCCACACATCTTAAAGTTGCCAAGGTTGAGAAGCACTGACTTGGATAAATGAACAACTGTATCAGTTTGACTGGTAAATTAACGCTTCCGTTAACGGCTAGTGAATTCTGGGAGTTGAAGTCCACACACTATAAAGCTGCCAAGATTGAGAAACATTGGACTAGTCAGTCACTTGTTGGGCATCAGTTTACAGTCTTAAAAAAAAAAAGAATAGAATAGAATAGAATAGCAGAGTTGGAAGGGACCTTGGAGGTCTTCTAGTCCAACCCCCTGCTTAGACAGGATACCCTACACCACTTCAGACAAATGGTTATCCAACATCTTCTTAAAAACTCCCAGTGTTGGAGCATTTACAACTTCTGGAGGCAAGTCGTTCCACTGATTAATTGTTCTAACTGTCAGAAAATTTCTCCTTAGTTCTAAGTTGCTTCTCTCCTTGATTAGTTTCCACCCATTCCACCATGTCTGTTGTACATCACAACACTACAACCCTATGGCTGCGTTGTCACTTCCTGCCAGCTCACAATCTTGCCACACTTTCAAAACAAGTTGATAGTGATGATCTTCTCTTGTCAGGCCCCAGTTTTGAATCAACCCCAACCCCCAATCCCATTTTGAGAACAAGACTCCTTAATCAGGGGTGGGATTCGGCTGGTTCGGAACGGTTCGAGCGAACCAGATACTAATTTTACATCTGGTTTGCCGAACCGGTAGTTGCAAGGACTGGCTGACTCCGCCCTCCCCTCCCTTCCCAGGAGTCTCCACGCAGCCCGTTTTGGATGCCAGGTAAGTGCAGGGCCCGCGCGGAGGCTCTGGGAGGGCGAAAAACGGGCCTACCGGAAGTCCAGAAACAGGCCCGTTTCTGGCCTCCGGAGCCCGGGGGAGGCTGTTTTTGCCCTCCTGGAGGCTCGAGAAAAGCCTCCGGAGCCTGGGGAAGGTGAAAATGCTCCCCCTGCCATGGTGCAGGAGGCCGAGTAGGCCACGGCCCCGTGGTCACGCCCACCCAGCAACCGGGCAGAGAACCGGTTGCTAACATTTTTCAATCCCACCCCTGTAGATCCTACCTTCAACTTTTCTTTCTACTTTTGGAAAGGTTGCAGAAGAGCAAAACAAGAATCTGCTCCAGCGCCCTATGGATTTGGCATTGGTAGGATTTCTCCTTTTGGCTGTGGTCTACACACTCTTCCGAGGACTGGTAAGGATAATTGTCTCTCTGTCTGTCTGTCTAGCTGTCTGTCTAGACCAGTGTTTCTGAACCTTGGCCATTTTAAGAGGTGTGGACTTCACCTCCCAGAATTCCCCAGTTAGCCATGCTGCCTGGGGAATTCTGGGAGTTGAAGTTCACGCCTCTTAAAGTGGCCAAGGTTCAGAAATACTGATCTAGACAGACTTTTATTTCCTACCAGTGCATCAGATGAGGTTGATGACCTGGTCCAACTCATGCAATTAATTGGGGACTTTCTCGATCCATGATTGAACAGCAGGTAATCCATCAATGCTGGACCGCAAGTACTGATCTCTTGTGGCAATAAATTCTGCCAAGACTGCAGTGTGTCCAAAATGTTGGGATCAGCAGATTCATTTTCAGTCCCGATCTGCATTTTGTAAGCATCCTTAATGGAGGGGGTCACGATCTCCTGGGGAAAAAATGACTGATGAGTTGCATGGTCAGGAGATTCTTGCCAACCCTGCTGATGCCCAGGGTCACCCCTATCTATCCATCTATCTTTGTTTTTCCTTTCAAGGTACTATTTTCTGCACATAGAATGAGACCTGATGCCTTAAATTGGGCCAGCTTGCCCTTAAAACAGCCCTGGAATACTTTTTCCAGTTAGACCAGTATTTAAACCTTAGATGTTTTGTATAAGGTAGTCCTCAACTTACAACCATTCATTTAGTGACCATTTAAAGTTACAACAACACAGAATAAAAGTAACTTACAACCCGTCCTCACACTTATGAACATCACAGCAACCCTACATTCACATTATTATTACTGTATGTAGTGTATGATGAGAACATGACAAAAGGAAGTAAACATGTCAATCCACATAATTACATACAGCTAGTCCTCAACTTATGACCACCTGACCCCAAATTTTCTGTTGCTAAGTGAGACAGTTATTAAATGAGTTTTGCCTCATTTTACAACCTTTCTTGCCACAGTTGTTAAGTGAATCGCAGCAGTTGTTAAGTTACTAACACAGTTGTGAAGTGAACCTGTCTTCCCCATTATTTTGCTTGTCAGAAGGGCGCAAAAGCTGCTCACATGACACTGGGACACTACAATTATTATAAATATGAATCAGTTGCTAAGCGTCTGAATTTTGATCACATGACTATAGTGATGCTGCAGTGGTCATAAGTGTGAAATACGATCATAAGTCATTCTTTTTCTGTTTCATTGTAACTTTGAACAGTCGTTAAAACGAACAGTTGTGAGTCAAGGACTGCCTGTACAAAATGTACACTGGGTGGTATGGCATTGGCCTCATAACTAGATGTCCAATTCAGCTATTCAGTCCTCACTTAATGACCAGACATGAGCCTGGACAGTTGTTGTGGTTGTTAAGCAAATCACCACATAACTTGACTCAATTTTACAACTGTTTTACAATGGTTGTAAAGCAGGGGTGGGTTCTAACTTAACTCGCTGCTGGTTCGCTTCCTCCCGCGCCGTGTGGCTGCGCGCGCAATGCACACTGCGCAGGTGCATGCGCAGTGATGAAAATTCACAAAAAAAATCCCCCAAAAAAGAGCCAAAAACAAGATGGCGGCGCATGCACAGTGCCGGGGACTCGGCTTCAAATAGCAAAAAATTCCCCCCCCCCAAAAAAAAATTCCAAAAGGAAAAAAAAAATCCAAAAAAAATATGGCGGCGTCCACGGACCGACACCGACAGAACCGGCTCCGTGACGTCACCAGCGGTTTGCTACCGGTTCTATAGAACGGGTGCAAACCGGGAGGAACCCACCTCTGTTGTAAAGTGAATCACTATGGTGAGTAAGTAAATCACATAATTGTTAAGTGAATCCATTCTCCTGAAGGCAAGTATTTTGCTAGAATCATGGTCATGTGACTGCAGGATGCTGCAACCAATCTTAAACGAGAGTTGGTTGCCAAGTGCCTGAAATGCGACCACATGACTGGGGGGGGGGGGCGTGCAGCAGTTGTACCTTTGAGGGTAGTAAGTAACTTTTGCGGCATCCTTTGTAACTTCAGACAGTTGTTAAGTAGGTAGTCCTCGTTTAGCAACCACAACCGGGACTGGCAACTTGATTGTTAAGCAAAGCAGTTGCTAAATAAAACCATGACTGAACTTACAATTTTACCTCAACTTTTCTGTGCTTTGCAGACCTGCAAAAGTTATAAATGTGAGGATTGGTCATAAAGTTTTTTTTTCATCACTTTTGTAATTGCAAATGGTCACTAAATGAAGCAGTCAGGAAATGGCAGTCAGTAAATGAAGACTATCTGTACTCTGATCCATGACTCGTTCCTGCTTGAATCTCTGTCCATTTCCATTAAAAAGTAGCAAAACCAAATGAAGCATTTTGCAAAGTGTCTTCTGATACAGAAGATGCATACAGTGTGAAATAGGATGCCAAGAGTGGTAATCATCCCATTTTGGAAAAAATATAATAGAGTATTAAGTGTCGTTCGTGATTTTGGGAGGGGCAAAGGAAATAGATTTACAAAGAGTGTGTGTATGTTTGTGTTGTTACAGGTTGTTCTGGACTGCCCAGCTAATTCCTGCTTTGATTACGTTTACCAGCAAGAACCGTACCTGCGAGATCCGGTGGCCTATCCCAAGATTCAGGTGCATCCAAATTGTCTGGAAAGGGAGAATTCCCTGCTGAATATCTTTGCCAACTTCTCCCAACCTGATGCCCTTCTGATTTTTCAATTTGCAGCTCTTAACTGCTTCTTCTTCCTTTCATTATAATGACAGCAACCGTTAGAGCAGTGGTTTTCATAGCACATTCATAAAATCTGGATTGATGGGGTTCAGATGCCTCTGAACCCAGATTTCGTTGCAGGAGGATTGTCATTCAAATCCCAAAGGTGCTTTTCCAAAAGACAACTGGACTTGCTTGTTGTTGTTGTTGTTGTTGTTGTTGTTGTTGTTGTTGTTGTTTTGGCTTGAAAACATTTCTCATCTAAGAAGCTTCTTCAGGTCTCAGAACTAAAGAAGCCTTCCTGGATGAGAACGTTTTCAAGGGGAAAAACAAACAAAAAAAAATCCAGTTGCCTTCTGGAAAAGCATCTTTGGGACAACCATGATCTGGATGACTGAGAATCTCTATAGACATTGTCATTCAAGAGATCTTCTATTCTTGATCTGTGCTGGAATCTAATGTTCTCTGGGGGTTTTTGTTTGCAGATGTTGGTGTATCTATTTTATGTCCTGCCATATTTCTGCATCTCCATCTATGCATTACTCGTTCCTGGATGCACATGGATGGGAGACTGGGCCCTGGTTTTTGCTGGTGCTATTGGACAGGTATGTAGCAGAGCCTGCAGGATACTGCCCAATTCCAGGTCAAGAGATATCCTCACATTCACAGCTCTCATATTCTTTGACTTGCAACACCAAAGGATATCAATAGCAATAGCACTTAGACTTACTGTTTATTCTTCTTCACAGTGCTTTACAGCCCTCTCTAAGCGGTTTTACAGAGTCAGCCTATTGCCCCCAACAATCTGGGTCCTCATTTTACTGACCTCGGAAGGATGGAAGGCTGAGTCAACCTTGAGCCAGTCAGGATCGAACTCCTGGCAATGAACAATGAGTTAGCAATAGCAACAGCACTTATATATCGCCTCACAATGCTTTACAGCCCTCTCTAAGCGGTTCACAGAGTCAGCCTCTTGCCCCCAACAATCTAGGTCCTCATTTTACCGACCTCGGAAGGATGGAAGGCTGAGTCAACCTTGAGCTTGTCAGGATCCAACTCCTGGCAGTGGGCAGAGTTAGCCTTGCAATACTGCATTCTAACCACTGCACCACCACGGCTCAGTGATTAGAATAGTGCAGTAACTGGACACTTTAAATTTTTACAAATGTCATATGGCAAAACTTTATTGGAAAGAATCATTACAGGTAATCCTCAACTTATGACCACAATTGGGACCAGAATTTCTGTTGCTAAGCATGACGGTTGCAATGTCCCATGATCATACCAATGCCATTTGAGACCTTTCCAGCCAGCTTCTGACAAGCAAAGTCAATGGGGGAAACTGAATTTGCTTAATCACTATATGTTTCACTCAACAACTGCAGTGATTTTCTTAACAACCATTACAAAAAAGTTATAAAATCTGGTGTGACTCACTTACCAATCATCTTGTTTGGCTCTGGAAATTCTCCTCCCAGTTGCAGTTGTAAGTTGAGACCTACCTGTATTTTGTGAGACTTCGGGAAGGAAATAAACTTTGGAGAGATTTCGGCAACATTGCAATTAGACTTCACAAAATCTCAGTGTTTCAGGCAAAATTCAAAGGCTGAGACTGTTGAAATCTCAGTAACCTCATTTGTTTTTAGTTTTTGCCAACTGCTGTAATACACTTTTCCATGGGGGTTGGTTAGATGACCTCAGAGGTACTTTCCGGGTCAATAATTTTGAGTAGGGCACCAAGAAGATGTAGAAAAATGCATCACTTCCCTTGTGGCATTTCTTTCTTGTCCCCTACATTTGCATTTTGCTGTGTTCCACTCCTCTACCTTCAGTTTAGCCAGCAGAATTTCCAAAATTATTCCTGGAATTATTGAAGCGTTTGCCAATTGGCACACATGCCTGAATGAGACTGCCCGAAATAAAGAGAATCATTTCTGATGTGACTCTGCATCAGTGTTTCTCAGCTTCTGCAATCTTAAGAAGTGTGGACTTCAACTCCCAGAATTCCCCAGCCAGCATGCTGGCTGGGGAATTCTGGGAATCGAAGTCCAGACATCTTAAGCTAGCTAAAGTTGAGAAACACTGCTCTACATAAAAGGATATTGTGATTCTTTTCAGAAGAGGCTTTACTAAGGCACGTTTGTGCTCCTAAGCACCAGTGTGTTGCAACATACAAAAAAGCTGTATTTTGTTCCCTATCTATGCCAAACCTGAGTGAAAGAGAAAAAGGCACAAATGCAGAAGTGGTATTCTGCCGGTTCTGACCAGTTCAGGCGAACCGGTAGCGGCGACTGCGGGTGGCCGCCCACCCGCCGGACGTAATGCCGTCCTATTTAGCCATGTTTTCAAGGCCGTGCGCATGCACGGAAGGCACACGTGTGAGTAAAGCGCATGCGTGGGTGGCCGTGCGCATGTGCAGAGGTGGCGCGTTTGAGCGAAGCGAGGGTGCGCACGCACTCACATTTGCGAACCAGTAGGGTAGGTAAGTGAATACCACCTCTGCATAAATGCATAAGCAAAGCTGAAAATTAGAACGCTGTACAAAATATTTTATGTACTTTATTTACTTTTACAAAAAAACAAGACCAGACGAGACAATTCCTAAATGTATATTTTCCATTTTGAAAATAAAATCGGGGGCCTTAAAATCAGAATAAAATCAGAGTTGGAAGGGATCTTGGAGGTCTTCTAGTCCAACCCCCTGCTCAAAATCCTTTCTTTCTCTTCCATTTTTCAGGCTCAGTTTTCCCACGTTGCTGCCTCCATTCACCATCGCACTCCTTTTCCGTACCGCATCCCAGAAAGAGATTGGTGGTTTGTGGTCCTATGCAACGTAGCCTATGCGGTGGGCCCACAACTCTTAGCTTACCGCTGTTTCTGCAAACCTGCCTTTTTCTGTAGCTCCGTTTCCCAGTCCAAAG
Source organism: Thermophis baileyi (assembly GCA_003457575.1). Classification (NCBI taxonomy): domain Eukaryota; kingdom Metazoa; phylum Chordata; class Lepidosauria; order Squamata; family Dipsadidae; genus Thermophis; species Thermophis baileyi. The sequence continues at coordinate 695,882 of QLTV01009056.1, forward strand.
ACAAGAAGAACCAATGAAAAAAAAAAAAACAAAGAGGACATCTTGTGCTCACTGTTGCTCACAAATCCAATGGTGTTACACACAGGTGCTTCCTTGGGAGAACCCCAGTTCTGACAGTGTTTTAAGTAACTTGGGGGGTGGGTGGTCCAATCCATTCTGGGGTTCTTGTACAGCCTCAGCCAACCTTTGCCTCGTCTGCGTGATGCACTTGAAGCTGATTTGAAACGGTGAAATCAAAAACGTTCATTTGTCTATAGCAGATGCTTTTGATGAGGCGAACGAAGTTAACACAAAGGCCTGGTGGTTTTAGGTCTTTAAAAACTACACTGAGATTTTTGGGGTGGGAGAAGTGAGAATACAGAAGAACGAGAGAGATTTAAAAGCCTTTGAGAATGTGATTTGAAGAAGCTGACTATCCTGGTATCCATTTTCTTATTTTTCATCTGGAAAGGAGGGGGTGTTAATTTGTGAACAAAAAGAACCTGGTCATAACGCAGAAACGAGGGCCCGGAACAGCGCCATGAAGTCACTGTTTACAGAATTATAAAGGGGGGGGGAAACCCAGATTAATATATGACTTTTAAAGAGCTTGGCTCTTGTGTCTTTTGTCTGTGCTTGGCCAAACTGGTTGATGCTATCTAGGTTCATACTGGCTGTGTCCACAAGACAACCTGGGAAGTTTGGTTGATTTGGCTTAGTGCATTGTGTGAATGTAACCACTGGGGTCTGAGTTATTAAAAAAAAAAAATAAAAAAAAAATGAAGACAGGTAAAAAAATGTAAAATTTAAAAAATGGCTTTTACCTTCACAAAAACTATCAAATACAGAGCAGTGTATGTTGTTGGCTCCAGTGACGGGATTAATAATGCAGTGCAAGTTCAAATTCACCATCTAGTGAGTGTCTGTTTCGTCTAGCTGCCAAGCACCTGTTCTGGGAAGCATCCAAGCTGGGCAGAAAGCCAACAATCCTCTCCTTTTGTTGTATCCCATATATTTGGGTAACTGCCCCTACACATGGAGGTTTCTTTTTAGCAATAGCAATAGCACTTAGACTTATATACCCGCTTCACAGTTCTTTACAGCCCTCTCTTAAGTAATTTTACAGAGTCAACTTGTTGCCCCCAACAATCTGGATCCTCATTTTACCGACCTCGGAAGGATGGAAGGCTGAGTCAACCTTGAGCTGGTCAGAATCGAACTGGTGGCAGTCAGCAGAATTAAGCCTGCAATACTGCATTCTAACCACTGCGCCACCACGGCTCTTTTGTTCTTTTGCTCCTAGAACAATCATATTAGACCTCTGCAGAGCCCAAAGATCAACCTCATCTAAAAATTTTGCTTTCCATCATGCAGGTGGTCCTTGACTTACAGCTGTAATGGAGCCTTCCTATTATATTAATACGACGTGAGGATTATATCGTGGTTCATCACAAGACCGACAACTTTTTTTTTTTTTTGCAGCAGTCGTTGAGCGAATGCCACAGTCATTAAGCAAACCTATTGTTCACTATGCGGCATTTTTGCCAAAGGGGGAAGTAAATGCTTTTTGTTTTGGACAAAAACATCATAAATCATGATCACTGCCAGTTGCTGAATGCTCAAAATATGGTCATGTGACCACAGGGGCAACCATTGGAACTGGGTCGTAAGTACTTTTTCGGGGGGGGGGGTCTGTTGTAACTTGGAACTGTTGTTAAACAACCTGTCCTAAGTCGAGGACTACTTGTACACTATTATGGGATAGAGATATTTGTGTCCTTCACCCCCTACCTGGTTATTCAATTCCAGAAAGTAATATTCACAGATAGACTGCCAGGAAAGGTGGCCGTTCTGCTGAATTCTTATTGCTAAATGACCATGATAGAAAGGGGCTGTTGGGAGACCGATGCTGGTTTAACATTACGTGCTAGTAAAATTTGCTAGTGTGCAGCTTAGCGTGTTATGTGAACCCAATTAGTTTGCTTTGTAAACCATGGTTTATGGTCAGAGTGCTGACTGAATCCCACCAATTATAGCTTATGGTGCCTGTGGGAGTGGCTCAGAAAAATCAAAATGGTGGTGATCTAAGCCCCGCCCATTTTTGAAGTTGCTGTGTGTCAGGGAGTCAGACTGCATACTGTACAAATTTAATAATAAATTATTATTATTACTACTATGCATCATGGTTGGGACTACACCTCCCAGCATTCTTCACCATTGACATTCCTGGCATAGCAGATAGGTCACAGTTAAGATCTGCAAGGCACAGAGCACAACAACTGTGGATTTCAAACCAATTTATGACTTAACCTGATACATAAAGTCAGAGTTGGTTACTTATCAACAAACCCTCATTCAATAAAACAAGGCCTAATGTGCTGCATTAATTCACTTCCACCTGCCCTACAGGTAGTCCTTGATTTACAACAGTTCGTTTAGTGACCGTCCAAAGTTAAAACTACACTGAAAAAAGTTGACTTATGACCGTTTTTCATACTTACAACCTTTGTAGCATCCCCATCATCATGTGACCAAAATTCAGACGCTTGGCAACTGGCTCATATTTATGACAGTTGAACTGTCCCAAGGTCATGTGATCCCCTTTTGCGACCTTCTGGCAAGCAAAGTCCATGGGGAAACCAGATTCACTTAACAACCAGGTTATTAACTTATGAACTGCAGCGATTCACTTAACAACTGTGGCAAGAAAAGTCGTAAAATGGGGCAAAGCTCACTTAAATGTCTCACTTAACATCAGAAATGTTGGGCTCAATGGCGGTCGTAAGTTGAGGACTACCTGTATTTTGCATTTTTGTTGATACATCACCCCCCAATTCAGGGGTGGGTTCTGGATCCGTTTGCTGCCGGTTCGCTCAGGGTTGCTGCACGCGCCCCCGCAGCAATCAAAAAATAGCTTCTGCGCGTGCACAGAAGCAAAATCCAAGATGGCGGTGCCCACGGAACACACTGAAAGAACCGGTTCCGTGACGTCATCACCGGTTTACTAACGGTTCTAAAGAACCGGTTAGAACCGATAGGAACCCACCTCTGTCCCAATTGTGCTGCGGTCACACGGGGGTCACCAGAAATGTGCGTGCTGGAAGTGGATGTCCATTGTGTAATCGAAGAAAGAGGAGAGAGCGGGGGCCTCTTTTGTGCACCCCTATTTGGTCACAGTCACACCCAAGCATAAGCTGCAATCCTGCATTCTCCCATCCAGCAGCCTTGCCTAGAACATACGGGGGCTCTTCTTATTAATACAGATAATCCTCGACTTATGACCACAACCGGGATCTTGCTAAGTGAGGCAGTCTTTAAATAAGTTGTGCCTGATCTTACTACCCTTTTTGTTATGGTCATTGAGCAAATCATCACAGTTGTTAAATGAATCACGTAGTTGCTAAGCAAAATCAGGCTTCCCCCATCGGCTTTTTTGGAAGCTGGCTGGGAAGGTCACCAATCACTGATCACTGCAGCCATTGTAGAATAGAATAGAATAGAACAGAATAGAATAGAATAGAATAGAATAGAATAGAATAGAATAGAATAGAATAGAATAGAATAGAATAGAATAGAATAGAATAGAATAGAATAGAATAGAATA
>QLTV01009056.1:705084-718621 GCA_003457575.1 Thermophis baileyi
TGGGCAAAAAAAAAAAAGCACATGAGTGTGTGTGTGTGTGTGAGAGAGAGAGAGATTTATACCCTCTGTTGGGCTTTGAATTTGAGCTTGTATTCTGATTGGTTGTCAGACTCCCATGGGGCCATGCAGGGGTAACTTTGTAGGTTGTCTTTTGAGTCCCAAGCTTGGTTGAATCTTGCTGGGTGATGTAATCTCCCCAGGTGCCATGTGGTGAGTTCTGTTGTTAGATGGGTTGAGGGCTAANAAGGAAAAAAAAAAAAAGGTCCGAGATGCTGAGAGTTCCTGAGTTTTATACCCTCTCTGGGCTTTTTAATTTGAGCTTGTATTCTGATTGGTTGTCAGACTCCCATGGGGCCATGCAGGGGTAACTTTGTAGGTTGTCTTTTGAGTCCCAAGCTTGGTTGAATCTTGCTGGGTGATGTAATCTCCCCAGGTGCCATGTGGTGAGTTCTGTTGTTAGATGGGTTGAGGGCTAATTCTACTTTTGTTGGATTTTGGGTGAGGGTATTTGCTTATGAATAGACCTAGCTATCTCTTTATCTCTTAAGTGCTGACATCTGCTGTGGGCTATTGAGGAGGGTGGGGGCTATTAAGAGTGAGTCTGCTTCCTGCCTCAAAAAACATGTTTCTCCATTTCTCATCCAGGGAAATACAATATTCTGCCTTTTTAATATTTCCTAGAATATTTCATTTTCCTACGAGAGGGGTGGGTGCTAACTTCCTATAGAACTAAGGAGAAATTTCCTGACAGAACACTCAATCAGTGGAACAGCTTGCCTCCGGAAGTTGTGAATGCTCCAACACTGGAAGTTTTTAAGAAGATGTTGGATAACCATTTGTCTGAAGTGGTGTAGGGTTTCCTGCCTAAGCAGGGGGTTGGACTAGAAGACCTCCAAGGTCCCTTCCAACTCTGTTATTCTATTCTATTCTAAAGGACTGTTTTCATGAAAAATGTCAATTTGGTAGCCATGACAATGCAGTCAAAGCCCCCCTTCCTTTTTTTACACATGCTAATACATGTAAAAAAGGTGGATTTTGATGGCACAGTTGTGGTTTTCATCTGGATCTTTTTGACAACAGCCCATCCATTAATCAGGTGGATGTGAAGATGATTGATGAATGTAGATTGCAAACTGTGAGTTGGCTCCACTTTAGTTGGACATGAATCAAACAGATTTGTGCACTATGGGGATGCTGCAAAGGTCGTAAGTATGAAAAATGGACATAAGTCACTTTTTTTCAGTGCCATTGTAACATGAACGGTCACTAAATGAACTGTTGTAAGTTGAGGACTACATTTATAGTCCAGAGAGGGAGGATTAATTACTCTAATAGAATGGAACTAGGGCAGCATAAAACTACCCTTCAGATCAGTAGTGGGTTCTAAATCCCGTTGCTACCGGTTCGCTCGTGCGCACACGTGACACTTCTGCGCATGTGCAGAAGCATCCCGGGTGGGTGGGCGGAGCCTCCCACCGCCACCGCTAGCGGTTCACTGAACCAGGCCGAACCGGGAGCAACCCACCGCTGCTTCAGATCCTATAGCCTAATGGAGGAGAAATTGTGGGGGCGGGATTTAAAGTCAACCTCAATTTTATATTTTTTAATAAGCAAGCTTTGTCAATTTAGTGGAAAGATTAACAGGCCGCACTGTAAACTCAGCAAAAAAAACACCAAGCACCTGGAATTCACAGTGGCTTCTGAAGTAATGAGATGCTAACAGGATAAGTGAAAATGATAATTAAAAGTATCATTGCAGGAAGTAAGCTGTTCCAAGTAAAGCTGCCTTTTACAATTGACCGATGGTCATGTTGTCAATCTCTTGTCTTCTGGCTGCCCCCTGGCTACCAAGCAAGATTTTACCATCTCTACAATTCTCTTCTGGAGAGTCTTAAAGCTCTTCTCTCAGGCTAGGGTAATGGGGCTCCCTTCTATGTCGCACAACGTGTTTGTTGCTACTGCAATTCACTATCTTCTTTATCGTTATATATTTTATTCTCTTGATTGCATTTTATTGTTTGGTTTTTATGCTTCGATCCCTAACCCTAACCCTAATCCCACAGGTGGGTTCTAACTTACCTCACTGCACCGTGTGGCTGCGCCTCATGGGCGCGTGCGGGCTTTGCGTGCCAAAAAATCCAAAAAAATTTTCCCCCCCAAAAAAACCAAAAAACAAGATGGCGATGCATGTGCATTACTGGAAACTCAGCTTCTGTGCATGCGCAGAAGGAAAAAAACCCGGGAAAAAATTCAAAAAAATAAATAAATCCAAAAAATATTCAATAAAAAAAGCCGAAAACAAGATGGCGGGGCATGCACAGTGCCAGAAACTCGGCTTCTGCGCATGCGCAGAAGAAGAAAAACCCGGAAAAAAATTCAAAAAAAAAAAAATCAAAAAAAAATTCCCCAAAAAAGATGGCGGCGCCCACGGACCGGCAGCGACAGAACCGGTTCCATGATGTCACCATGACATCACCAGCGGGTCGCTACCGGTTCGGGTGAACCAGTGCGAACCGGGAGGAACCCACCTCTGCCTAACCCTAACCCTAACCCTAACCCTAACTAGCCAGAATTGATTCGAGCAGGGCACTATCTAAGACAGGAATGGGCAACTATAGCCCCTTTATGACCTGTGGACCAACTCCCAGAATTCCTGGCTCAGGCATTCTGGGAATTGAAGTTGACAGGTTGTAAAGGGGTTCATAGTTGCCCACCCTTGAACTAAGCCGAATAAATGAATAAATAAATACTCAACTCTCCCAGATTGAGAGAACTACCACTAGGAATAAAGCATGTAGACTCCAAGGCGCATTACTCTGTGTGTTTGGCCACCATTTTGGTTTTTTTAAATTTGTTTTTATCTTGCTTTTCTTTTTAAACTCAAATTGGTTGTTTTAATGATTTTTACATATTTTGATTATTATTATTGTGTAAGCTGTGCTGAGTCACTATGTGAGATGGGCAGCTATGGAATTGGGTATGTCTAGTTTAATGAAAAGAAGGACTAGGGGGTGACATGACAGCAGTGTTCCAATATCTCAGGGGTTGCCACAAAGAAGAGGGGGTCAACTTATTTTCCAAAGCACCTGAAGGCAGGAGAAGAAGCAATGACTGGAAATTAATCAAGGAGAGAACCAACCGAGAACTAAGGAGACATTTCCTTGAGTTAGAACAATTAATTAGTTGAACGACTTGCCTCCAGAAGTTGTGGTTGCTCTAACACTGGAGGTTTTTAAGAAGAGATTGTACAACTGTTTGTCTGAAATGGCAGAGGGTTTCCTGCCTGAGCAGAGGGTTGGACTAGAAGATCTCCAAGGTCCCTTCCAACTCCGTTATTCTGTTATTTGTATTTTGTATTCTGATGAACTGATAAAATTTTTGAAAATGGATTCTGCTATTTTTGAAAACAAAAATTCCAATAATAGCCAGTCTATTCAATTCTTTAGCACCCTCCCAACATCTTTTATTCTTATTCTTAAACATAACTGAAATAGGGAAGGGATTTTGCCAATTAATCAGTGGAATGGCTTGCCTCCAAAAGTTGTGGGTGCTCCACCGATCGAAGCTTTTAAGAAGTGATTGGACCATTGTTTGTCTGAAATGGTATATAGGGTCTCCTAACTTGAGCAGGGGTTGGAGTTGACCATAATAGCACTGCTGATGACTCAAATGTCATGTGGGTAATCCTGTGGATTTTAGCCCTATATAATGGTATTAGGAGCAAACCTCTGTTCCAACTCCTGAACCAATTCTCGGTGGTGCACATCCATGCCATTTTCTTAACAACAGTAGGAAGCGGCTGGTTGCTGATTTCTATGACATTTTTCTTTAAATGTCCATGTTTAGCTTATAGCTCTGGTAATCTTTCATTCAAGTAATAACCAAAATCAAACCCGTTTAGATTTTTTTTTTTAAATAAGGCCAAAGCAATTGGATACTTCAGTTTTAACTGGTCATAATACAGAATATAAACCTGCAGTACATGGACATACCAGGGGTGGGTTCTAACTTACCTCACCGCCGGTTCACTTCCTCCTGTGCTGCGTGGCTGCGCGCGCATGCGCAGTGCCGAAAAATCTCAAAAAATTCCCCCTCCCCAAAAAAACCCCAAAAACAAGATGGCGGTGCATGCGCAGTGCTGGGACTCAGCTTCTGCGCATGCGCAGAAGAAAAAAAATCAGCAAAAAATCCCCCCAATTTTTTTTCCCCCCCAAAAAAATAAAAATCAAAAAAAAAAAAAGATGGCAGTGTCCACAGACTGGCACCGACAGAACTGGCTCCGTGACGTCACCAGCAGTTTGCTACTGGTTCGGGCGAACCGGTCTGAACCGGCAGGAACTCACCTCTGGGACATACACACCTATGATACATCTTCTCTTTCTGTCTGTGGTGTTCTATTTACTCTCTTTTTGTCTCTCTGCTAGATGCTCCTGGGACAATGCTTGCTCTCTTGTCTTTTCCATCTCCTGATGCTTTCCTGCCCATCTGCGTTGGCCCAGAAAGATCGGAAGAAAGTGATCCACGTGTCTGGTACGTGAGAAGTCCCTTTGGCATCTCTTGAGGCCTGATCTGGGTGGGAATCTGATCAGCTTCACTGGTCATCGCTGTTCATATCTGTCAAATCCCAGATACAGGCAGTCCTCGAATTACAACCCTTCATTTAATGGCTGTTTGAAGTTACAACGGCACTGAAAAAAAAGTGACTTACACTGTTTTTCACCCTTACGACCGTTGCACCACCCTCACAATCACGTATCAAAATTTGACCGCTTGGCAACCAGCATGTATTTATGACGGTCGCAGGGTCCCGCGGTCACGTGATCCCCTTTTGCGGCTTTCTGATAAGCAAAGTCAATGGGGAAATCAGATTCCCTTAACAGCTGTGTTACTAACTTAACAACTGCAGTGATTCCTTAACCCAGGGGTGTCAAACTCAAGGCCCGCGGGCCGGATCCGGCCCGCTGGGTGCTTAGATCTGGCCCATGGGGCCACCCTGGAAACATGAGGGCTCCACGGACAGCCCTCCCGAGCTCCGTCTTCGCTGGCAGAGCACTCGGGCCGCCACGGGTGCCCCTGACATGAGAGACATCGAGCTGGCCACACGCCCCCCCCCCCCGAGGTCAAACACAACCCTGATGTGGCCCTCAATGAAATCGAGTTTGACACCCCTGCCTTAACCACTGTGGCAAGAGAGGTTGTAAAATGAAGCCAAGCTCACTTAACAACTGTCTCATTTAGCACAGAAATTTTGGCCTATAAGTTGAGGATTGCTTTGACATCTGCACCACTTGACTTCCCAAGCTCAGACTTTCCCCGTTCTAGATTTGAAATGATGTTCAAGGACTCTGTTCTTCTTTGCAGAGGATGACAGCGGTGCCGTTGTGGTTCAGACAGCACCTGGGAAAGTGGTCACCCACCGTGGAGGTACCATCATCTTGCCTTGCCGCTTCCACTACGATGTGTCGGCCCATGATCCCGATGAGATCCGCTTAAAGTGGACCAAGATGGTGGAGCCCATGTCATTTGAGGACGTCTTTGTAGCCATGGGGAAGGAGCGCAGAGCCTTTGGGAATTACCGGGGTCGAACCACCCTGCAGGAGGACGGATCCAGTGACGCCTCCCTCATCATCCGGAACGTCACTCTTCAGGATTATGGGCACTACGAGTGTGAGGTGACCAACGAGCTAGAAGATGATGCTGGAATGGTGAAACTGGACCTGGAAGGTTGGTGGAGGTGGATTGGGTGATGGGCATAGGGCAGGTCATCTCCCAGAGAAAGGACCTGGGGAATGAAGAGTAGATCTGCAGGTAGTCCTCAACTTATGACCACAACTCAGCCCAACATTTCTGTTGCTAAGCAAGACAGTTGTTAAGTGAATTTTGCCCCATTTTACATCCTTTCTTGCCACAGTGGTTAAGTGAATCATTGCAGTTCTTAAGTTAGTAACATGGTTGTTAAGTGAATCTGGCTTCCCCATTGACTTTGCTTGTCAGAAGGTCGCAAAAGGAGATTGCATGACACCGGGACACTGCAACCGTCATAAATATAGAGCTGTGGTGGCGCAGTGGTTAGAATGCAGCACTGCAGGCAAACTCTGTCCACAGCCAGGAGTTCGACCCTGACCGACTCAAGGTTCATTCAACCTTCCATCCTTCTGAGGGCGGTAAAATGAGGCCCAGATTTTGGGGGGGGGGCAATATGCTGACATTTGTAAACAGCTCAGAGTACTGTGAAGCACTATGGAGCGGTATGTATGTGCTATTGCTATGGCTATTGCTATAAATGTTAGGGATCTGTCTATTATCTAACTAATTGGATTGGCAATATATAAACCAACAATGTATGTTTGTGGTTTTAAAACAAAATCACTGTATTGCATCATACTATATTCCGATTGGTTGGTTATGTTGCAAATGACCATAAGAGGGAGCTAGAGATTATAGTCTGTCTCTATGACTATCTGACTCTCTGTCGCTCTCTGAGATTCCTTGTTGTATATTTACTGTGCTTATATTTTCGATATTATTGTTTACTGTGAATAACAAAGATGACCGGTAAGAAGACTTTGAAACTTGGACTGTTATTCTGACTATTTACTGGTTAAACGTGTATGACTTGGACTGTTTATTGGACTGTGCTATTTCGTAGAATTACATTTTAACACAAATCAGTGTGTCTATGTGGTTGACTATTTATTCACAACTACTCTTCATAAAACGTTTTTCCATGTGCACATCCTTGTTTCTCAAGGGTTACTCTGCACATACCTTAACAATAAACATAAACCAGTTGTCAAGTATCTGAATTTTGATCATGTTACCATAGGGATCCTGCAATGGTCATAAGTGTGAGAAAGGTCACAAGTCACTTTTTTCAGCGCCGTTGTAACTTCAAACAGTCGCTAAACATACTGTTGTAAGTCAAGGACTACCTTTATTGACATTCAGACTAATTTAAATGAAAGCATCCCCTCATCAGATGAATTTCATTGATGTCCAAAATGAATGAATTCTTTATCAGTTTTCTTCTGAGAAAAAAATAGATTAAAATGATATGCTTTTAAATTTTTTAGTGCAATAGTGAATATGTGGCAGATTATGCCTTTTTATTTCTTTCGGAAATGAATTCCCCTAAGATGGCAACATTCCCTTATTTGTGAGTGAATGTTATTTATTGAAATATTTTAAATGGACTAATCCAGCCTTTCCCAAACAGAAGCTGTCCAGCTGTGTTGAGATTACAGGTAATCCTCGTCTTACAACCATTCATTTAGTGACCGTTCAAAGTTACAATGGCAATGAAAAAACTGACTTATGACTGTTTTTCACACGACTGTGGCAGCACTGACCCATGGTCATGTGATCAAAATTTGGATGCTTGGCAACTGACTCATATTTATGATGGTTGCAGGGTCCCGGGATCATGTGATCCCCTTTTGCGACCTTCTGACAAGCAAAGTCAATGGGAAAGCCAGATTCACTTAACAACCATGTTACTAACTTAACAGCTGCAATGATTCACCTAACAACTGTGGCAAGAAAGGTTGTAAAATGGGGCAAAGCTCACTTAACAAGTGTCTCACTTAGCAATGGAAATGTTGGGCTCAATTGTGGTCGTAGGTCGAGAACTACCTGTATCACCTCTGGAGCTCCCATATCTCAACTGCAAATATCTTTTGGCCTTTTAGCCACCAGATCCAACAGACATCTGGATTTTGCAGCCCAAATGTAGTGGTTCTAAACATTTCCTTTTGGCTATTCTGTCTGGGAATCCAAGGGTTGTAGCACCAAGTCAATTGAAGATGTTGGGTTAATATAACCGTGTGCAGTGTTACTTATTATTTTTCTCTGGAAACAGAGGGTCCTCAGCTCACCAGGAACCAGATAATTGAAATCATAAATTTAAGTCAATCAAAGATGTGAGGTGAGAATTAAATCAATATGACAAAGACACATGAAAATATGAATGTGCAATGGGAGAGGGGGGAAAGGGATAAAACTCGGAGTTGCACAATGAAACCAATTCGTAAGAAAATCAGGATATTAAAAAGAAAGGAATTCTTCACCAGGAATGAGATTATAATGGAGGCAGTTGCAAATGTTCTTTCCCAAAGAGCAGATATTACAGATAGTTCTTGACTTACAACAGTAGTAGAGCCTGGAATTGCCATTGTACATCATGATGTTCATCTACCGAGGCACCCATGCGATTGAACCTGATTTTATTTGTGACAGTTGTTAAGTGAATACCATGGTGATGAAGCGAATCCATTTATTCCTGTGTTTGTTTTTTGACCCGAAAGAAATGCGGTCATATGACCATGGGGATGTGTGAAGCCATCAGAACTCTGGAACAAGGTCATATGAAGCTTTGGGGGAATCTGTTGTGACGTCAAACGGTCACTAAAAGATCAGTTGTTAAGTGAGGATGACTGGTAGACATTGCAAGGGTACAAAGTGAGTTCCAAGCATGAATCCAGGCATGTGGAACAGCGGTGGGTTGCTCCCGGTTCAGCCCGGTTCCTAGAACCGGTAGCGCCGGCGGTGGGAGGCTCCGCCAACCCACCCGGGAGGCTCCGCCCACCTGCCTGGGACGCTTCTGCGCATGCACAGAAGCGTTCAGCGCGAGCGCGTATGTGAATCGGTAGTAACGGGTTTTAGAACTTACTACTGATGTAGAAGAGAAATCGATTTGAAAATAGCAATAGCAATAGCAATAGCACTTAGACTTATATACCGCTTCATAGTGCTTTACAGCCCTCTCTAAGCGGTTTACAGAGTCAGCATCTTGCCCCCAATAATCTGGGTCCTCATTTTACCCGCCTCGGAAGGATGGAAGGCTGAGTCAACCTTGAGCCGGTGAGATTTGAACCGCCGAACTTCAGCTAGCAGTCAGCTGAAGTAGCCTGCAGTGCTGCACTCTAACCACTGCGCCACCTCGGCTCTATCAATAAACAATAGGGGTGTCAAACTGGATTTCTTCGAGGGCCAGATCAGCATTGTAGTTCTCCTCCACAGGCCGGCTGGGGGGGCGGGGAGCGGGGGAGAGACGGGATGGACGCCTCCTGCAGCACCCTGCCGGCCAAAACACCTCATTTTCGGCCTCCATGGCCTCCTGCAGCATTCTGCCGGCCAAAAACGGGCCACGCAGGGGCCTCGTGGGGCCTCCACACAGCCCATTTTTGGCCAGCAGAGTGCTGCTGGAGGCCATGGAGGCCGAAAACGGGCCCGTTTTGGCTGGCAGAGACACCGCAGGCCGGTCTTTTGATATTTTGAGGCTGGCCCCGCGGGCCAGATTTAAGCACCCCACGGGCCAGATCCGTCCCGCGGGCCTTCAGTTTGACCCCCCTGATATACAGCCTTCATGTAAAGAATAGCTGATCTTTAACAATTGGCTACTAAGGAGAAAGGAACTGGCCCACTAATATATACGTAGATAAGAGTTGCTGTGTCACCTTTCACAACAAAGATCAGTTTGGGAAGACAGCAATAAGAGTGTTTAAAGCCAACAACTGTCAAGCCTTAAAATATAAAAAAGCAACAACCGGCGATGTCTAAGTTAAATCAGTGTAAACAAAAATTGACAACAGATATCAATGGCCAATTTCGAAAAGGGCCAGCTCATTATTTCCCGTAATAATAGATTGGACATCGTAATATAAATGACCTTTAAAACTCATCTAAAACCAAATGAAGGCGATATTCGTAGCAAATGAGCAGCGCAGAGAAACAAGAATCTACTGCTGAGTGCTACCTTTGTGCCTGAGAAACATACGTATAGGAGTGTCTGCAGAGTGTGTCCAAAAAGTCAAGATGGAGGTACTGATGGTGCAGGGGGAGCTTCAATCGCACTGTTGTGGCCACCATCTTGCCTTGTTTGACCATTCCCTGTGGACACCACTGCTTGAAACCCATGGGCCATGGTGGCAGCCATACGTCTATGCAGATTCTCAGTCATCCAGGTCATGGTTGTCCCAAAGGTGCTTTTTCAGGAGGGAGCTGGACTTCCTTGATTTTTCTTTGAAGACGTTTCGCTTCTCCATAAACTTTCAGCTTTGGGATGAACACTCTTCAAATGGTGTGGGAGTACAAACGGATTTTTCAGAAAGATTGCGGACTACAAGAACCATTTGCACTTCAGTTGGAGATGCAGGCAACACGGACTCATCCCCAACAGCCTGCGTCTGTTTTCAACAATGAAGGGACACAGGGCAGAAAACATCCTGCAGCCAAGAAGGCCCCACACCCATTTGAACTACTCAGGTGACCCTGAGGACACAGTTAAACCTCCAAGTGGCCTCAATGACTGAATGACCCTCTAAAAGAATGCAAATGACCAGCTGTCTGCAAGGAATATGAATCCTTCAATTCCGCACCATCCAGTCAGAGCTGAAGAAGCTTCTTGGATGAGAAGCAAAATGTCTTCAAAGAAAAACCAAGAAAGTCCAGTTGCCTCCTGAAAAAGCAAGCTTGGGTGGTAGCCATAGTTCCCCAACAAGTACTTCTTGCTCAGGGAAGATGTGACAATTAGAGGTAATCCTCGACTTATGACCGGAATTGAGCCCAAAATTTCTGTTGCTAAATAAGGCAGTTGTTAAGTGAGTTTTGCCCCATTTTATGACCTTTTTGCCACAGTTGTTAAGTGAATTACTGCAGCTGTTAAGTGAATCATGCAGTTGTTAAGTGAATCTGGCGTCCCCCATTGACTCTGCTCATCAGAAACCAGTTGGGAAGATTACATGGTCATCACATGACCCTGGGACAGTCATAAATACAGTACATGCCAGTTTCCAAGTGCCCGAATTTTGATCACATGATCATGGGGATGCTGCAACAGTTGTAAATGTGAAAACTGGTCATAAGTCAGTTTTGCAGGCACTGTTGTAAGTTCAATTGGTCATTAAACTTTAAGTCCAGGACTACCTATACGATAGCAATGTATCCTCTCTCTTTATAACATGAGCCTAAAGCATTTATGTCCATACTTGTGCCCCAAGACAGCTTGGTCTGGAGTAATGAATGAGTTGGGTTCCAAATCACCTTTAGAAGATCATAAAAGTGAAAGTTGATTTAGGGCTTCAAAGATTAACAGTAACTTTAAAATCTCCCTTGTGTGGAGCTGAACTCCCAGTGACATCATATAGGTCCATATAGCTTTCTTACACATCATCCAGAAGCAGGGTGGATAAAAATTGATGTTTTGTTTTTTTAAAAAAAAATTTAATCGGAATTTTTTTATTTAAATTGGATTTTTTTTGTTTTTTATCAAATTTATTTTAATAAAATGCTTTTGCAGTAAAAATCTTTCTAAAGATAGTTTTCTATTTAAGATACATTAATAATTTAGTTTATTCAGCATGAAATGGAGCTTAGTTATGTAGCATGAGGCAGTATATTCTGCAATATTTACATTTTTGGTAAACTCATTCAATGAATCCAAGCTCTGCAAGCTGAGATAACATGCACAACATTGATGCATTCACTCAATTTCACAGTAACCCTGAGATAAAACATAAAACAAAGTTCAGGAATATTCCTTTATCCCATTGTTTTGCAAATCTATGTACACTACAAACTGTATGATTGTTTGAAGAGAAATGCATCTGTACCACCAGGCTCTAAGTGTGAGGAGGAAGGGCAAGCAGTAAAAAAGAAAGTGAAACCTTCTAAGCAGCTTATAAAAATAATATTAAAGACCACCTGTCATTTCAGATCCATCACGGCAGCACCTCACCTGCTGCCTGCCACGTCCCTCACTTTGTTGTATCACTGCCGCATCACCAGCCATCCCATTAAAGTGAATGGGACTGTTGGTGAGTCAACAGCGGCTCAGAGGAGCCGCTGAGGGACAGAGATGACAGTTGCTCTTTAAAAATTATGATTTAAATCGAGTTGATTTAAATCAAGCCTTTTTACTAGTGATTTAAATCGTGATTTAAATTGACTTGATTTAAATCAAATCCACCCTGCCCAGAAGTGATCTGCATGGTCTTCTGGGATCGCTTTGGAATTTCCTGGTCTTCCCTGGTTGTCCTCCATTCAAGGGTCAACCTGGTCCTTCCCTGTTTAGCTTGCCGAGATGACTCAAGGTCACTTGCTCTGCCATTGAGCTGGAGCTGAAGAGTTCAACGGCCACCGTTAAAAATAAATCCAGAAGCAAATTAGTGAGCAAGACAGGACGCCACTAAGACAACCTACACAAGATGTTGGCCATTCACCATCCAGAAGGATGGCGTGATTCTTCTGATTTGAAGCAAAAGATGTTGGACAAGCGTGCAGAGAAGTCTAAGAAGAGTTGGGCAATACCTCATTGAGGCTATAGAGTTATATTCAGCCCATCCCATGGTGCAGTTCAACAGCAGCAGCAGCATTCTCCTTTTCTTTGTTCATTCGTTTGTTCATTTGATTTCTATAGCTGCCCATCTCAGCAATCTATGAGCCGTGAGCTGTGACTCTGGGCGGCTCACAATTCAAAACATGGATTACAATTAAAATCTTAAAAACATTGTAAAACAATAAAAACAGCAAAAAAAAAAAGAAACACCCATTAAAACAGTGAAAAACATTAAAACATCTAATTCGAAGTACCTTCAAAGCAAGATATCTGGCCTGTTAACAATATAGCCAGGAGGCTGGGCCCTTGGCACATGTAGCATCCCAGGTTCAGGACCACAGTTCAATAGTTCAATAGTTCAATAGCCTTTATTGTCATTGTACATCATGTATACAATGAAATTGGTTTAGCCCTACTGGTGCAATTAGCGGTAAAAGGAAACCAGGCCACCAAACTACACGGTGGCTGGAGAGAATGGGATGACTCCCTGCACCCTGGTGGGCGTAACTCGGTGGGCATGGACATCTGAGTGCCGCCAGGTGGGCATGGGTGGGTGGGCATGGCCAGGTCGATGCGAAGGATTAGGTGCAGCCAGCTCAGCACGGATGACTCAGAGCAGCTGACTTGGGGCAACTGGGTGGGCGTGGCCAGGTGGATGCAACCATGTGGGTGTGGCCGGGTAGTGGGTGCCGAGGTGGCGAGGTGGCGCAGTGGTTAGAGTGCAGTATTGCAGGCTACTTCTGCTGATCACCGGCTGCCAGCAGTTTGGCAGATCGAATCTCATCAGGCTTAAGGTTGACTCAGCCTTCCATCCTTCCGAGGTCGGTAAAATGAGGACCCAGATTGTTGGGGGCAATATGCTGACTTTGTAAACCGCTTAGAGAGTGCTGTAAAGCACTATGAAGCGGTATATAAATCTAAGTGCTATTGCTATTGCTATTGCCAGGCCAATAATCAATAAAACATTTGCAAAAACATTAACAAATGGTCAGTGAGTACTTCATTTGAAGATGGCTCACTCATTCATATCTATAATAAGCATTTGGAAATTTCTGAGATATTTCGATGCAATTTCTATTGTTTACAGCAGTAAATAAAATGTATTTTATTTCTTTTTTGGAGACTAGGATGGGGAGAATTTAAAAAAAAAACATGGTAAAGGCTTATTTATTGACCCAAAACAAAAAGGAAAAGTAAAACAAA
>QLTV01009056.1:737360-755960 GCA_003457575.1 Thermophis baileyi
GGGAAAGAATGAGATATATCCCAGAAATAAGATTCTTTTTAAGAACAGAAGAAGTTGGAACACAAGGCCTTGCAGCCTGAGAAAACTGAGTGAATAGAATTCTGGGAGGCTGTGACACAGGTAGTCCAGGGGTGGGTTCTGACTTACCTTGCTGCCAGTTCACTTCCTCCCGCGCCGCGGGGGCGTGCCTTGAGGGCGCACACGCAAGTAAAGAAAAATTAAAAAAAAATTCATTTTTTTTAAAAAGCCGAAAATAAGATGGCGACGCATGCGCAGTGCTGGAAACTCGACTTCTGCGCATGCGCAGAAGAAAATAAATTTTTAAAAAATTCAAAAAAAAAATCAAAAAAAAATCAAAAAAAAGATGGCGGCGCCCATGGACCAGCACTGACCGAACTGGATCGGTGATGTCATTGTGACATCACCAGCGTGTCGCTACCGGTTCAGGAGAATCGGTCCAAACCGGTAGCAACCCACCTCTGAGGTAGTCCTCGACTTACGACCACAAGTGAGTCCAAAACTTTCACTGCGAAGCGAGGCAGTTATTAAGAGAGTTTTGTCCCGTTTTGCGACCTTTTTGTCACGGTTGTTAAGTGAATCACCCACAGATGTTAAGGAAATCGTGCGGTTGCTAAGCGAATCTGGCTTCCCCTGTGGACTTTGCTTGTCGGAAGCCGGCTAGCCCGGTTAAAGATGGTGATCACATGACCCCGGGAGAGTGCAACCGTCATAAATACATGTTGCCAAGCGCCTGTATTTTGATCACGTGACCGTGGGGATGGTACAGAAGTTTGAAAACTGGTCATAAGTCACTTTTTTCAGCTATGTAACTTCAAACAGTCACTACACGAATGGTTGTCAGTCAGGAACTACTTGTATATCCCAAGGAAAAAGATTCTGACCAAGAACAGAAGTCGTAGGAACACAAGGCCTTGCAACGTTTCTCACAGGAATTGTGTATGTCTAGTATAATGAAAAGACTAAGAGTGACATGATAGCTGTCTTCCAATATTTGAGGGGCTGTCACAGAGAAGAGGGGGTCCGCCTGTTCTTCAAAGCACCAGAAGGCAGGACAAGAAGCAACGGATGGAAACTAATCAAGGAGAGAAGCAACCTAGAACTGAGGAGAAATTTCCTAAGGGTGAGAACAATTAACCAGTGGAACGGCTTGCCTTCAGAAGTTGTGGGTGCTCCATCACTGGAGGCTTTTAAGAAAAGACTGGACACCACCTGTCTGAAATGGCATAGAGTTTCCTGCCTGAGCAGGGGGTTGGACTAGAAGACCTCCAAAGTGCCTTCCAACTCTGTTATCCTGTAACCTGGGAAAACTGAGGGTAACAGAAATTGGGGAGGCTGTGATTCTGCAGCAGGCTGAGGGGGCCTCTCCTTTCTGCATTCATCTCTTTTTGTGCTAGATTTGACCTCTGTCCAATTAAAAAGGTAGGAGAGAGAGGAGAAACTGCCATCCAGCAGAGGAAAAACTTGCAAGAATCCTCCGCAGGAAGATTAGCAGGGGAGAAAAATACAGGTAGTCCTCGACTTATGACTAGTCGCTTAGTGGCCATTCAAAGTTACGATATTTTGGGCTACTAATGACTCGGATTTGTAGTTCTTACGGCCAGGGCAACTCTGTGGTCAGCTGACTGAACTTCAGGCACTCGGCAATATGGATGGATGGATGGATGGACATTTGCAGCATCCCATAATTACATGACCACCTGTTATGATGGTTTTACTAAGAACTGGTATTTACTTCTGAGTTTTGGCAAAACCATACCACAGTAAACGATGAGTTTACTTAACAGCTATGGTGTTTGCTTAATGCCCATGGCAGCCACTCTATGATCAGGATATTCACTTAATGACCACCACTAAAAATGCCATAGAATAGGTTTGGTCATTTGATCACCATGTGGCTTGATTGCCGCCATAATTCGAGGACTGTAATGGCCCCAGTGTGCAGCATCTTTATATTTCAGGAACCAGTGGCCCAAGAGGGTCACAAAAGCATCCTACAATTTTTATAATTTCCAAGCTCCTTCCATTAGATTATTGTTTCTCAACTTTAGCAACTTTAAGATGGGTGGACTTCAACTCCCAGAATTCCTCAGCCAGCCATGCTGAAGCTCCTTCCACTAGACTAGTGTTTCTCAACTTTAGCAACTTTAAGATGGGTGGACTTCACCCATGCTGGCTGGGGAATTCTGGGAGTTTAGGTCCTCCTGTCTTAAAGTTGCCAAGGTTGAGAAACACTGCAATAGCTCCTCATTGGGGTGGGGGTGGGGCAGGGGTGAAATCCAGCAGGTTCTGACAGGTTCTGGAGAACCGGTAGCGGAAATTTTGAGTAGTTCGGAGAACCGGCAAATACCACCTCTGGCTGGCCCCAGAGTGGGGTGGGAATGGAGATTTTGCAATATCCTTCCCCCAGGAGTGGGGAGGGAATGGGGATTTTGCAGTATCCTTCCCCTGCCACGCCCACCAAGCCACGCCCACCAAGCCACACCATGCCCACCAAGCCACGCCCACAGAACCGGTAGTAAAAAACATTGGATTTCACCACTGGGGTGGGGGTTTCTGAGAAACAGCTGCAGCTCTTTAAGGGTGTGGAATTCCAATTTTCACCTTTCATGCCACTCCTGATCCAACTTGCAGCTTCACACTAGATCCCTGGAGATGCTGCAGGCTCATATCGCATCTTGCCCGTTTGGATCACGCCAGCAAGGCTTAACAGCTGAGATCTTCCCCTGTGTGTTGGATGCATGCCTGGGCTAGGTTCACTTTCTGCCTGCTGCGTTGTTTTGGCTCGATAGTGCTGCTTTGCCAAATTTAAACTTTTCCCCTAGCAAATAGGACAGATTTTCTTCTAAAAACAAAAATCAGAACAGCTGCAAATGTTTTTGTTCCTTGTCATTGTCCCTGACAACTTTGTCCCTCAATGCCATCTCACCTTGGACTGTTCTTTGTTTCTGGGAATCTTTGCTTGACTGTCCTCCGGATAGAGGTAGTAATGGAGCCTTCTCGTTATGGTCATAAGTCACGATGGCCATAAAGCGGGTCACCAACATGACCAACCCGATGTTATGACCTGTTTTGAAGCAGTTGTTAAAATGAACTCATTGTTCCCCAGTGGCATTTTTGCCCAAAATCAGAAGAAAATGCTGTGTTCAGGCGAAAATAATAAATTGTGGTTACATGGCCGTAAATGCATGCTGGTTGACGAGTGCCCAAAACGCAGTCATGCGGGTGGGGCCATTGGAACTTCAGAATAAAGTACCTTTTAGGGCCGTAATGCCCGAAGTGGCACACGGAGCCATGTCGCCTGGCACGCGCGGCTTCGCCTGTTCCTCTTCCGGGTTTCTGGTGCGCATGCGCACACGATGATCAGCTGGCCTGATCGTCGCATGCGCACCAGTAACCGGAAGACTAGCTGGCCGGTGCGCATGCATGCGCCGGAAACTGGAAGTTCATTTCCCACCACGCGCATGCCCCCTGGGCAGCTCCTCTTCCGGGTTGCACTCGGTGCCGAAAAAGTTTGCCATCACTGTTTTAGGGGGTCCATTGTAACTTTGAGCTCTCACTAAGTAACTGGTCATAAGTCAAGGACTACTTATAACTAGGCTGCTAACCTTGATGATGAACACTGGGGAAACATCAGGGACTCAATAACATCACCACCAAGGGTGGATTAAAATTTTCCATTCTTTATGGTCATTGTTAAGGTTGGGTATCTTAAGGACATTTGGGTGAAATTTTACCAACGAGAGTCCCACGTGGGGGATGGACTTCGGGATCCAATTACAGGTAGTCCTCAACTTATGACCACAACTGAGCCCAACATTTCCATTGCTAAGGAAGACAATTGTTAAATGAGTTTTGCCTCATTTTACAACCTTTCTTGCCGCAGTTGCTAAGTGAATCACTGCAGTTGTTAAGTTAGCAACACGGTTATTAAATGAATCTGGCTTCCCCTTTGACTTTGCTTGTCGGAAGGTCGCAAAAGTGAATCGCGTGACCCCGGAACATTGCAACCGTCATAAATATATGCCAGTTGACAAGCGTCCAAATTTTGATCATGTGACCGTGGGGACCCTGCAACGGTCTAAGTGTGAAAAATGGTCATAAGTCACTTTTTTCAGTGCCATCGTAACTTTGAATGGTCACTAAACGAATGGTTGTAAGTGAAGGACTACCTGTAAAAGGTCCACATATGTGCTGCAGATCGTAGGACAGGAAAGGCCTAATCCAGGAGTCCACAAACTTGGCAACTTTAAAACTTGTGGACTTCAACTCCCAGAATTCTCCAGCCAGCTGGCTGGAGAATTCTGGGAGTTGAAGTCCACAAGTCTTAAAGTTGCCAAGTTTGAAGACCTCTGGCCTAATCGATCACCTTTTTTCTAATGCTTTCTCCTGCTTCTCCTCCTGATATCTTCCAGGCAAAGTCTTCTTCCTCAAAACCTACCGCAAACTCAGCTTCCCCGAAGCCGTCTTGGCCTGCAAACGAAATGGAGCTATGGTGGCCAAAGTGGGCCAGCTCTACGCCGCCTGGAAGATCCAGCTCCTGGACAAATGCGAGGCCGGCTGGGTTGGGGACGGAAGTGTCCGCTACCCCATCGTCAACCCCAGGTCTCGCTGTGGGGGCCGGGAACCCGGTGTTCGCAACCTGGGCTTCCCCGACAAGAAATACAAACTCTTTGGGGTCTATTGCTACAAAGAGGCTGGCGGAGAGAAGTCCCCGAAAAAGGACAAGGATGCCCCAGGGAGATGGAAAGCTGTCCACATATAAATAGAAACGGGGGAGCCAAAAGCTCACCGCCTCCGTTTTATTTGCTGTTCGAGCCATGGAGATGAGATTGGTCTCCATCTCCTCTTTTAGGGGAATTGTTATTTGTGTCCAAAGAAAAAAAAAAAGGGGGGGGGGGGGCAATTTCAGAGGCAGTTTGGTTGCGTAGTCCTCAACTGAAAGGGAAAGGCTCCAATTCAGCTGGTACGTCCAGAACTGTTGGTAACCTTGGAAAGTCTGGCATGTGCTGCATCACCGCCCGGCTGGAGCCGCTAACCCCGCTGATCCTTGCCTGCTCATCCGAATCTTCTTCAGCATCTCGGAAGAAGGAAAGCGTCGCTTTAGCCTTTCGCATTTGCTGCTACATTGCTGATGATGCTACTTTGGGGGATTGTCATGGGTGGGGCAGAGGAGACCCTGGGTTACTTGGAGCAGAGTGGACTGGCGAAGGGCTGCATTTTGCAACTCATCTGCCGTACCCTGAGCCACGTCTTTGGAGGAGGCTGAGAATTCTCTGTTTTCCTGCACGATCTGAAGGGCTGCGGTGTCCCAAAAGTGAGTTGAAAAATCCAGAAAAGGAGGACCCCCTTCTCCTCTCCAGCAACTTCATCCTGAGCTTCATCCGGAGGGATGGGAGCTTCATCACTGGAAGAGACTTGGACTGCCATCTGTCAAAAATGGTGTAGGGTCTGCTTGGGCAGGGGGTTGGACTAGATGACCTGCAAGGCCCCTTCCAACTCTGTTAATCTGTATCTGTAAGTTTTCATCCTGAAGGCATTGACTACAGCAGAGAAGCCAGATTTCTCTCCTTTGCTCTCCTCCCAAGTTTTCCGTTGTCCTGCTTTCTCATATCGCAACCGCCGGCTCTTGGTTGAAAGCCCTCCAGCCTGTCCTGTTTCGAGCCACAAAGGTGAAATCTTGCGGGTGAGCCAACTCTCCCGTCAGCCAGTGGTTGTGGAACTGGACCGTAAAGACTTGGTCCCCTCCATTGGTATGTTTGCTTTGCTTGCATTGACTCTGTAAGCCATCCTGTACTCAGCTGATGCTCTGAATAAAACCTATGTGTAATGTGTTGGGATGAGGATGGATTTTGGACCCAAATGGCAGTCCTCATTCAGGGTATGCAAACAGCGGCTAAAAAATGAACACAAAACGCAAAAAAAATGTAGTTGAAAGATAGTAATCCACAGAGGTGGTATTCAGCCGGTTCGGACCGGTTCGGGCGAACTGGTAGCGGTGACTGCAGGTGGGCCCGCCCACCCGCGCAGATGTAATGCCGTCCTATTTAGCCACGTTTTGGAGGCCGGGCGCATGCATGGAAGGTGCGCGCACAGCAAGCGTGGGAAGGAAGCGTGCGCACGCGGGGTGAACCGGTGGCAAGAATATGTGAAACCCACCGCTGGTAATCCAACTGTGGTTTGGAGCAGAGGGAGAAACCTGGGAGGGCTGAGCCAGGCTCATGGCTACCAATATGGACTGCAAAGATCCAGATCGGTGTTTCTCAACTTTGGCAAAGTTTAAAATGTGGAGTCCTTGATGCTCTCTGGGCTTGGTTGTTTGCTTACAGAGTTTGAAAGCACTGCAAGCAAACCAGGTAACACCCCAGTGCAACTGTGTTTAAATTCAAAGCCTTTATTGTCATTGTACATCATGTATACAATGAAATTGGTTTAGCCCAGGGGTCCCCAAACTTGGCAACTTTAAGACTTGTGGACTTCAACTCCCAGAATTCTCCAGCCAGCTGGCTGGAGAATTCTGGGAGTTGAAGTCCACAAGTCTTAAAGTTGCCAAGTTTGAAGACCTCTGGTTTAGCCTCTACTGGTGCAGTCCATACAAGAATACAAGACAACATGAATAATATAAAGAATAATCCTTATACAAGTAGTTAGGGGGAAAAACTAGTCATACATTTCCATATGTACGTCATATTCTGTGCAACATGTATATTACTCTGGTATATGATCTTATATCATGGTATATACGTACATATTACACACTGCACTGGCACCAGTGAAATTCATCATATTAATCTGTTTGTGGTGCTATATTGCATTTAGGGGTCTGACAGCCCATGGGTAGAAGCTGTTTTTAAACCTGTTTGTCCGGCTGGCTATACTTCAGTGTCTTCTGCCTGATGGTAAAAGTGAAAAGAGACCCTGGCCAGGGTGTGAATCATCCCTAAGTATCTTCCTTACTCTGCTGAAACAGAGTATACCGGTAGTCCTTGATTTATATCCGCAATCAGGATCAGAAAATTCATTGTTAACCCATTAAATGCATCATGTGATGGTACCTGATTTGTCAACCTTTGTAGCTGTGGCCGTTAATTGAATCACCACCATCATTAAGTGAAACATCATGTGACTGTGTCTTGTGATCTTCCCTGCTGGCTTCCCCCATTGAGTTGGTTTGTTGAAAGCCAGTTGGGAAGGTTGAAAAACATGAGATGCTGCAACCGTCATAATTGCGAGCCGGTTGCCAAGCACCTGGATTGTGGTTGTGTCACTGCAGGGGCGTTGCAACAGACATAAGTGTGAGGACCATCTGTTGTACCTTTGGATGGTTGCTAAATGAATGGCTGTAAGTTGGGGACTACCTTATGCCATGGATGACAGAAGACACGAGAAAAACTCCCTCCTTCTTCATCTTCAGGAAACACACAGGGAAATTATCTTTGTTTGAAAGATATTTATTTATTACAGGCAATCCTTGATTTACAACAGTTCATTTAGTGACCGTTCAAAATTGCAACGGCTGTCAACATTCCAAGTAATGCACCCATAGAAAGCAGAATTCCGAGGCAGGTAGATTCCTCAAAGAACAAATTTATTGGATATATCATATTGGCACAACTGGTGAAAACCGACTAAAAGTTCCCGCGGTTTTCACCCAATTAAAAGAGAAAGTTTTCCCCTTTCCCCAAATCATCAGTCACATGGTCCAATAGAAGTGCTGGCCAGTTGCTTGGTTACTTCGCTCCTCCTCTCCCAGCCACCTGTTGGAATGACCTTGGTTCCCACAGGAAAACTTTTTGTTTTGACTGCAAAACCCCAGTTAACTATTTCCCTCCCCCTCCCACCTAGTGGCAACCCTGAAGCCTCAAAGATGGCCCCAACCAGATTCACTTCAGGGTTGACAACGGCATTGAAAAAGTGACTTATGACCGTTTTTCACACTTATGACCATTGCCACATCCCCATATCATGTGATTAAAATTCAGAAGCTTGGTAACTGATTCATGTTTATTTATGACGGTTGCAGTCAGGTGATCACCTTTTGAGACCTACTGACAAACAAAGTCAATGGGGAAGCCAGATTCACTTAACAACTGTGTTCCTAACCTAACTACTGCAGCGATTCACTTAACAACTGTGGCAAGAAAAGTCGTAAAATGGGGCTAAACTCACTTAACAACTGTCTTGCTTAGCAATGGAAATTTTGGACTCAATTGTGGTCATAAGTCGAGGACTACCTGTATTAGGTTTATATCCTCTCCTTTATTTTGTACACATCAAGGCTGCACAGACAATGCTCACACCCTATTTTCTCCACAACAACCTTGTAGATTGGACTGGGCATTCTTTCATTCCTAAGGCGGGACTAGAACTCACTGTCTCCTGGTGATTGGCCAAAGTCATCCTGTCAGCTTCCATGCCTAAGGGAGAACCAGAACTCACGGTCTTCCTGCTTTGTATTCTAGTACCGTAATTATTACACCAAACTGGTTTTCTAGATTTTACTGAACATTTTTTTCTTGAGCTGATGCTTCCTTAGAATCGTCTCTGGACAGGAATAATCATGAATTTAGAGAACCGAATGAAAAGGCATTTTCTGAAAATTACAAGATAAATTGCCCCTAGGCCTTCTCTTAGTTAGACTAGAGACAATCCCAGTTCCTGCAACTGCCCCCAACTTATCCTATGTTTTAGCCTCCAGTCCCCTAGTCATCTTTGTTGCTTTTCTCTGCACTCTTTCTACGGCCTCAGCATCTTTTTTCTATCGTGGTGACCAAAACTGGACACACAATATACTTCACACGATCTTGATCTTATTCTACATTGTTTAAAAACATGTTTAGCAATAGCAATAGCACTTAGACTTATATACCGCTTTACAGTGCTTTACAGCCCTCTCTAAGCGGTTCACAGAGTCAGCCTATTGCCCCCAACAATCTGGGTCCTCATTTTACCCACCTCGGAAGGATGGAAGGCTGAGTCAACCTTCAGCCGGTGAGATTTGAACCGCCGAACTGCAGCTAGCAGTCAGCTGAAGTAGCCTGCAGTGCTGCACTCTAACCACTGCGCCACCTCGGCTCATGTGTCAAAGCTGGCCATGTTCTGCAACCCAGAGGCATGAGTGTGTTCAGAAAACACTGTGATATTTCTCACACTTTCTGTAATTGAATCGAGCTTTTGCTAATCATAGCTCAGCAAGCCAATGATGTTTGCCTGCATTGCCTATTCATTGTCACTACTATTTCAGATTCCTGCAGATAGTACATATAGGGGTGTGTGTGTGTGTGTGTGTATACCGTGTACACACACACACACACACACACACACATTCTGAAGGGGTATTTGCTTCTGTAATTACTTAATTGCTTCTAAGAACAGAAAAGGGGCTTTACAAAATGTCCATTACAAAAAGACTAGCAATCGTTAAGTAAAAGCTATGAAAACTTTAAGGTTTTTGAGGACTAGAGCCTTGCTTTTAGAAAAAGAAAACAAGATGCTTTTCAGTTGATTGATGAAGCCAGTGCCAGACGTTTGAGACTTTTTTGTTGTTGTTTTTAGTAGCGTTTATTTTTATTTTTCTCTCTTTTCTGTGGTGGAAAAGAAGGCAGTTGACACCAAGATCTGAAGATTAGTAATTGCTGAATTTCTTCAAGCTGTTCAACTGAGTTACCCTAAGATCAATTACTTTCTGGAGCCCAAAAGCTATAAATTTCACGGAAAACAAACAACTAAATCTTAAAGGGTAACATTCTCACTGTATTGGCTAGTCCAATCTTGGCCCTTATGCAGTAGAATTGTAATAAATATGCAACCTTAATTTAAAAAGATTGCAAAAAAAAAAAAAAAAACCCTGACCAGAGAGTGATGGGCCAATTAATGATCTGTAATTAGGGGAATTTGTTTTTTCCTTTTGCTGGAAAAAAAAAGGGCTAATGTCACATTCTAAGGGTTGGCAAGATTCATCCCGGGTGCCGGAGCAGCCGAGTATGTTTTATGCAGGCTGGTAGCGGGCGAGTTCATTAATGCACCAGAAAAGCTGCCTCCTGCTTGGAGGATGCTGCAGCATAATGAGCACATCTTGGTTAACGGCGGCCATCCATATAAAACATCCAGCAACCTCTTTGACAGCTGGGCATCATTAGCAGGCTTCTCTGAAGAAGTTCAGTGGGAAGTTCACTGAACTCTAGAAGAGGCAGGAAGCAAAGCTCATCCTGGTCCAAGTTGGCTTGGAAGACAGCTCCCCTCCCCCTCATTCCCCCCCTCATTCCCTCTCTTTTGGTCCCTTCCTATCTCTTCACCTCCTTCTGTGTCTCTCCTGCACTCTCTCTCTCTCCCTCTTTCTCTCCCTTTCTTCCTTCTCCTCTCTCCCTTTTCTTTACTCTCTCCATGTTACTCTCTCCATGTTTCCCTCCCCCTCTTCCTTTTCTTCTTTCTCCTCTCTCCCTCTGGCTTCCTTTTCTTTTTCTTCTCTCCTTCCCTCTCCGTTGTCCTTTTCTTCTTTCTCTAACCTTTTCTCTTTCCCTCTCTCCTTGTTACCTCTTTTTTTCTTCCTCTCTCTCTCCCTCCCTCCATCTTTCCCTAGCTCCTTGTTTCCCTTTCATTCCTCTCCCTCCTGCTTCTCTCTGTTTCCCTCCCACCCTCCCTTTTCTTCTTCTTCCTCTCTCTCCCTCTTTTCTTCTCCTGGTTTCCTTCCCCCTCTCTCCCCCTCCCTTTCTTTCCTTTCCCTTCTTTCTGTGTCATCCTTTTGCATCTATAAGTCTATCTGACTACATGTTGGGCAAATGGCAACAGGTAGAGAAGGAGAGGGGTTTTCACGTGCTCCCCTTCCCTGTGTCTGTTTCTCGCCTGCACTGTTGTTAGTGTTGGAAGAAATGTCCATTTGGTTCAGTTCCAAGCCGAGAGAAAGACACTGGAAACATGGAGGCTGATTGGAAAGATGGTTTAATGATGAAACAGAACCACATGGTGGTTTGTGGTTCTGGGTAGCTGACCACCTGGAGTTGAGAGTAAGGGGTTTTTATACCTTCTCTTGGCCTTTGCACTTGAACTTCCTGTTCCTGTGCATGAACATGTATTCTATTGGCTGTTGTCAGACTCCCATGGGGCCATGTACAAATCCTAGGAGTTTGTCTGAGCTAAGTTTGGTTGAAGTTTGGCTGATGCAATGAAGGGGCTTGTTGGGCAATTCAGAGGTGGGTGTCAGCAGCTTCTGACCAATTCTGGAGAACCAGTAGTGGAATTTTTGAGTAGTTCTGGAGAACTGGTAAATACCACCTCTGACTGGCCCCGCCCCCATCTATTCTCTGCCTCCCGAATCCCAGCTGATCGGGAGGAAATGGGGATTTTGCAGTAACCTTCCCCTGGAGTGGGGAGGGAATGGAGATTTTACAGTGTCCTTCCCCTGCCATGCCCACCAAGCCACACCCACCAAGCCACGCTCACAGAACCGGTAGTAAAAAAAATTTGAATCCCACCACTGGGGCAATTCCTATTGTGGCTGAGGGCTAACCCTACCTTTGTTCAGACCTTGCTGCAGGGAGTAATGGATTACCAAATCTGCATTTGTAAAAATTGCCTCAGCTTAGTATCTGCTTGGGGGCCGGGAGCTGAGGCTCTGAGTTTCTGTCTCCCTTAAGATTTTTATTTCTCTTTTAGGGGAAATATTTTTCCTGCCTTTTTTAATATTTCTCAAAATATTTCATTCTTCTAGGAGAGGGGTGGGTGCCAACTTTGTACATTAGTCAATCAATCTCTGTCTTTAAGGCACAAAGAAGGGAATAGCCTCTCTCCATCTGGTTGCAACTTTTCCAACTAGCACGTTTTATTACAGTTTGCAGCTCACAAAAGCTTATGCTTTTGAATAAAATGTGTTGGAAAAGGTGCTTGCAGCCTCTATTAACCTTCAAGCGGTACACTAAATTATTCTGGTATGCCTGTGTGAACATCCACCTGTTCAGCTCCTCCCATGAAATGAAATGAAGCCGCTGAGAACAGCCAACAACCTGGGACCAGGTATGCATCAGTTGTCCTCCATATCTGCTATCAGAATGGCTGTTTCCTCACGTTTTCCTGAATTCAGTGACTTTCTTCATGGCGATAGACTCCAAGCCTGATTAGTCCCAGCAACAATCATAGAACGGTAGTATCATGGGGTTGGAAGGGACCTTAGAGGCCTTATAGTCCAACCCCCTGCCCTGGGAGGAATACAGACAAATGCCTGGTGAATTTATGCTTGAAAACCTCCAGTGATAGAGGTCCCATGGTTCCAAGAGGCAGACTGGCCCTCTGCTTCATAGCTCATAGTCAGGAAATTCTCCCTTATAGATCAGGAGTTTGGATCATCCCTCTATCAAGCTTCCGTCTGTTAGTTCCTATTTCCTAAGTTACCCTTGGACACTGAGAATAATTCCATTTCCTCAACATCCTTCTTGTAGTATAGTGACTAAAACAGGACTCTGTTCTAGGAGCGGTCCCATGATTTCAAGATTATACCACTGTTGATGTAGTCCAGGACAGTGGTGAAATCCAAATTTTTTTACTACCGGTTCTGTGGGTGTGGCTTTGTGGGCATGGTGTGGCTTTGTGGGCGTGGCTTTGTGGGCGTGGCAGGGGAAGGATACTGCAAAATCTCCATTCCCACCCCACTCCAGGGGAAAGGATATTGCAAAATCTCCATTCCCACCCCACTCCAGGGGAAGGATATTGCAAAATCTCCATTCCCACCCCACTCTGGGGCCAGCCAGAGGTAGTATTTGCCGGTTCTCCGAACTACTCAAAATTTCCGCTACCGGTTCTCCAGAACCTGTCAGAATCTGCTGGATTTCACCCCTGGTCCAGGATCACATTGGCCCTTTGGGTAGCTGCAGCACACTGCTGGCTCATGTTTTAATCTGTCAGGGACAATGCCTCCATAATAAAAACTGTCTTGAGCAGGGGTGGGTTCTACTTACCTTCCCCACCGGTTCGCTTCGCGACGGAAGTGCATGTCCCCTCTTGAAATTTTGCTTCCGCCCATGCTCAGTAGCTGAGAATCAGCCCAAAACACAGCTGAGGAGCTGATCAGCTGGGCTTCGGGAGAAGGAATAAAGGTCAGTATAAAGCCGGGGGTGGGAGGGAGGGCCCACTTTCAAGCTGCAGAACAGGAACAAGCTGCAGAACAGTAAAAAAATTCACAAAAACTCCACAAAAACAGATGGCGCCCACGGACCGGCACCGACCAATCCAGTTTAGTGATGTCACAAGCGGGTCGCTACCGGTTCGGGCAATCCGGTCCGAACCAGGAGGAACCCACCTCTGGTCTTGAGGATCTAGAGCTCAGGTCTTCCCCAGCCACTAAATCATGTCCAACTCTTCGTGACCCCGTGGATCATAGCACACCAGGCCCCCTGTCCTCCACTGTCTCCCTAAGTTTGCCCAAACTCATGCTCACAGCATCAGTGACACTAACCATCTAATCTTCTCATCCAAGAAGCTTCTTTGGCTCTGACAGGATAGTGGGGAATGGAAGGATTTATATTCCTTGCAGACACTTGTCATTTGCATACTTTTAGAGGGTCGTTGAAGCCCTTGGAGGTTTATCTGTGTCCTCAGGGTCACCTGAGTGGTTCTCCTGGTTCCTGTAGTCTGCAATTTAATCAGCTGTCTGCAAGGAATATAAATCTTTCCATTCCCCACTGTCCTGTCGGAGCTGGAGAGGCTTCTTGGATGGGAAGTGAAATGTCGTCAAAGAAAGGGACAGGAGAGTCCAGTTGCCTCCTGAAAAAGCACCTTTGGGACAACCATGACCTGGATGACTGAGAATCTCTACAGATTCCCTTAAAGTGCCAGCCTGTTGATCTATTGGATAAGCCCCCAATAACAGAAGGCAAGACAAGAAAGAACGGATAGAAACTAACGGAGAGAAGCAACCTAGAACTAAGGAAAAATTTTGTAATAGTGAGAACAATTAACCAGTAGAATGGTTTGCCTTCAGAGGTTTTGAGTGCTCCATCACTGGAGGCTTTTAAGAAGAGACTGGACAGCCATTTGTCTGGAATGGTATAGGGTTTCCTGCTTGAGCAGGGGGTTGGGCTAGAAGACCTCCAAGGTCCCTTCCAACTCTGTCATTCTGTTATATTCTGTTATAATCTTCTGCCATCCCCTTCTCCTTTTGCCTTCCATCTTTCCCAACATCAGGGTCTTTTCCAATGTGTCCTCTCTTCTCATTGGGTGGCCAGAGCATCTGAGCTTCAGCTTCACTATCTGTCCTTCCAAAGGACAGTCAGGGTTGGTTTCCTTTAGGATTGACTGATTTGATCTCCTTGCAGTCCATGGGACTCTCCAAAAGTTTTCTCCAACGCCACAATTCAAAAGCATCCATTCTTTGGCGTTCAGCCTTCTTTATGATCCAGCTCTCACAGCCATACAAAACCATAGCTTTGACACTGTTGGCAAGGTGATGTCTCTGCTTTTTAATATGCTGTCTAGGTTTGCCATAGCTTTCCTCCCAAGGAGCAAGCGTCTTTTAATTTCATGACTGCAGTCTGCAGTGATCTTAAAGCCCAAGAAAATAAGATCTGTCACTGCTTCTCATTTCTTCCCTTTCTATTTGCCAGGAAGTGATGGGACCAAATGCCATGATCTTAGTATTTTAAATGTTGAGTTTCAAGCCAACTTTTGCACTCTCCTCTTCCTATGATGGAAGACTCAAAAACTGGCTCATGTTTGTGATACTTTGGTGGATCCTAGAAAGAGGGTTTGCCTAGATTTCAGATTCTTTCCCCCCCCCCATCACTTTTTGAGCTCAATGGATTTTCCCAAGTTATTTGCTTATCCATCTTTTGCAGTTCATTTCACTTCCACAATCCCTGGGACTGCATTATGCCAAAGAATGTTTGCATTGGTAACCCTAATCAAATTCCACGTAAAAATGATTTACAGGCTGCATTGCTGTTTTCTCATTCTTGTCATTTATTATACTTTAAAAGGGACATTGGTGGGAAATGAGTTTCATTGCCAGCTGTGTCTTGCAGTCAGATATGGTCCTATATGTTTAAGTCCATTGCCCTGGCACTTTTCTGCAGGAAATGCAGCTTGCAGCTTGTGCACGTTTCACACAACTGCCACTTTAACCTGGATGCAAATCTTCTGGAAGAGATAGTGATGATGGAAGAAAGCAGACGGCGGTCTTAGGAACTGTTAAAAAAATTTATTAAAATGTCCAGCAGTACAGAAACCGCAAGGGGTTTTGTTTTCTCTCCCCCACTTCCCCCCCTTTTTTGGGGGGGAACCACCCAAGGGGCAGGAGGGAGGGGTTACACACAGAGGAGGACTGGACACTGCAGTTATGTTGAAACAGCAGAGGTTGGAAAGGTGCTGACTGCACACACCATACTCACACTTTTGTGTATGCGTGCCCCGCATCCACACATACAAAAACACATCCACACTTGTACATACACCCACAAGTCAAACCCAGCTTCAGATGTGACACATTTCGCTTGTGCAGGGAAAACAGTTCAAAAGCAATTGCATTTGCAAAGGATGTGGCTGGCACAGAAGCCTCCTGGGTTGCGCAGATGACCTCAGGAACAAAAACACCCACCAGAAGCCTTCAGCAAGATCAT
Source organism: Thermophis baileyi (assembly GCA_003457575.1). Classification (NCBI taxonomy): domain Eukaryota; kingdom Metazoa; phylum Chordata; class Lepidosauria; order Squamata; family Dipsadidae; genus Thermophis; species Thermophis baileyi. Next base: position 752,981 of record QLTV01009056.1, read on the forward strand.
TTTAGGGGACAGGATTAGATTTCCTGCCACCCGTTCCTGGGTTGTTCCTCTTTCTAGTATTGAGGGGGGCCCTCAAAGGTCATCTAGTCTAACCACCTGTCAGTGCTGGAAAACAGGTCCTCCAGTATGACTGCTCAGTAATTCTATGGTCTGTTTTTTGAAAGCCACCAACCAAGACAAGTCCACCACTTTAGGAACTCTGCTTTTCCCACTGAGTGGACTGAAAAAAAAATTGAGACAAATGAAAAAGATTTCCTCAAGTGACCTCTTCTTCTCCCTGTCAGGGGCATCCTTGTGGTCAGTAAAATTAAGATGGCAGCCATGGCTTCATGGCACGAGTGTGGCCACCATTTTCACCCCTTCCATCCCTGATCCAATTTTGCTTCACCAGATCTTTACATTAATTCTTTAGGCCAGGGGTGGGGAATGATGGCCCTTTTATGATTTGTGGATAGCAATTACCAGAATTCTTGTGCTAGCATAGGGAATTCTGGGAGTTGAAGTCCACAAGTCATAAAAGGGCCATCATTCCCCACCCCTGCTTTAGGCCTTGCCTTAGAAGCAAGTCCCACTGAAATCAATATAGGTGGATACAAGGGGTATAGGAAGTCCTAGTCCTACACCTACAACCATTTAATGACTAAATTAAGTTACAACGGCACTGAAAAAAAGCGACTTACAACCAGTCCTCGCACTTACAACCACCGCAGCATCCTACAATCACATGATCAAAATTTGGGAGCTTGGCAACTGCCATGTATTTACAATAGTTGCAGCATCCTGAGGCGATTTGACTGTGATTTGCAAACTTCCCAGGGGGCTTTCAACAAGTAGAGTCAATGGGGGAAGCTGGATTTGCTTAACAACTATGGTGATTCGCTTAACAACCATGGCAAACAATGATGTAAAAATGGGTCTGACTCACTGAACGACTGCATCTCATAGTGACGGAAGCTGCAGTCCCAGTTGCGGTTGTAAGTCGAGAACTACCTGTACTCATCTTGGAAAATCTTATCTTGTGCGTAGTATAATTCGTGGCAAAGGAAGCCTCCATACGGGGTGCCTATAAAACTTTGTGCACTTTTTATTTTAAATAACTTCACTTCCATGTAAAATATAAGCCATCTCTGGAATGCAGCAGAGGAGGAATTTAGCATTTTTATTTGCAGGAATGTTAACTTTCAACATCTCTCCCACCCTTTTGGAGGCCAAACATAGCACAATTTTGGCTATGAAAATTCTCAGTCATCCAGGTCATGGATGCTTTTTAAACCAAACCAAGTTTTTAATTTTTTTTTTTTTTTACCAAAGGTGCTTTTTAAAGAGGCAACTGGACTTTCTGGTTTTTCTTTGAAGACGTTTCGCTTCTCATCCAAGAAGCTTCTTCAGCTCTGACTGGATGATGGGGAATGGAAAGATTTACACTCCTTGTCTTCAAAGAAAAACCAGAAAGTCCAATTGCCTCTTAAAAAAGCACCTTTGGCACCGCACAATTTTGAGGTTCTACAAACACATTCTGCAGTGGTGTTTGATCACATTGGTTAGCCTAAGTTTTGGTTCAATCCGCATTTTATTGAAATCGTGAACAAATTCTTCTCTCTGGTATTTTACTGATGGCTTAATATCTTACAGAGAAGTGAGTAGAAATTGAAGCTGCCAAAAGCTTTTATAGATATCCTCTGTTTCACAGCAACCTGGGGACAGCAGAATCCAATTTCATTTTGCCCCAAAGAATTTGGCCGGATCCCAGAAGAGAATTAAATCAAAAACAGCTGGAAGTGTCCTTGATGATCTGGAAGTGCCATGAATAGCCAAGATATTGGGGGGGGGGGGAATCTTTAACACTTCTGGTGATGGAGAAGCTCTGGATGTTCATCCAGAAACCTTAACTTTCTCTCTTGTATTTATCTGATATCCTTTACAAACACTTCTTTCCTTTTTTGATCAGAGAGATGCAAAGTATTTCAAAGAATCACAGATGTAGTGATGTTGGAACCCTAGGAGGAACGATGAAAAGGCTGACTTATGTTTTGCCCGCAGGAGTATCTGATCCAAAGGACCGTGAGAATGCATTTTCTCCATCCAAATTAGCATTGTAGATGTTGGAGCAAAATGTGGCTGATGATTGCAGGGCCACAGATTTTAATGCTGCAAAAGTGCCACGTGGACAGTGCCACCTTCCAAAAATGTTATCCATTGAGGGAGGGGACAAAATGGATTCCTTAGGCCTTTGCATCACTTAAGACATGCATTTTGCCATTTGTAATCCTCCTCAAACCCTCCAGCCACCTCCCTCCAAAATGGGGACATTTGAGGTGGGTCTGAAAGGTATTGCTGCAACCTGGGACAATAATCTTTTGCATCGTTTTGTTAGAGGGAGATTCCAAATTGCGAGTCCTTTGATGGAGGCATTCATTTTTTCTGGGACTGGCGGAAGCTCTTTCAGTGGAAAACAGTTAAGGCCATCTCCTTGAATTCTGCTTTGATGTTCTTGCATGGAGGAGGCTCAGGGTTGGACTAGATGACCTCTAAGTTCCTTCCCACTCACTGCATCAATATCAAGGTTTTCTGCTCTTATCGCTCTGAAAACCTGCTGGAAATCCACGGCAAGAGACCAGGAGTTAAATATCATTCCCCACCCCCCTTGCATCTTGTTTCCTCAACCCAAAGGTGCTTTTCCAAAATGCAACTGGACTTCCTTGGTTTTTTTCCTTGAAAACATTTCACTTTTCATCCAAGAAGCATCTGAACTGAAGAAGCTTCTTGGATTAGAAGCAAAACGTTTTCAAAGAAAAAAACCAAGAATGTCCAGCTGCCTTCTGGAAAAGTACCTTTGGAACAACCATGACCTGGATGATTGAGAATTTCCATACACACTTGTTCCCTCAACCTTGCAAGTGTGTCACAGCCAGAGACGTCCAGAATTGAAACATTAGGAGCCTTTTAAAAAAGATAAAAAATGAAATGAACTTTCAATCCA
>QLTV01009056.1:756196-777785 GCA_003457575.1 Thermophis baileyi
CCATCCCACCCACCCCCGCCATCCTGTCCCTAAACTTTCCTCTTTGACTCTGAATGAGCACCAAATGGCAGCATGGAGGCTACTGATAAGAGCAATCATAATATTGAGTATCGACATACCATTTTTCGAGGGTTCAAAAAGGCTTAGCCTGACAACTGTCCTGTAAGGTAGGCCAGGACCAGAATTAACCCTGTTCTGAGAGAAGATGGCTTTTTTAAGGCCACCTGGTGAATCTGGGATGAGGTTTGAAACGGGGCGTTGCCCTCCTTGTCACTTTGCTCAGAGACATCTGCTAAGGGCGGGGAGAGGGTCAAAAAAAAGTCAAAATGGCATCTTAAATTAAAGCTGCCATCTTCATTTCCCCCCCCCCTCAGGTGTCTCAGACTTTCCTGCAACACATTTTGATCTTGATTAAGTGTCAAAGGATGCTGTGTCTTGAATTAAAGCAGAGTTTCCCGACCTTGGCAAGTTTAAGTTGTGTGGACTTCAGCTTTTGCAATTCCCCGGCCAGCCATACTGGCCGGGGAATTCTGGGAGTTGAAGTTCACAGGTCTTAAAGTTGTCAAGATCGGGAAACCTTGAATTAAAATGTACTTTGCAGCCAATTCAAGCACATCTCTAGGGCCGTGCCCTGCTCATAAAACACCTATCGACTTAATTTTATTTAGTGGCCACTGATGATGGGAGTTGTAGTGCTCACGGATCTGGAAGGCCACAGTTTCACCATTGCAGCCTTAGGATGCAGAGGCTACTGAGAGATTTTTGTCAAGGCCGGCCTACATCTCCTTGTAGAGAAAGCCATCACGGCAAACAAGCTTCTGATTAACACATGCAGCAACACCATCAAGGATGTCCCCAGGGAGGGTCAAAAAAGTCAAGATGGCAGCAGCAGCTGCATGATGCGTGTGAAAAGTAAAAAGTCACGTCTACCATTTTGAATTTTTTTTTTATCCTCCCTGTGGACACCCCTGGACAGAGCCAGATGCAAAAATGGATGGAATTATAGGTATAATGAGGCAAAAAAAACTCGGGGCGCTTACCTGAGCCCCGGGATCTCGAGCCCGGATGGATCTGGCAGCAGCAAACGCAGCAGTGCCTCCCCCGATCAGCAGGAAAGGAGCATGGGGCGGGACCTCCGGGCGAGGACCTGCTGGTGCGGCTGCATGAAGTAATAAAAAAGAAAGAAAGAAAGAAAGAAAGAAAGAAAAAAGAAAGAAAGAAAGAAAGAAGAAAGAACAGGGGGAAGGAGAATTAAGATCTTCTGTTATTATAACCTATAACAACAGAGTCGAATTTTAGCACGCCTTGTGGCATCTGGTTCCTCACCTACAAGTAGTCCTCATTTAACGACTGTTCAATGTTACAACAGATTACTTATGACCCATTCTCAAAGTTATGACTACTGCACCCTTGTAGTCATGTGTGACATTTGGGGAACTTGGCAATCAGCTTGCATTTACAATCTTTTACAATGACCTGCATCGCCTGACTACATTTTTAAACTTTTTTTTTTTTGCCATTTTCCAGCAAAAAAGACGCATTGGATATGCTAGATTCGCTTAACAACAACTTCATTTGCTTAATTAATCTATCATTAAGTGTTGTACCTTATGATTCTTGACAAACGTATCTTTTCTTTTATGTACACTGAGAGCATATGCACCAAGACAAATTCCTTGTGTGTCCAATCACACTTGGCCAATAAAAGTCTATTCTATTCTAATGGCTATGGAGACTCACTTTACGACCATTGTAATAACTGGTTGTAAAATTGAGTTAGATCACGTGTTAGTCCATTTAACAACCGCAATGAACAAAATCCTGGGCCCAATTGTGGTTGTTAAATGAGGACTACCTATAGTCTACCTCAAAGGGCTGATGTTGAGGAAAGTGGGCTGTGACACAGAGAAAATCTAGATATTTTGGCTCAAAAGATTCATGTTTGATTTAGAGATCAGACTCAGCAGTGTCCCCAAGGTCAAAAAAGTCAAGATGGTGGCTACACTTATGCTACTGAGCCCCTTCCTTCCATTTTATTGCCTGTAAAAAGAGTCAGGGCTTTGATCACAGACTTCTCTGCAGATTGAATCCTCTGGATTGAAAGTTTCCCAGGTGAAAATATTCCTTTCCTTCCATTGCTCTATTCTGGGAATATTCAGTTTGCCTTTCAAAGCTGCATCCAGCCCCAGACAAATGTTACCAAATTATTATTATTTTTAACGTGACCAAAAGAGACATTATTAAATGCTTGGGGAGTTTTAGTCAGGTAATTTATATTATGTTTGAATGAAAAATAAATTTAGATCAAGGGGACTTTGCTGACAGAGGGCCTTGTGCTTACGGGGACGAAGAGAGCAAACAACCAGGATTACTATTTATATGGGTTGCCACATCATTCATGGCCATCAGATGGCAGCAAACAGCAAACCCAAGCACCTTCCTGCTATCTAGTGGGTTACTTGAGTTTTGCAACCTAGATATGCTAGTCCTAAGAACAAGAACAATACAGAATTCCTAATATCTGCAAAATTTAAGCAAAAGAAGAACTGAGGAGAGTTGGGAAAGCATCGCTAGATCTGATATCTTCACGACCTGTTTTAAGATCATGCTCCAGGCTCAGATTTCCTAGAGCCAGTATATGCATGTGAATGTAGCTGCTGGGCCAGGCAGCATCTGTTTTAATCTTCCATCAGTAGCCCAAGATTGTGCTATGTCAGAGCTGTGGGGCACTGTGGGAAATTCATGACACCTTGGAGCAGTGCTTGTCAACCTTAGCCATTTTAAGATGTATGGACTTCAATTCACAGAATTCCTTAGCAACCAGCCAAGCTGAAATCGATGAATCCTAAAGCTGCCAAGGTTGAGAACATGTACTATGTTCCTTCCCCATCCTAACAATGCTTCAAAGAAGCAATAGAATAAAAATGAGATCAGAAAAGGGGGGGGGGGCTTGAGGTTTCTGGGGAAGAGACCTAGTTCATGGAGAATCCCAGACCACATTCAAAGAAGAGCTCAGCTTTCCCTGAAAGGATTTGCAGCCTAAGGAACTTGGGTCTCCTAGCTGGTTTATGCAACGGGCCTGTAATGGTGTGTGAGAATGGCCTTGGGAGATGGGAGAGGGAGCCGCAGAAACCATTTCCCAAGGTTTCTGTCCTTCTGTGGGCTGAGACATCTTTTACAACCTGGTTATCCAGTCTGTAGCTCTCCCTCCTGTCTGCCAAGGTCATGCCCACATACCAGGGGTCTCCAAACTTGGCAACTTTAGGACTTGTGGACTCCAACTCCCAGAATTCCCCAGCCAGGCATATCTCAGGGCACCTATTTCCTTAAAAGTGGGATTGACAAATGTCATCCCTCCCTGGAACAGATGGCAATCGAATAGAATCAGCCTCGCCTTTTCCCCTTGGATAAATCCTTTCAAAAGCTGGCTATGTAGCAACAAGAGAGAACTGGCAGCAAAGGAAATGTCTTAAACCAGCTATGTTCAATTCAGCTGCCTCCAGATAGTTTGGACTACAATTCCCATCACCTGATCAGGCCCATGCTGGTGGGACACCAAAACCTTCGGAAGAGGCAAGATAGGCCACCTGAATCTTGTGCTGAGAAAAACGTCTCTCTTCTAAAATCATGCAAAATTTTGCAAAGCATTGTTCTTTTGTTAATTTGTAGAAGGTTCTAATGTGAGGAAGGGGGAGAGGCTCGGGGTGAGGTGGGGGCTGAGAAGACCAAAGCAGAACCAGCCAACTCTCCTCCAATCACTGGGCAATTTGATTGCCCCTCTGAATTTTAAACCCCATTTTCCAGAAGATCTTTGCAACCAAGATGAGCTTTTGCAACTTCTCTTTTAAAAATGAGAGCTAATGCTCAGAAATCTGGGCTTTGCGGCCCCAATTTTGCTGGGCTGGGGTGGGGGGTGGGGGGAGGCGTGAGGAACATGTTGACCTGACTGGAATCATTTTTTTTTTTTAAGTGCCAGGTTTTCAGCATATCTGCATGAATGCCTAGTGAGTATGCGCTGCACGCAACTGTGCCATCCTGCAGCGGGCCCTGGGAAGAGATACGAGAGGGGAAGAAAAGGTGATCAGCCATTCCCATCACACATGGAAACCCCGTCACATCCTGGATGGTCGGGAGGAAGATGGGGGAGGAGGAAGGGGCTGGAGATACGGGAAGGGGGTGTGTCAAAGCTTGTGCTTCCATTGGGGTCAGAGGTTAAAAGTAGTTGCTGCCATCCTCTGCCCAGTCCAGCTTTGGACGCTGCTTCTGGTGTTTCCTCCGGTCCTTGCGGGATTTGTGATGGTGGTGCTGCCGGCGCTGGCGGTGGTGACGATGGTGCCGCCGGGTTCTGTGGGACCGTCTGGCTACAAGGAATCAACAGCCAGGAAAGATGGAGGCATTAGTCACTCAGCCCAGACTAGGTGGCAAATGCAACAAGGAGTAGCTACTACCACAGTTCTACATGCAGGTAGTCCTCGTTTAACATCTGCCTCATTTAGTGACCATTTGCAATTACGGAGGTGATGAAAAAAGTAACTTCGCAACCAGTCCTTGCCTTTATGACCTTGGCAGGTCTGTAAAGCCACGGAAAGTTGAACTACGATCATAAACGTAATTGCGGTTTTGCTTAGCAACCATTTCATTTAATGACTGAATTGTAGGTGCCAATTGGGGTTGCTAAACGAGGACTGCCTGTACTCAACTTTTCTAAAAGATATTGCCTGCACAAACATTACACATCCAGCAGAGGTGGGTTCTAATGTACCTCGCTGCCGGTTTGCTTCCTCCCGTGCCGCGTGGCTACACGCGCATTGCGCACCGTGTGGGTGCGCCACGTGGGAGACGCGCATTGCGTGCTGCATGGGCGCGCGCACATGCGCAGTGCCAAAAATTCACAAAAAATTCCAAAAAAAAAAAGCCGAAAACAAGATGGCAGCGCATGTGCAGTGCCAAAAATTCACAAAAAAATCCCCCCCCCCAAAAGCCGAAAACAAGATGGCAGCGCATGCGCAGTGCCGGGGACTTGGCTTCTGCGCATGCGCAGAAGAAAAAAAATAGCAAAAAATTCCCCCCGGACTCCGCTTCTGCGCATGCACAGAAGAAGAAACAATAGTAAAGAAGAAAAAAAATAGCAAAAAATTCCCCCCCAAAAAAATTCCAAAAGAAAGATGGCAGTGTCCACGGACCGGCACCGACAGAACTGGCCCCGTGACGTCACCAGTGGTTTGCTACCGTTTCTATAGAACCGGTGCGAACCGGGAGGAACCTTCCTCTGACATCTAGAGCCAGTTTGGCAGAAACCAGGAGATTCTGTGTTCTATTCTCTCCTTTGGCAGGAAAGTCAGCTGGGTGACTTTGGGCCAGTCCCTCCCTCCTAGCCTGTCCCACCCCACAGGACTGTTGTAGTAGGAAGAGGAGGCAGAAACCTTATGAGCACCAATTGCAGTTGTACAAGCAAAAGTGGAATATAAATCAAATCAATAAGAAACTCACTGATCCATACCACATATTCATTTATCCTTCTATATTTCTCCCAATGCCACCCCCCCACCCCAAATATTTTCCTTCCTGACCTAGGTGTGAGCACCCAGCTACCCTTGGCTGATCTTGAAGGCAAGTCAGACTTGGTCACACCTTGAGAATGGGAGACCATTAGGAAATCCTATGACTATTGCAGCAGGAAGTGGAGAGAAGGGTGGGGCAGGGCAGGGCAGGGCAGGGCAGGGAAGAGGGGAGGAAGGAAGGAATGATAAAAAGAAGAAAGGGAGGGAGGGAGGGAAGAAGTAAGGAAGGAAGGAGGAAGGAAGGAAGGAAGAAAGAAAGAAAGAAAGAAAAAGAAAGAAAGAAAAAAAGAGGGAGGGAGTGAGGAAGGAAGGAAGGAAGGTAATGTACACCAACATGTTCATTTTTTTAAACAAGAATTGAGCTGGTTTACCTGGGGGATGTACTTTTCCAGAATTTTTCTCCCTGTATCCACATACTCTGGTGCCTTTCTCCCATCCTTCCCCCCCCCCCAAATCCCACCTACCCAATTTTTTATTTTATCCCAAGGAGCAAAAGAGCTCTCCCAGTCCGACCCTGGCAGGTGCTGGTTCTTAGCGCAATGCGAAAGGCACCGTGAGCCCTTTCCCAGGTTTCCTTCCCCAGGCCACCTGAAGTCCTGCCCAGCCAAGAGGGCAAGGGGAAGAGAAAGGGAGAGATTCCTTAGCCTCCTAGCCATCCGTTTCCACCCTCGTCCCTGAAAGTGACGGCAGGAACTCACGTTTTGTGCAGAGGACTTTGGGGTTCTCCCACAGGCCGTTGACGTGACATTTGATGGTGGGCAAATGTCTTTGGAGGAAGCCTTCTGCGCACTGGTATCGGACGGTCGAGTGCACGCTGTACCTCTCCTTCTTCTTTCCAATGGGGGAAGCGTTTTCCACCAGAGGGGGCGGCCCACACAGCACTACAAAGACCATACAAGTTGTAGACAGGAAGGCATAGAAACTCCCCCCCCCCTTTGCAACAGCCGGGGATTGATTTCGTTAGACATTTCAAAAAGGCAGCCTTCTTGTTACTCCCCCCCCTTTCAATTTTTCAGTTTTTAGGCTTATGGTTTCCAGCCCAAGGCAATTTATTTTTTTCCTGGGACATTTTCACCCTATTTACTAGGAATCACAATTTAAATCACCTCAGCATGCGTGGGTGTCATAAGGCAACAATTCTGCAAAGCTCTATTTAACCTTTGAGCGAGCGCTTTGGCGCGCCGAGTGAGCTATTGCCGCTTATAACTTCAATAAGCTGATAGTCACGCAACTCGCTCGCTCGTTACCTCCCTGATAGACCTTTGCTCGCTCCGGTAACATGATCACTTTCCTGAAGTCCGCGGCTGTAATAATGATTCCTTTTTAGTGACTCGCAAGGTCTGATTGTTCACTGCTCAACTGACTTTGTGGAGATTGTGTTCTTGAAATGCGTAGAAAGAAAAAGTTCTACAGCAACGAGCAAACATTATCAGATTTTATACTCATCGTGTATTTTGGAAGTCTTTTCGAACTGATGCACGACCCTCTCCTTTGAGGCTGATGGGAGCACCATGTCCCCCCCCGAAGAAGCCTCTGAACTCATTGCGTGGAGGGGCCTACAGGTCAGAATCGGACAACTCGCCACGGCCAACTCGCCACGGCCAACTCGCCGCAGGACAATTCAGTTTAATTATTTAAAATAATTAAAAGATTATTTTAATTTTTGTCATTCACATTTCATATTGTCCCTCCTTTGGCATCCTTTCTTTAATGATTCTGTTCCACCATTGTTTTGATATTAGTGTAACTCTTGTCCCACCATGAGTTGTCCTGTGGCAAGTTGGCCATGGCGAGTTGGCCCGGGGCGAGTTGGCCGCAGCAAGTTGGCTGTGGCGCGTTGTCATAGACTCCCTAACAGAAAGTCCTCGGCTTACGAGCACAATAGAGCCTGGAATTTGGCTGTAAGTCATTGTGGTCGTTAAGTGGATCACCACGTGACTGTTTTTACAGTGAGTCACTGCAGTCGTTAAGCAAATCACATGGTTGTTAAATGAGTCCAGAATATCCAATGAGCGGTTTTTGCCATCTTCTGCCAGGAAACAGCAAAAAGAGACTGGAAAACGTGGTCACGTGACTTCAAGATGCTACAACCGATCATAAATGCGAGCTGTTTACCAAGCACCTGAAATGAGATCACATGACCACTGGGGAGGGATGTGGCAGTTGTAACTTCGAGGATGAGACATAAGTACAAGTCATCCTCAACTTACCACAGTTCATTTAGTGACCGTTCAAAGTTAAAACGGCATTGTAAAAAGTAACCTATGACCGTTTTTCACATTTACAACTGTTCTAACATCCTCATGGTCACCTGATCAAAATTCAGATGCTTGGGAACTGACTCATAGTTATGACGGTTGCAGTGTCCCGGGGTCATGTGATCACCTTTTGCAACCTTCTGACAAGTAAAAGTCAACGGGGAAGCCAGATTCTCTTAACAACCGTGTTACTAACTTAACAACTGCAGTGATTCACTTAACAACTGTGGCAAGAAAGGTCTTAAATTGGGGGCGGGGGAAATCACTTAACAAATATCTCACTTAGCAACAGGAATTTTGGGATCAATTGAAGTCATAGTCAAGGACTAACTTTAACATTTGTTGAGTCTGTCATAATTTTGAATTAAGCCACCAGCCGTTAAATGAGGACGACCTGCTAGCACTGATGATATTACTTAGTTGGGTAATGAAATGTCTGCAGGAAAACAGCCAAGCTCAGAGAGCACCAAGAGAGCCCACATGTTCATGCTGTTGCCCAAAACAAATGACATTGAAATGTCCCTGTAAGTCACCAGAGATGCTGGATTTGATGTTCCCTTCACTACTTTCCTCCTGAATTTAATCAGACTCTCTGTGGATATTTCTGTGTTCAATGATGCTGATTCAAATCTGAGATTGCTCTGCTTTACAAAATACAATAAGGGAACAAGTTGAATCTCTGCCTCAGAAGGTTTACAATCTGTGTTTTATCACTGTAAGAGATGCAGGCGAGAGAACCGCATCTTTTACAAATCTGGGGCTAAAGGAAGAAACAATCTGAATTCTGAAGACACACTCATGGGATTTTTTTTTTTCTGCTGAAGCAATTTATTTATATCTTCAGATGTTCTAGGACCTTTTATACATCCAACCGATGCCAAAGGGCCCATTTGGGGATGAAGTTATACTCCAGTACTTGGGGTACATGGGGAAGGGGGATTTCTATATTTAATTAACAACTTTTATCAGAGCTAATATATCATTAGCCCTGGAAAGGGAGGAAGACCCGTTTCTCAAGCCTGTCACAAACAGCTGGAGGTTAATGTGACTTTTCCAACCAGCAACTTGGAAGGTCTTAATAGTTTTAATGGGAGAATTTCAAAGGCAAATTAACATAAGTGGGAGAAAAACGGCCCCAAAGGGGCTCATTTCATTCCTGCCTCCACCAGCTGGAAAACAGAGAAATTAGGACCCCTGAGTAAGAACACCGTGGTTTTTGAAAAAAAAAATCTCTGATGTGGGGAAAGCCACAGCTTTAGTTACCTTTCCCCCCCCCTTTCTTTTTAAAGAAGCTGTTAAGTATGGATTAAGTACGGTATAAAAAAAATCTCATTTCAACTACCGTGTGTCCCCAAAAATAAGACCCTGTCTTATATTTTTTTGAACCCCGAAATAAGCGCTTGGCCTTATTTTTGGGGAGAGCTTATTATTTTGGGGTGCGTGGAGCAAGACGGGGCTCCTCTTGCCGTCTTACCTGATTTCCAGCTCTGTCTCCCTAACCCTAACCAGAGGAAATGGTGGGGACCGGCTGCGCATGTGTTTAAATATTTTCGGGGAGGGCTTATTTTTGGGGGGAGGGCTTATTTTTGGGAGAGGGTTTATTTTTGGAGCAGGGTTTATTTTTGGGGGATGTCTTATTTTCGGGGAAACACAGTAATCCTTGGGGTTTTGTTTTATATTTCCTTTTTCTAGAGCAGTGGTGAGTGACAATGGCCCCTTTACAACCTGTAGACTTCAACTCCCAGAATTCCTGAACCAGCCATGCTCTTTTCAACAGTCTGAAACAGTGGCCTCTTGAACACACACACACACACACACACACACACACACACACACACACACACACACACACACAACTTTCCACAAGCACAGGTTGAATAGAAATTAGAAGGCAAGCTCAGAGATTGACAATATTTGCTTTTAATACGGATAGTCCTCGATTTACAACCGGTTGAATTCGGCCTTGACTTATGACCTGTGAGTTTGAAGTTACAATGGACCTCCCTGGGGGATACTTACGATCTAGATTCAAAGTTACGACAGTTCCCCCCCCCCCAATGTGGTCACTTCGGACAGTCAGCAACTGGCCTGCATTTATGGACATTTGCAGCATCCCGCCATCATGTAACAGTACTTTATGATGGTTTGGCTGAAAACCAGCATTGGCTTCCAGTTTTTTGCAAAGCCGCACCCATAGCGAACCATCGGTTCACTTATTGACTGCAGCATTCACTTAATAACCATGGATTTGTTTAAGAATTGCTGTAAAAAAATCTTGTTTAATCATGTTGGTCACAGGGGAGATCTGATTTACGACCATAATGAGTTATGAGCATGATGGGCAGGCTCTATTACGGTCATAACTTGAAAACTTCCTCTATTTGGATTCAGGTTTCTTTTTTGCCCAATAGCTGACTGGAATGTAGGATAGGGTCCTAGAGCATGGGGGTAAAATTGAAGAAAATAGGTGATAATATGTGAAACTTAGCCCAGGAAAACAGGAAGTTGTGAAAAAGAAACCCAAGATTGCTTCAACTTGAGTTGTTTTGATACAGGTAGTCCTGAATGTACGACCGTAATGAAGCTTCCCGATTAAGATTATAAGTTGTGACAGTCGTAAACTAGGTCACCACATGACAGGACCTGTTTTTAACGACCTTTTTAGTGACAGTTGTTAAATGAACTCTACAATTAAGTGAACCCATGGTTCACTGTGGGCTATTTTTGCTGGAAACTAGAAGTAAATGCTATTTTGGGGCAAAAACACAGGGGTGGGTTCCAACTTACCTCGCTGCTAGTTCGCTACCTCCCGCGCCGTGTGGGCGCGCCACGTGGGCGCACGCGTGCTTTGCACATGCACGCATGCGCAGTAACAAAAAGTCCCCCCCCAAAAAGCCAAAAAAAAAGATGGCGACCGCATACACAGTGCCAGAAGTCGGCTTCTGCGCATGCTCAGAAGGAAAAAAAAAATTCAAAAATTTTTTCAAAAAAAAGATGGCGGCCCCCACGGACCGGCACCGACCGATCCGGTTCGGTGACATCATCGTGACATCACCAGCGGATCGCTACCGGTTCGGGTGAACCGGTCCGAACCGGGAGGAACCCACCCCTGCAAAAACATTGTAAATTGCATTCACGTGACCGTGGGATGCTAGAAACGGTAAATGCGGGTTGGTCACTGAATATCCACAATGCGGTCATGTGACCACAGGGAGGAGGAATGCAGCTAACAGACCCAGGTCACAAGAACCTTTTGGGTGGTCCATCATAACTTCGAACGGTCTTTAAGTGACCGGTCATAAATCGAGGACTACCTGTTGAAGGAGGGAAAAAGAAAGAAGGGCTGACAAAAAACACGAACACGATCCTGTGAGCAACAGCCAATGGGGGTTCTCCAAACTCGCCTTGAGGAAAGAATTTTTAAAAACCCACAATGGATGCATATCTGTATCTTTTTTTGCAGGCGTACAAGGTAATTTACCTGTATCTTTTTTGCAGACGTACGGAAGTTTGTAGTTACACGGGACATCGTTCCATTTCCCAGTCTCGTGGGACACCAACACCACGCAATCCTCGCCGCCGGCAAAGAAATTATCTGGCTGGTTTTCACGCCAATTCTCGTATTGCTAGCAAACAACAAAGAACGACGCGGAAATTAAAAATAGTTCCCAAGGTTGCACGTTCGTTGCCTCTTCCTTTTAATTTTTTTTTTCCTGGATCAGGGATGTCCAATCTTGGCCACTTTAAGACTTGTGGACTTCAACTCCCAGAATTCCCCAGCCAGCCATTTCACCATGGCTGGCTGGGGAATTCTGGGAGTTGAAGTCCACAAGTCTTAAAGTGGCCAAGATTGGACATCCCTGATCTAGATCATGCATGCACAAAAGGGGTGGAGCTTGCATAGCATTGGCACACTGCTGCTTTTATAATTTGCTGCTTGGTTTGTGTACCTCCCCGGACACCACTATTTTAGTGGGAAAATGTCTTGTGTCATTTCCAGGGTTTCAGCAAAAAAGTCAAGGTGGCAACCAGAAGAATAGGATCGAAGCTCTGTCTGGTTTTTTAATGTGCGTTGCACATAAAGCATGCAACTCACATAAAAACAGGCAGTGTGATGACCCAGGGCACACTGGGTCACAGAGATAACACAAACAGCTGGCAGTTCAAACCAGCCCTTTTAGTGCTCCAAATCTCCCCCAAACAAACCTCAAACAGCCTCTGGGCGCAATTAGTCCAGCCCAGCCCTGTCTGCACCAAGGCTGCACGGCAATAAATCCCAAATTTATCTAGCAAAACAAGAACAAAGCAAGGAGTTCAGAGAACAACAGATCCAGATAATCAGTCCAGAATGCCACACAGGAATGCAAGGATTCTTGGCAAGTTCAAATGTCGGCACACAACACTCCAGGAACTCAGCGTTTGTTCCCGACAAATGCCCCTCCCCACAGCGTCTCCTTAAGTCTCATTCCCCAGGAATGAGGAATGAAGCTGGGCAGGGCACTCTCCTCATGAGTGGACTCCTCCATCTGAGCTGATCCCGCCTCCTCTGCACTCTCCAAGCCCTTGCATCAGGAGGGGGTGGTTCATGCTCCTCGGCTGAGCTCTGTTCCTCCCTGCCTGCAGGCCTTGCTAATTCCGAACAGCCTGGCCTGGACTGACTCTGCCCTTCCCCAGTTTCCTCCAAGGCCAACGGAGCTGCCCTCTCACTCGCTGTCAGTTCTTGTTCCAGCTCATCTTCCTCCGCAGAGTCAGTCTCCGATGGGGGGGCATGACAGGCAGATTGTACCATTGTGTCCGCCACCTGGACCGTTTCACTTCACCTGGCTTCGTTGCGGTTCCCATCTTTTATTTGTATTGATTTTATTGTAGTATCTTTGATTGTTGCGAGCCACCCAGAGTGGTTGACAGTGGAAAATCAATTTTTGCCATGCATTCCAGTATTCTGTCCATTGATTACAGCTTGCTATTGATTCAGGTAGAGAAGAGCTTTTTCATGGCCCCTTTTAAAGCTCAAATCTAGGAACAGTTGTCTGAAAGAGAGGGGTCTAGCTTGGTGTGATCTGTTGCCTGCTGCAACAGATGTCAGGCGCACACATTATATTGATTTATAATTTATAAAATTTATAAGGCCGCCCACTCACTTTCAGTGACCCTAGGCATCTTACAAACAATAAAAACTGAATATGCAAAGAGTAAAAACAATACCCCCCACACACACACTCCTTTGAAATAGGGTTCAAAGGAGCTCTTCGGGATAAGATTGAAAATTACTAGGAGTTTATTTCATGCTACCCATGCACAAGAATCTGAACTACTAACAGTCAAGGTGAATTGGCACCAGATAAGAGTCATTGCAGAATAACAGAGTTGGAAGGGACCTTGGAGGTCTTCTAGTCCAACCCCCTGCTCAAGCAGGAGATCCTATGCCATTCCAGGCAAGTGGCAGTCAAGTATCTTCTTGAAAACCTCCAGCGTTGGAGCATCCACAACTTATGGAGGCAAGTCATTCCACTGATTAATTGTTCTGTCAGGAAATTTCTCCTTAGTTCTAAGTTGCTTCTCGCCTTGATTAGTTTCCATCCATTGCTTCTTATCCTGCCTTCAGGTGCTTTGGAGAATAGGTTGAACCTCTCTTCTTTGTCGCAGCCCCTTAGATTTTGGAAGACTGCGATCAAGTCATCCCTGACAAAGTCAACAGACTTCAATGGGGGCTGGATTTAGGTTTTGTCAGAGTGTGCACAGCGTGACTACTATTTTGAGACAACCCAGGAGCAAAATACAGTACACAGAGGTTTGTCCTACAAGCAGTGGTTTATATACAAGACTATATACATACATACACGTGGTAGGCACATACCAGGCAAGCAATCAATCTTCAACTCTACACGGAGAACTACAATGCAGATAGAACACGACAAGGAGAGTGATACATGAGGAGAGAGAGATACGCCCTCTCATGGCCTCCTTATATAGACAGCTTCTTAAAGTGGCAGTAACTCTGCTGACTCATCCTCAGTCTTAAAGCGACAATAACCCTGCTGACTCATCCTCACTGCATCAGCATTTACAGCAGCCTTAAAGCAGCCGGTCAGGATTTAAATCTTCATTACTCTGACAGGTTTCTTACAGGAGTATAGAGATTCCAAACTCATAGTGTGTTTGATCCAGCCCTCGGACTCAGCCTGGTCATCTCCTATTTGGGAGCTCCAATCTTGGCTGCTTGAATTGGCAAGAGTCAACCCAGAGACCTTTGGCACTCAAAAAAGGTGCATCAACCCAGACTGAATCTCCTCTTCCACAGACTCACCAATCCGGTGTTGTCCGTCCACTGGAAATCCTGTTCCACGATGCGATCGTTGAGGCCGATCCAAGTATTCTCATGGCCAAAACCTGAGGGGGAGAAGAGCTTGGAGTAAGAAAAATGCTTAGAGGCTTGAGTTCTTCCTGGATTATTGACTTCCTTCATTGATCAGCACAGTTGTCTATAGGCCGCTCCAATATTCCAAATGGGGTATGGTGGATTGGGTGGGATTTTGCAAGAAAATGGCCTTGTGGGATGGTGTGTATGTGTTTGTGTGTCCATGTGTCTCTGTGTGTGTATAACCTGCACAATTGCTAGGACTGCATATCAGGATTGCCAAAACAAGACAAGTACTAGATGGCAGCAAAGAGATACAGAACATCCTAACTCTTTGCTGCCATCTGGAGGCGATTGGCCTCATTACTCAGTATTGCTCTACAAAAACTTCCCACCCTCCCCTCTAAGGTGTGGTAGCAGGAGTGGGTTCTAACTTACCTCGCTGCCGGTTTGCTTCCTCCTGCGCCACGTGGCATGCACAGTGCCGAAAAATTTAAAAAAATCCCCCCCCCCCAAAAGCTGAAAACAAGATGGCGATGCATGCGCAGTGCCGGAAACTCGGCTTCTGCGCATGCACAGAAAAGCAAAAATTTCAAAAAAAAAAAAAATCCAAAAAAAAGATGGCGGCGCCCACGGACCGGCACCGACCGAACCGGCTCCGTGACATCACTGTGACATCACCAGTGGGTCACTACCGGTTCGGGCGAACCAGTCCGAACCGGGAGGAACCCACCTCTGTGTGGTAGCATGTGGGAAAGACCCTGGGACACAGGGTGGAGAGACCACTTCCAAGAGAAGAGTAAGATAAGTTATTTTGGGGGGTGCATTTTTTTCTATTCCTCTAAAATGAGGGTCCTTTCTTTCTGTTTGTTGGCAAAATGGGATTATCAATCCACACGTTGCTTCCTAGTGTTCAATTCACATGAAACTGCAACTAGCTGAGTTAAAAACGTAGGGGCTGCACTTATACAACCTGCTAAGCTTGGTTAATTAGGTAAATTAAGTTGGTAGCTTAAATTTGCCTGTTCTGCAACTGTTTGGTGAGTTTAGGATTTCATGTCTAATGTGAACCTGAAGTAGTGGCAATGCGGAAGACCATTGTTATTTCGAGAAGTTTGGTGACATATTTTGATTTCTCCTTCATATTAAGAAATGTCTAGAGATTTAGAACTCATTCTGAGCTAGATTGCTTGGGGTTGTTTTCTTTAACTCTTGTTTACTGAATAAAGTGGGGCTGGGAGGGATCTTCACATAGCTTCAAAGTTTTTTTCACTGTGAAAGTCTTAGACTTTTGATTCCCATCCCAGAGTCATGTGCCACCCAATCTTGCAGCCTCCTGACCATAGCAAAGCCATAAAGTCATGGTGCCAGAGATGGTATTCAGCCGGTTTGGACTGGTTCAGACGAACCGGTAGTAGCGACCTGTGGGTGGGTGTGGCATGGCTTGGTGGGTGTGGCAGGGGAAGGATACTGCAAAATCTCCATTCTCTCCCCACTCCAGGGGAAGGTTACTGCAAAATCCCCATTTCCTCCTGATCAGCTGGGACTCGGGAGGCAGAAAATAGATGGGGGCGGGGCCAGTCAGAGGTGGTATTTACCGGTTCTCCGAACTACTCAAAATTTCCGCTACCGGTACTCCAGAACTGGTCAGAACCTGCTGAAACCCACCTCTGCTGTAAAGCATTGAAGCGGTATATAAGTCTAAGTGCTATTGCTATTTTGCACTGTCACGTGGCTTTCCTCTCTTGCTGTGGCTCCCTTCTTCCCTTCTTCTCCCAGAGTTCCAACTTACTGCTAATGAAATTATGTTCTTCCCAGGAATGAATGCTGGTGAGGTGTCCTGACCGACGTCGGCAATCCCTCTCCGCGTCTTCCCATGCGCGCCGATGGGCAAAGTAGCGATAGCAGTGTCCCTGGAATTTACGCCACGTGTGGTCGCAGCCTTCTGTGTCTGAAGGGAGGAAAAAGCATCTAATGGGGCACAACCAAAAGGTCAGCTTTATCTTCTTTTTAACGAGCGCGCCAATTTGCAACTGACAAACGGAAGAGCTGTTGGAAGATATTATCACAGCTGGGAAGTGGAGTGATCAGATATGGCATTTTCTGGTAAGTGAAACCGGAATAGGATGAAAAGAACTAACGACTCTTCCCTGCATGAGTGCTAGAGAGGTTACAGGTAGTCCTTAACTTACAACCATCCTTTTAGCAACCATTTGAAATTACAGTGGCACTGAAAAAAGTGCCTTATGATCGTTTTTTGCATCGACGACCATTGCAATATTGCTAAGGTCATGTGATCAAATTTTGGACACTTGGTTATAAGCATGTACTTGTATGTATGATGATCGCAGCATCTCAGGGTCACGTGATCACTACTTGCGACCTTTCTAACCGTCTTCCGACAAGCAAAGTCAATGGGGATAGCTGGATTCACTTAATGACTGCATGATTCACTTAATAACTGCGGTGATTCGCTTAACAACTGTGGCATAAAAAAAGTCATAAAATCAATGACAACTCGCTTAACAATCACCTTGCTTAGCAATGAAAATTTTGTTGCCAATTGTGCTCATGACTCATGGACTACCTGTACGTCTTACGAAAAGAGCCAGTTTGGTGAAGTGGTGAAGACACAAAGCTAGAAACTGGGTGATTCTGATTGCTACTCCTGCCTTGGGAAGGGGGTTGGGCCAGTCCCTCTCTCTCAGCCCTAGGAAGGAGGCAATGGACAGGTTTCCCCCCCCCCCCCTCCACTCTAGTCCCTCCATTTCTATATGGGGTTTGGTTTGTGGGATTGCCTGTCTCTGGTCATCATTTCCCAATCTATATGGTCTTCCAAGCCAGCCATCTAACACCAGACTTCTCCATCAATATCGTCAGACAGGACTTAGGATGCCTGCTGTTCTTGACAGTGTCCAACCTCAGGAATATTCTTTCCTCCAATTTGCGCTGTCAGGGGTGTCCATAGGGAGAATAAGGTTTAACTCTTTTGGCAAAGGAGGGCTACCTATAAATCACTTTCTAGATTTCTCAGTTAGGTCACTGGGTTTCCCAGGAAAGATGTGACTGCTAAGAAACAAAAAACAACTTGATGGCACATAATAACAACAACATATTGAGAGGGCACCAGGTTGGGGAAGTTTGCCCCAAAACAGGCGAGTCCAAAATTGGCAATTTTAAGACTTGTGGACTTCAACTCCCAGAATTCCCCAGTCTGACATGCTGGCTGGGGAATTCTGGGAGTTGAAGTCCACAAGTCTTAGAAGTTGCCAATGCTGGCTGGCTGCCAATGCTGGTTGGGCACCTCTGCCCTAGAAGATCATTGTACTCTAAGATCCACTCAGAAAGCCCAATCTGAATATCAAAGAAATAAAGACACAGTCATACAGGTGGCATATCCATGAGTGTGTGTGTGTGTGTGTGTGTGTTTGTGTCAAAAATATCTATATAGCAGACACCACCCGGCAAATGAACTCCTGCCCCTCTCTATATGTGGCTCATGCACAACACACGCACAAAAGAGGCAGAGCTTTTATCACATACCGTATTTTTCAGAGTATAAGACGCACTTCCCCCCCCCCCCCAAAAGAGGCTGAAAATTTGGGTGCATCTTATACTCTGAATGTAGCTTTTACTAAGCTTTTTTTTCCAGCCCTAACGAGGTGCTAACAGTGAAGCGATCTTCCTGCTTTGCTAGCGAAGTGATCTTCCCTTTGCCTGCTTTTCTCATTGTCTCTCTCTCTCTGAAGAGAGAGAGAAATGAAGTGTTTTAGAAACTGTTTTTTATCCCCAACCAGTGGATAAAAAGCAGGCAAGTGCACTCAAAACCAGCAAACTAATGTGCTGAAGCTGACCAGACTAAGGACTAGCCAGATGAATACCTGGTAGGCAGAATCCCCCCCACTTATTTTCCTCCCCAAAAACTAAGGTGCGTCTTATACTCTGGTGCGTCTTATACTCCGAAAAATACGGTAGTCTAGGCTGCCATTTTTTTGACCCACCCATCCGACCCAGTCGTCATCTGAGGCTTGAGCCTCCAAAAGCCGTTTGGGAGGGAAGGAAATAAGCTGTCAAGGGCCACGTTGGATTAATGGCGTTCTTTCTCTCCGGCTGCTGAGCTGGTAGATTCCCACACAAAGGGAATTTCTCAGCTGGCAAGCAGAGCAGGAAAAAAAAAAAAAAATGGAGGCTCCCATCCTTCACTCTCAACATCCCTCTGAGTTTGGAGGGAGTGTAGGTGTGTGCTAGGCACACTTGTGTTCTCACTCAAAAGCCATGTTTTCTTTTTATAAAAAGAGGATTCCGGGTTCAATGGGCAGCTTCTGTCGGGAGAAATTGATGCAACATTCCCCTTTCAAACGATGTTTGACGTCTGTTTGGGTTCATACAGCTGACTTAACCATGTCGGTTCAAGATGCAGTGGCTGCCTTTGCGCAGAGGCCAAAGTTTGGCTGATAGTCAATATGGTGTAGTGTGATGTGCCCACTTGATTAATTTAAGATTCAGTGAACACAGAAGGTGGACTAATTAATTGACCAAGATAATAGTGTGGGGTGAACTCAGCCGTTTAGCATCCTTGCCAAACCTATTAAATGCAGAGTGCAGTTAAGGAAACAAGATTCACCCAGACCTTCTTGAATGAATTTTAATGCTAAGAATTAAGGGTTAGAGTACAGAATCTGGAGACCTATGATAGGAACTTCTCCTGTCCTCTAATGGTGAAGCCTTCAAAACTTCAATCTTTTTTCCTCTGGGATGATTGATCGATGGACTAAAGATTAGTTTACAGCTAGTCCTCAATGTACGACCACAATGGGAACTACAATCTGTACAGGTAGTTAACTTATAACAGTTCACTTAATTACTGTTTGAAGTCACAACGGCACTGAAAAAAAGTGACTTGTGACCGCTTTTCACACGTATGAACATTGTAGCATCCCCACGGTCACATGATTTACATTCAGATGCTTGAAAGCTGACTCACATTTATGACGGTTGCCGTGTCCCGGGGTCATGTGATCACCTTTTGCGACCTTCTGACAAGCAAAATCAACGAGGAATCCAGATTCACTGAACAACCGTGTTACTAATATAACAACTGCAGTGATTCACTTAACAAACGTGGCAAAAAAGTCATAAAATGGGAGAAAACTCACTTAACAAATTTCTCACTTAGCAACATAAATTTTGCACTCAATTATGGTCGTAAGTTAAGGATCACCTGTATTGCTAAGCAATAGTGAGTAATGCCCGATTTTATGATCTATTTTGCCATGGCTGTTAAGTGCAGTTGTTAAGTGAATCACGTGGATGTTAAGCAAATCCAGCTTCTCCTATTGACTTTCCTTGTCAAAAGCCGGCAGGGAAGGTGGCAATTGGAGATCACATGACCACAGGATGCGGCAAGTGTCATAAACACATGCCGGTTGCCAAGCAACTGAATTTATTCATATGAAACAAGGATGCTGCAGCGGTTGCAATTTTCAGGATTTTTTCAGTGCTCTTGTAACTTTGAATGATTGCTAAATGAAATAAACACACACACACACACACACACACACACACACAAGGTACTGTCCTTGCCCACCTTCTCTGAGCTTGAAAAGCAAAATAGGACCCTATTTGACTAGCAATTGGATGGCAGATCACCAAGAGATCCTCTTGGCTGTGGACTAGACTGGGAAGTTTAAAAAAGCCATTCAGGTAAGATGGTGGCCACCACCTCCTTCACTATTACATCTCCACGGAGGCATCAAGATGGAGCTCCATTTTATTTCCATGGCCATGAGTATCTACAGCAGGGGTCTCCAACCTTGGCAACTTTAAGACTTGTGGACTTCAACTCCCAGAGTTCCTCAGCCAGCTTTGCTGGCTGAGGAACTCTGGGAGTTGAAGCAGTGGTGAAATCCAATTTTTTTTACTACTGGTTCTGTGGGCATGGCTTGGTGGGCGTGGCAGGGGAAGGATACTGCAAAATCTCCATTCCCACCCCACTCCAGCCAGAGGTGGTATTTGCCGGTTCTCCAAACTACTCAAAATTTCCGCTACCGGTTCTCCAGAACCTGCTGGATTTCACCCCTGAGTTGAAGTCCACAAGTCTTAAAGTTGCCAAGGTTGGAGACCCCTGATCTACAGGGTTGGGGAATGTGACAACATGCGTGTCCTTGCATGCACAGCACAAATTCTGCACCTCCATCATTTCACCTCACGCTACAGTAGACTCATTGCACAACTGTGTGATTTGCACAGTGAGGTCATGACATGCATGACATCGTTTTGACGTCGCTGTGGTTTTCGGCCAGACACACCTAGAGAAGCTGAACACGCTCTGGGATGCTTTATTCCTCATCTGAATGACTTTTGTAAAAAAAAATTGTAGCGGGTCCTTCTCACCTCGGTTGCATAAGCTCCCTCCGTAGCTGGGCAAGCACAGGCAGACAAAGGCGTTGATCTCGTCAATGCAGGTCCCGCCATTTTGACAAGGGTTGGATAAGCAGTCATCAATATCTGTGGGGAGAAGAACATGGGTGAAGGCGGGGACTCCGTCACATTATGGCTGCTGTTGCATGGAATTCACAAGTCCCTCTTCTGATTGTCTGGGTTCTGTTTATCAGGAAACCCCAATACACTTTTTATTTATTTTAATTTATTTATATCCCGCTGTTACAGGTAGTCCTCGACTTACAACAGTTCATTTAGTGACTGTTCAAAGTTACTGAAAAAAGTGACCTACGACCGTTTTTCACACTTACGATGTTTGTAGCAGCCCCATGACCAAAATGTGATCAAAATTCAGATGCTTGGCAACTGCTTCATACTTCTGACCATTGCAGTGTCCCGGGGGTCATGGGAGCCCCTTTTGAGACCTTCTGACAAGCAAAGTCCATGGGGAAGTCAGATTCACTTAACAACCAGGTTACTAATTTATCCACTGCAGTGATTCACTTAACAACTGTGGCAAGAAAGGTTGTAAAATGGGGCAAAACTCACTTAATAAATGTCTCCAACAAAAATTTTGGCCTCAATTGTGGTCGTGAGTCGAGGACTACCTGTATTATCTTTACAAATAAATCTAGGCAGTGAACATATCCAACACACTTCCCTCTTCCTATTTTTCCACTACAACAACAACCCTGTGAGGTGGGTTGGGCTGAGCGAGAGGGACTGGCCCAAAGTCACCCAGCTGGCTTTCATGCCTAAGGCGGGACTAGAACTCACTATCTCCTAGTGATTTGCCCAAAGTCTTCCAACTGGCTTTCCAATCAAAGGCAGGACTAGAACTCAGATGTTTCATTACCCAAACTAGATAATATCACCTAGCTAGCCTAAGACAGGACTAGAACTCACAGTCTCCTGGTGATTGCCCCAAAGTCACCTAGCAGGCTTTCATGCCTAAGCCACGACTAGAACTC
>QLTV01009056.1:783894-809272 GCA_003457575.1 Thermophis baileyi
CTGAACTACATCAGGCCAAGGGTCCACCCACTTTGGCATTTGGTATCTCACAAGGATCATCAGATGCCCTGATTCACATTTTGCCCTTCCAATCCAAATCCCTGCAGAGTTGTACAACTAAGAGCCGCAGTGGCGCAGTGGTTAGAGTGCAGTACTGCAGGCTACTTCAGCTGACTGCTAGCTGCAGTTCGGCGGTTCAAATCTCACCGGCTCAAGGTTGACTCAGCCTTCCAGCCTTCCGAGGTGGGTAAAATGAGGACCCAGATTGTTGGGGGCAATATGCTGACTCTGTGAACCGCTTAGAGAGGGCTGTAAAGCACTGTGAAGCGGTATATAAGTCTAAGTGCTATTGCTATTGCTATTCTGGGCAGAAACTGTGTCATAATGCCTGATGCACCAGCAAGAGGCAGGTTATTTAGAGCTGAGGAAATAATTTTATCCAGATTCAAAGGTGCTTTACTGTTTCCGTGAAGCAGGTCACTCCATCCTAACAATCTAGGGCAGACAGGGGCATTTTACAGACCATGGGCCACTTCCCCCAGGCTCTTCCTATCCAGCCTGTGGCAGCGTCGGTGTCGGCAGAACGGCAGAATTGGCAGGTGGCGGAGTGGTGTCGGCAAGGGCGGGGGGGGGCAGCCCTCCACAACACTCCCAGTTTCTCATGATGTGGCCCATTGAGAAAATTAATTGCTCACCCCCGATCTAGGGAGTAAAGCATAAATTCTTACTTTTGCAATGTAGTCTTAACGTTCCTATCGAAGTTAAGTATGTAATCCTTGCTCTCATGACACGCATGCATTTTGCAATACAGGTAGTCCTCAACTTACAACAGTTTGTTTAGTGACCGTTCGACAGCACTGAAAAAATGGACTTATGACCATTATGACTTATGACCGTTTTTACGACCACTGCAGCGTCCCCATAGTCACGTGATCAAAATTCAGACGCTCGGCAACCGACTCGTATTTATGACGGCTGGGGTTTTGTGATCCCCTTTTGCGACCTTCCTACAAGCAGAGTCAATGGGGAAGCCAGATTCGCTTTACAACTAGGTTACTAACCTAACAACTGCTGTGATTCACTTAACCACCGTGGCGAGAAAGATAGTAAAAGGGGGCAAAACTCGCTTAACAAATGCCTCACATAGCAACAGAAATCTTGGGCTCAATCAAGTCAAGGGCTCTACCCGTACTCACAGCTCTGTGGTCCAAAGGAAGAAATATAGGGGGATTTTGGGGTCTCTGGGGGGTAAGGAAACTGTGGGGAAGCGTTTTGTATATTTAGCGGGGGGGGGGAGAGGGAATCTATGGAGCCGTGTTAGACGTCTGGGCTGCGTGAAGAGGACATGCTCTGCTTTGTAACCACATTAGGAACAAGAGAATAAATCCAGCTGATCAATACCCCGAATGTATTTTCCGCAAAAGTGCATTACAACGAGCTTTGCAAAATACAAGCACAGACTTTAGGACGGTTGTGTCAAAAGCCCCGTTTCGAATCGTAACGAGTGACAGTCCCAAGGGTTTAGCTGTTTGAAGTGACATCCAAAAAATGCTTTTGGGGGAACAGGATTCAGTTAGCTGCAAGTGTCGCTTGACACAGTGGGGAGCCTTGAATAGCGCAGTCCTTCCAGCAAAGCACAACTTATGCCAACTGCCAATATTTTCCTCTCCGCTCTGGAAAGGAAGGGAGGTCCCCTGTTCCTTTCTGCACCTGGAGAAGACGTTGCCAACTCAACTTGCAACCATTCGTTTGGTCACTGTTCAGAGTTACGACGGCACTGAAAAAAGTGACTTACGACCTCTACTCACAGTTACAACCATCGCAGCAACTCCATGGTCACATGATCAAAATTGGGGACGCTTAGCAACCATGTATTTTCGATAGTTGCAGCATCCTGGGGTCACGTGACCACATTTTACAATGGTTTTGCCCAAAACTGGCGTTTACTTCCATTTTTGGCAGAACTGTACTCATAGCGAATCATTGGTTCCCTTAACAATCGCAGTGTTCACTTAGCAACGATAGCTGCTTTACTATCGTAGTGGCTATTTAATAACCGCTGTGAAAGCGATTGTAAATTTTACAACCATCAGGACTTATGGCTCCGATGGGCAGGCAGGCTCCATTACAGTCGTAAGTCGAGGAATTTAGTCCTTGGAATTCTTGTTCAAAAGGCTCACGTAACAGGGATCAGAAAAGACCCCTGCTTGCCTAAGATCAGAGCATGTTAAGTTGTATCTGTGATCTACAGTACCTGCTAGGGTCACCAGGTATCTCAAGGGCTTAGTGCAGGAGTCAGCAACCCGCAGCATGTGGCTCTTTCATCCCTCTGCTGCAACTCCCTGTCACCGGTCGGCGCCACAATTTTGAGAGGAGCTTCCGGTTGTGGGGGGGGGGGAGCACGACACGCCAGGAGGAGACTGTATGGCAGGGGGCGGGTTTTCTGGTCGGCTCCAGGTCGGCTCCACAATTGATAGGGCTTTCGGTTAGGACAGGTAGAGGAAAAAGGACGCTGCGCTAGGAGGAGACTCTATGGCAGGGGAACCAGACTTCCGGTTGGCTCCAGAATTGAACGGGGGGGGAGGGGGCTTCCGGTTAGGACCTTTGTGGCTCTTTGAATGTTTAAGGTTGCCGACCCCTGGCTTAGTGGCAGGACACACACTTTGTATGCTAATCAGTTCCATCCTGAACCTCACCAATTTAAAATAACAGAAACAATCTGAGACCATTCTTGTAAAAGTGGCTCCCTTCTGAATTCAGGCATTCTCCTGATCTTGGGTGGGCCTTCAACTTCCAGAATCTCACTAGCTAGCATGGCTGTGGCTGGGATTTTTGTGAGTTTTAAGTCTATTCATTTCTTCCCCACCTCAAGCACGAAGTCCAGAAGTGGTTTCCACGTGAAGTGAAAATAATGTTAACTATATTTTTTTCTTTGATTAGGGCAGTCAATTTAGTCATCTCTGTTAATTCCAAAAATGAAACTTTGACTTTGAATGAAACCCTTCCTGTGGCTATGTAAGGATTGGGGACCAGGGGTGAAATGCTCCCGGTTTGGCCCGGTCCGGGCATACCGGTAGCGCCACCTGCCGTGACGGCAGCGCGAGGCTCTGCCCACCCGCCGCCATTTTGTTTTTTCCCCTCTGCGCATGCGCAAAGCATTCTGCGCATGCACAGAGGGTGAAAAAGCCCGTGCGCGAGCGGAGCGAGCGCTTCCGAACCGGTAGGGAAGGTAAGTAGATTTCACCGCTGATGGGGACCTCCTAAGAACTTCTATACAAGAAGGAACGGAGCTGATGTATGTCTGGTGGCCTATCTGTCTTCACATCACATCTTCTTCCCTCCCCACAAAGACACTGTACAGAGGGGGCGGGATTCTTACCAAGCAAGCTGTCATTCATCTCCTGGACCCACACCACACGGTGGATTCCTTTGAATGCTGGTGAATCTTCTTTCTCTTCTCCGCTCCCACTGTCAGTCTCCATTGGGAGAAAGTCTCCAGGGACAGAGGGGATGTACCCTTCCTGGTCCATCTTGGCTTCCACCTCTCTCTCGGTGGGATAGATGGAAGGTTGTGAGCTTGGAACCACAAGCGAGTTGTCAAAGGCAGCTGGCTGTGGTATGTGTATAAACTCTGAGGTGCTGTGGAGTATGAATGGAGTCCTCATCTCAGGCAAACTCAAGGCTGTGGTCTCCTCTCCGTTCCTGGCCTCATCTGGAAGGGATTGAGCAGAAGAAAAGAAGATGGTGTGATTGTGAGCAGGAGGTCCTGCAGTGGCACCATCTGGCCGATGGTAGCCACCATTGTCCTCCGAGCTTTCGTGGCGACTTTGCTCTATCATGCTGGATTCAAGGTGGATCTCCATGCTTTGAGTAGCCTGTTCCCAGCTACCTTGTGCCTCAGAAAGATCTAGGACTTCAGTGAAAGTGGAACCATCTGGAGGCCCCAGGATTGCTTGGTTTGCT
Organism: Thermophis baileyi; assembly: GCA_003457575.1. Taxonomy (NCBI): domain Eukaryota; kingdom Metazoa; phylum Chordata; class Lepidosauria; order Squamata; family Dipsadidae; genus Thermophis; species Thermophis baileyi. The sequence goes on from QLTV01009056.1 coordinate 787,858, forward strand.
CTGGTGGTCTCCATACTATTCTGACTGTCGTGATCCACCAACCATGCCTCAGTTTTCTCAGGAAGGAATTGAGCTTCCTGCAAATACACATTTCCTGGTGTTGGGGAGACGACGTCTTTTGGGGAGAGTGTCACAGCTTCTTGTCCCCTCAGTTCAGATGCTTCTTCTGAATGTTGGCTGCCCTGTTTCAAGACGGCGTCTTTTCCTGCGATATTGAGGAGGCTCATTGTCTCCTCTTGGTTAACAAAATGCAGAGTTTCTGGCTCCATTTCTCCTTCAGCATCCTCTGGAAAGTTTTGGTGGCCCTCAAAAACAGGTCCTGGAAGCTCTTCGCCAAAGCTCATTGTTTTGATGTGACTTTCTCGAGAGCTGTAATCATACTCTCCACTTGACTCATCCACGTGTGGCTTGTTCCTCCGGTGGTCAGAGGACAGAAGGGATTCTGCTGGGGTAACCACCTGTCCATGGCCAGAAAAGTCATCTTCACGGTCTCCAGCTTGGGTCATCCCTTGAAGATAGTCACTTTGCATGCTGGTGCCCACAGAAGCAACTTCAGGATCATATCCTGTAGTCACAGCAACTTTCTGCAGATCAAGTAGAACATTAGCCGAGACCGGCAATGATATGGGAACGTGCTCATTGTATACATCCTTCTCCTGGTTTCTTGGCCCAGAAATGGTCCAATATCCTTGGTTGGTACTTTCAGCACTTGTGTTTTCCAAAGAATGAGGTGTTGATGCAGGAGAAAAGGTGGTTTCCTTGGGGCCTCGATTCTCAAGTAACGGTAACCCTGGGAAGATATGCACAGGATTAAAACATATGCATCTATTAGGAGTGTACAGTGCTTCCAATTTAATTCTCAAAAATGTTTCAGAACATGCAGGGGTGTGAATACAGCATCTGTCACTAACTTCTTAAGGTAGCCCTGTCTTTTCCTGGGTTCACACCAGGGGTGGGTTCCACTTACCTTCCCTACCGGTTCGCATTGTGAGGGCAGTGTGCGTTTTGCGCTCGCGCGCTCGCTTCACTCACACGTGTGCCTACATCACATCAGGGAAATGACCGTCTGCACATGCGCAGAAGCCTCTGCACATGTGCAGAGGGTTCTTTGCCAGCCGCGGCGACTGGAGAATCGGTTTGGGGGCGTGGACAGCCGGCCATCGCTGCCGGTTTGGCGAGCAGGTGAATATTTCCGCCACCGGTACAGGCGAACTGGTCCGAACCGGCAGCAACCCACCACTGGATCACACACCCAGGACAGCTTCAAATCTTAGGACAAGATGCATCTGCTTTAAAGAGTTGCAGACAGATGTTGGGTTCCTATCCCCATGTACTCCAAAGCACAGTTTGAAACAGAATCCAAAGTACTGCATACCCGTGATACACACAAGTGGGCTCCTATCCAGTAAAAAAGACACAGTGAAACCTCATTTTAATGTACAGGTAATCCTCGTTTAGTGACCATAATTGGGACTAGCAACCTGGCCATTAAACAAAACGGCTGCAACTGTGCTTACCATCTTACTTCAGCCTTGCTTTGCTCTGTAAACCTGCAAAGATCGTAAATGTGAGGATTGGTCATAAAGTTAATGTCAACCCTGAAGCGAACCTGGCTGGAGCCATCTTTTGCTGCTTCATGGTTGCCACAAGGCAGAAGGGGGAAAGAGGGGGGAAGTAGATAGCCTGGCTTGGCAGTCAAAACAAAAAGTTTCCTGCGGGAACCAAGATCATTTCAACAGGCGGCTGAGAGAGGAGGAGTGGAGTAACCAAGTGACCAGCCAGCACCTCATTGGACCATGTGACTGATGACCTGGGGAAGGGGGGAACTTTCTCTTTTTAATTAGAACGCAGCACTGCAGGCTACTTCTGCCGACTGCCGATTGCCAGCAGTTCGGCGGTTCAAATCTCACCAGGCTCAAGGTTGACTCAGCCTTCCATCCTTCCCAGGTGGGTAAACTGAGGACCCAGATTGTTGGGGGCAAGAGGCTGACTCTGTGAACCGCTTAGAGAGGGCTGCAAAGCACTGTGAAGCGGTATATAAGTCTAAGTGCTATTGCTAGTGCTATGATGTATCCAATAGACCTGTTCTTTGAGGAATCTACCTGCCTTGGAGTTCTACTTTCAATGGGTGCATTACTTGGAACGCTGACAGTTACATTTTCATCACCATCATAACTGTCAATGGTCACTAAATGAGGCAGTTACTAAATGAGGACTACGGGTACAGTAATGGTAAGGGGATATCTCTAACTTGCAGGGCATGGTGGCCTAGTGGTTAAGATGCTGTTTTTGTCAACCGGAAGGTTGGCAGTTCGAGACCCAAGTACTGCGTGACGGAGTGAGCTTCCGTTATTTGGCCCAGCTCCTACCAACCTAGCAGTTCAAAAGCATGTAAATGCAAGTAGATAAATAGGTACCATTTCAGTAGAAAGATAAGAGTGTTCTGTGCACCTGTTGGCCACATGACCACAGAAGCATCTTCGGGCAACCCTGATTCTTCGGCTGTGAATCAGACATGAGCACAAACACACACACACCAGAGTCGGACACAACTGAGCAGGGGAAACCTTTATCTTTTTATCGCTAACTTAGAAAGGTCCATGAAATCGAAGCGAAGGCCACCATGGTATTTTCATCATATAACGGTGCTGTCATCATGCAAATAAAATATACCATGTAGAAGTTTACTCCATGGCATGCAAAGTTCATTGCCGGCTCAGGAATTCTGGGAGCTGAAGTCCACAAGACATAAATTTGCCATAATTACCCACTATGATTTTGATGAACTTGATTTAACGTCTGTTGAATCAAGATTTCAGACTCTATGCCACCTTCTATTAACGTTTCTTCCCTTCCCCTCTTGCTCACTCTCCCATGGCCAGCCCATCTGTCTGGGTGTTAATAAGTACAGGAAATTGGCACCTCTCCATCTGGGCCTCCGAAAGTGCCTGCGTGGAAGGGCTGCATCATAGGCATTTGGCAACGGTTACAATGCCAAGGAGCATGTGGGAATGGTTTCTGTGGCAACTGCCTCCTTATTAGCTGCATCGCCTTGCAGCTATGGTCCTTTGAGCTAGTGGGGTTCAGCAGGGGGATTCCTAAATTTCTAAGGTTCTTAATCTCCCTGGGAGGGTTAGGGGCTGGGGTTGAGAGTGGGGGGAGAGAAGGAGGGCTAGGATAAGCAGAGCAAGATGAAGAGTCTGTAGGAACACCCGATTGTTGTGGAGTTTGTAGGGACAAATGAGTGTGTGTGTAATGTATAGCAGAAAGGGGGGAGAGATACTATAGCAATTAAAGAATTGGCTTTCAGTATTTCTATATCTACCTATTAATTGCTCTCTAATTTCTTCTCTGTACCTTTCTGTGTCTATGTCTATGATAGGTTTGCCTAGCTATTTACTTCTCTATGGTTCTCTCATGCTTCTTTCCTTTCCTTTCCTTTCCTTTCCTTTCCTTTCCTTTCCTTTTTTCTCTTTTCTTTTCTTTTCCTCTCCTTTACCTTCTCCTTCCTTCCTTCCTTCCTTCCTTCCTTCCTTCCTTCCTTCCTTCCTTCCTTCCTTCCTTCCTTCCTTTCCTTTCCTTTCCTTTCCTTTTCTTTCCTTTCCTTTTTTCTCTTTTCTTTTCTTTTCCTCTCCTTTACTTCCTCCTTCCTTCCTTCTCTCCTTCCCTCCTTCCTTCCTTCCTTCCTTCCTTCCTTCCTTCCTTCCTTCCTTCCCTTTCCTTTCCTTTCCTTTCCTTTTTTCTCTTTTCTTTTCTTTTCCTCTCTCCATTCTTCCTTCCTTCCCTTCCCTTCCCTTCCCTTCCCTTCCCTTCCCTTCCCTTCCCTTCCCTTCCCTTCCCTTCCTCCCTCTCCCTTTTCGTCCCTTTCTCTCACTCCCATGTATAATGTATTTCCCTCAGTCCAGAATACTTAGTCAGTTTCAGCACATGCTTTTTGTTTAAAATTCAGAAAGATCTGGTCAAGACTCCTCTGTCTACAAGACAAAACAGCCTGACTTTTTTTTTTTGGCAGGGTCTTTTGTTAAGAGAAACCCATGTCAGAGCACAGCAAGGAGGGCTTTTTCTACAGAAGGATCGTGACTCTGAAATGCCTTCCAAAGGTGCCAGATATCAAAGCTGTGCCTTTTTATACGCCAGCATGAAAAGCATCTGTGCGCATTATCATTGGCTTTTCCTCCGTTCCAGCAAGCAAAAATTTGTCTTTATCCTTTTCATTTGGGGATTTATACTTTATTATTTCATATTGTTCGTGGCACCTGATCCCTGTACATTATTTTGAGCGCCCACTGGAATGAGGGATGAAGCCTAAACAACCATAAATATATCACTTTTTCTAGGGGCCATAAGAATACAAAAGAATATAGCCATTAATTAAAAAAAAAATAATGACTCCATCTGGTTCTTTTTTCCAAAATGCCCACAACAGGACATGGTTGTCTGCCCAAGTTCAGATAGACTTGAATGGGATGGCTCAAAATATTTGGACATTCACACTGTCAGTGTTTATTTAAAAAAAATAACAAAGAAATCTCCCCAAGGACACTATTAATAGGATCAAGAGAACTCGTAGATTTGCAGAGAGATAAATATCTTAAGTCAAACCGCCTCTAGGTTTGTACAGATAAAATCTCGATTTAAAACCATTCGTTTAGTGACTATTTAAAGTTACGACGGCACTGAAAAAAGTTACATGACCGATTTTCCACACTTACGACCGTTACAGCATCTCTGTGGTCACATGATCAAAATTCGGATGCTTCACAACTGACTCATATTTATGACGGTTGTCCTGGGGTCATATGGTTATCTTTTGAAACCTTCTGACAAGCAAAGTCAATGGGGAAGCCAGGTTCACTTAATAACTGTGTTACTAATTTAACAACTGCAGTGGTTCACTTAACAACTGTGGCAGGAAACATCGTAAAATGGAGCAAATCTCACAACTGTCTCACTTAGTAACAGAAATTTTGGGCTCAATTATGGTCGTAAGTCAAGGACTACAGGGGTGGGTTCTGTTTTTCTTCGCTGCCGGTTCGCTCAGTGACGCGCCATGCGGGCGCGCGCACGCTTTGCACATGCGCAGTGCTTAAAAAAAACTTCTGCGCATGCGCAGAAGCAAAAAACAAGATGGCAGCACCTATGGTGCCACCGAGAGAACCGGCTCGGGGGTGTGGCAGGCATGGGTCGCTACCGGTTCTAGCGACCCATGCCGCCACGTTACTAACAGTTCTATAGAAGCGGTCCGAACCGGTAGGAACCCACCTCTGAAGGACTACCTGTAGAGAAGGAGAATCCCCTCCTCATAATTGGACAGGGCTTCTATCTATCTATCTATCTATCTATCTATCTATCTATCTATCTATCTATCTATCTATCTATCTATCTATCTATCTATCTATCTATGACATTTATAAAGCCGCCACCCATCTTATATTGAATTCTTAATGTTATGGGACTGGATAGGATGGTGATGGCAAACCTATGGCACATGTGCCACATGTGGCACGCGGAGGCATATCTGAGAGCACGCGAGGCGTTGCCCTATGTCAGCTCCAGCTGATTTTCGGCCTTCTTTTTGGCCGTTTTCGCTCTCCCCAGGCTTCAGGAAAGCCTCCTGAACCCTGGGGACGGTGAAAAACAGCCAAACGGGCCAACCAGAAGTTCGGAAATGAACTTCCCGTTGGGCCGTTTTTTGCCGTCCCCAGGCTTCAGGAGTCCAGAGGTTTCAGTGAGTGTGTGTAGGGGGCAGCGTGGGGGGGGTGTTGTGGGCATGCATAGGGGGCAGCGCGGGGGTTGTGTGCATATGCGGGGGGAGGGCATGGGTGTGGGCCTAAGAGGGATAGCATTGGAATAGACCAAGGGTTTTCCTAATTCAGCATCCTGTACCGTAGGAAGGCCACCCAGATCCTGCAGGAATCCCACAAGCAAAGCAAGAGGAGACGTTTGACTGAATGGAAGGCTCCCTGGACCCTTTTCCAAGAATCCAACTTAAAGGCATCCATCTTGATGTGGGTGTGATAAACCTAATATTCTTATTGGTGTTATCAAGATATCAGTGTCCCCTGCTCCAGGTTTTGATGGAAGGGAATCGAAAGCAAGAAAGCTGGAGAGAAGGACAGGTAGTTCTCAACTTACAACTTTAATGGAGCCTGCCCATTACAGTTATGTCGTAATGGTCATAAAACAGATCAGTCATGTAACCAGCTCAATTTTATGTGTTTTGCAGCGGTCGTTAAGCGAATGCCGCTGTCGTTATTTGCTATGGCAGGGATTTGTTGAAAAGTAGAAGTAAATATAGATTTTCAGCAAAAACATCATAAATCAGGGGTGTCAAACTCGATTTCACTGAGAGCCGCATCAGGGTTGTGTTTGACCTTGGGGGGGCCAGGGTGGGAGTGGCCGGGGTCGGTGTGGCCAGCTCGACGTTACTCATGTCGGGGGCGCCTGTGGCAGTCTGAGCGCTCTGCCAGCGAAAATGGGCTCCTGAGCTCCGTTTTCAGCTGCGACGGCCTCCTGCAACCCTCTGCCAGCGAAAACAGAGCTCAGGAGGGCTGCCCGCGGCCCTCCCAGGCTCCATTTCGCTGGCAGAGGCACCACGGGCTGGTCCTTTGCTGTTTCCAGGGAGGCCCCGCAGGACGGTTCTAAGCACCTCACGGGCTGGATCCAGTCCCCGGGCCTTGAGTTTGACATCCCTGTCATAAATCCTGGTCATGTGACCACAGGATGCTGCAAATGGACGTAAATGCAGCTGAGCGCCATAGTGCAGTCACATGACTGGGGGAAGACCATCGGTACTTTGGGGTCGTAAGTCCCCTTTCTAAGGTAGGTCATAATTTTGAATAGTTGCTAAGTGACTGATCCTAAGTGGAGGACTACATGTATACCAAAGCAGGTTAACTTTCCAGAATTCAGTTCTTCCTACCCTGATTTCTGGTCCTTTTCTGGTCCTTTTCTTCCTCCCCTCCCCTGCCAGCTCTGGCAGCTGCCACCCCACAGCTCAGTGTTGTACCAGATGCTTATTCTTAATTTGAGCATCGGCAACGATTCACACAACCCTCTGTGCAGCCGTAAGTGTCAAAATTATGCACACTTGCAAAATAACTCTGTCTTCAGAGACTGCGCTCTCTCCTCCCTCTCTTAATTGGTGCTAACACTTTTCAGCCGAAATTATGCCTGAGTGCATTACATCAGGTTGCAAACATGTGCTAATTGGCACCAATGGCTACTTAAAGCTCTTTCAGGAGGCAGAGTTTTAAAGCCGTGCAGGAAACTGTGATTTTTGGAGCAGAGGGAAAGAGTTTAAAAAATCCACACAAAATCAGCAGCCCAAAGGCAGAGTGGGTCTGAAATTGGAGGGCTAAGAGAATTCCATCTTATCCCTCAAACATAAACACAGGGATGTATATGTATATGTATATGTATATGTGTATGTGTATGTGTATGTGTATGTGTATGTGTATGTGTATGTGTATGTGTATGTGTGTATATGTCAGTGGTTCTCAACCTTTCTAATGACGCGACCCCCCCCGCAACCCCCCAACCCCCGGATGAGGTGACAAAGGGGGCGTGGCACCAGGGGTGACATGCTCCCTGTTCGGGCGTGCCTGCCGGTGGTTGGAGAGCTGGTAGCGATGGCAGCGCGAGGCCTCGCCCACCCGCCCGGACGCCGCCATTTGGGTTCTTTTACCCTCTGCACATGCGCAGAATGCTTTGCGCATGCACAGAGGGTAAAAGAACCCAAATGGTGGCTCTGCGCATGCGCAAAGCATTCTACGCATGCGCAGAGGGTAGAAGAACCCAAATGGCGGCGTCCGGGATACCAGCTGTCCGGCGACCCGCAGGCACGGCCGAACCAGGACCTTTTCACCCCTGCAGTGACGGTGGCACCAAGATGGTGGGCTAACGCGTGCGGTGACCCCTGTGAAATGGTCGTTCGACCCCCAAAGGGGTCGTGACCCACAGGTTGAGAACCGCTGGTATATATGTATATGTGTATGTATATATATATGTGTATATGTATATATATGTGTGTGTATGTATATATATGTGTGTGTATGTGTATATAGATAGATGATAGATAGATAGATAGATAGATAGATAGATAGATAGATAGATAGATAGATAGATAGATAGATAGATGATAGATAGATAGATAGATAGATAGATAGATGATATAGATATAGATATAGATATAGATATAGATATATGTTTTTTCTCAAGATCACCTGGTATACCCAAATATGGGAGGGAGCATACTGCTTCCTTTTGCCTTTCAGCCCCACTCCAGAGGCCCTCAGACAGTCGCATTCACGACAAACCAGTTATATTATATATATAAATTTTTACTGATAAATAAATAAAGGGAGACTAGTAGGCAGGCAGTTCAGGTTCGAATCCCAGTAAAGGGTATGGCTAGCTAATGAGAGCTAAATAGTTTGAAATAGATCTATACTAGTCTCCCTCCTATATATATATATATCTAATCCCATAAGGGTGTGGCTAGCTGATGAGAGCTAAATAGCTTGAAATAGATCTATACTAGTCTCCCTTTATTTATGTAAAAAAAATATAACATATAGAAACGGACTGTCGTTTGTAATTATCAAGCTACCCAGAATCGCTCGATAGTGAGATGGGCGGCATATAAATTTAATAAATAAACAGCAATAGCACTTAGCCTTCTCTCAAAGATGATTTTTCAAAAGGCAACTGGACCATCTTTCCTTGAGGAAGAGGAAGACATTTTGCTTCTCGTCCAAGAAGCTTAATCAGTTCATGGATGAGAAGCTAAACATCTTTTTCTTGCTCAAGGAAAAACATAGTCCAGTTGCCTTTTAAAAAAGCACCTTTGAGACAATCATGACCTGGATGACTGAGAATCTCCACAGACACAGAGTCTTAGACTTATATATCGCTTCACAGCACTCTCTAAGCAGTTTACAGAGTGAGCATATTGCCCCCCCCCCAACAATCTGGGAACTCATTTTACCAACCCCGGAAGGATGGAAGGCGGAGTCAACCTTGAGCCAGTCAGGATCGAGCTCCTGACAGTGGGCAGAGTCAGCCTGCAATACTGCATTCTAACCACTGCGCCACCACAGCTCATGTTAAATCAGGGGTGTCAAACTCAATTTCATTGAGGGCCGCATCAGGGCTGTAGTTGACCTTGGGGGGCTGGGTGGGCATGGCCAACTGGGTGGGCGTGGCCAGCTTGATGCCACTCAGTGGGAGTGGCCGACTGGGTGGGCGTGGCCAGCTGGGTGGGCATGGCCAGCTTGATGCCACTCCCCAAACTGCTGGCATGTTTCCTCTCCGCATTGAGTAGACCGGGCTGAAGCCACGCTAGCCTAATGTTTCCTCTTCGCATTGGGTAGACCAGGCCGAAGCAACCGGCCCCTTACATTTTCCAGGACGGGCCCGCGGGCCGGATCTGACCACATCCAGCCCACAAGCCTTGTGTTTGACACCCCCGTGTTAAATGTTAAGGCTGCGCAGCACAAGTGATAGAGGAGATTGCTTGAAAATCTTCTCGACAACCCCATGAGGTAGAGCAGGCGAGAGATAAGATTTGCACAGCGCTTTAGGGCCAAATGGGGATTTGAACCCAGCCAAATCAGGAAAGCCGTGATTATTTCAGAGAGGGCTCTGGGGTAAAACTCTGAACACAGCTATTGCGTAGGTTTTCTGCAACAGGGACTAATGTAAGCAATTCATTAGCATATGGAGAGTGAGTCAATTCTTCCACACCTACCCTGGCCCTCCCTTAACTTTAGCAATGAATGTATGTGAAAAATGTTATAAAGAAAAGAAAATTCTGCTCCTTTTATTCCCTCTCTTTTTAAATTAAATTTGGTGGCCACGGGCAATGCTACGAAGAAGTAAACAAGCTGCCATTCCCTTATCTGGAGATGAGGTAAGACATAAAACTGAAATGCAGTGTTTGATCGAAACGCATATAGGTAGTCCTCAACTTACAACCACAATGGAGCCCAACATTTGTCGTTAAGTGAGAAATTTGTTAAGTGAGTTTGATCCATTTTACAACTTTTCTTGCCACATTTGTTAAGCAAATTACTGCAGTTCTTAAATTAGTAATGCAGTTGTTAAGTGAATCTGGTTTCCCCCATTGACTTTGCTTGTCAGAAGGTCGCAAAAGAGGATCACATGACTCCGGGACACTGCGACCGTCATAAATGTGAGTCAGTTGTCAAGCATCCGAATGTAAATCACGTGACCACGGGGATGCTGCAACGGTCATAAGTGTGAAAAATAGTCGCTTTTTTCAGTGCCGTTGTGACTTTGAACGGTCACTAAATGAACTGCTGTTAAGTCGAGGACTACCTGTACTTATCCAATATACTGTACCCATTCTGTGGCTACAACCAGTATTATAGGTAGTCCTTGACTTATAGCCCATTCATTTAGTGACCATTTGAAGTTACAACAGCACTGAAAAAAAATGATTTATGACCAGTCCTCACACTTAAGACTGTTACAGGATACCCATAGCCACGTGATTGTGATTTGGGCACTTGGCACGCAGCTCACACTTACAATCGTTGCAGCATCCTGCAATCATGTGACCACCATGACCACACTGAGTGTTTCAGTACCAGAGACAAATTCCTCGTATGTCTAATCACACTTGATCAAATAAAGTATTCAATTCAGTTCAAGTTCACCATTTGTGACCTCCTCAACAGGCTTCTGACAGGCAAAGTCAATGGGGAAGCCAGCAGGGAAGGTCATAAGTTATGATCATACGATGACCATGGCAAAAAAGTTCATAAAATGAGGTTCACTTAAATTTCAGGGGTCCCCAAACTTGGCAACTTTAAGACTTGTGGACTTCAACTCTCAGAATTCTCCAGCCAGCTATGCTTGCTGGAGAATTCTGGGAGTTGAAGTCCACAAGTCTTAAAGTTGCCAAGTTTGAAGACCTCTGAGTTACACGATGCCTCACTTAACATCCACACTGCTTAATGATGAATGTTCCGATCCCAATTGGGGTTACTGTATAAGTTGAGGACTTCCTGTCGTGTACCAAGTCTAGCTGCTATAATATTGTCCCGCAATAATCCTGATTTGGTATTCCTTCACAGTACTGTTGGATATGAACAGCAATAGCACTTATATTTATATACCGCTTCACAGTGCTTTACAGCCCTCTCTAAGTGGTTTACAGAGTCAGCATATTGCCCCCAACAATCTGGGTCCCCATTTTACCGACCTTGGAAGGGATGGAAGCAGAGGTGGGTTCTAACTTACCTCGCTGCCGGTTTGCTTCCTCCTGTGCCGCGTACAGTACAAAAAAATAATTTTTTTTAAAAAAGTCAAAAATAAGATGGCGATGCATGCGCAGTGCCGGAAACTCGGCTTCTGCGCATGCGCAGAAGAAACAATAAATATTTTTTTTCAAAAAAATTTTAAAAAATTAAAAAAAAAAGATGGCGCCCACGGACCGGCGCCGACCAAACCGGGGCGGGGCCAAAAAAAAAGATGGCGGCGCCCACGGACCGGCACCGACCGAACTGGATCCGTGATGTCATCGTGACATCACCAGCGGGTCGCTACCGGTTCAGACGAACCGGTCCGAACCGGGAGGAACCCGCCTCTGGATGGAAGGCTGAGTCAACCTTGAACCGTTCAGAATCGAACTCCTGGCAGTAGGCAATGACTTAGCCTGCAATACTGCATTCTAACTACTGCGCCACCACGGCTCTGGAAATGGGATCTAAGCCGAGCCACTCCCATTAGGAAAGATCCCTCTTCTTAAGGTGCTTCCACAATTTGCAGGCTCCCTACGCTCGATGGAAGGATCTTGCAGCAGAAACCAAATTCCAAATCAACTTACTGTTTTCATCAACTTCGTTGGACAGCGAGTAGCTTATATCTCCCCCAAGAGCAGAGGCAGGACTCGGGGCCATACCAGCTGAAGTCTCAATGGCATTGTCTACCATTTCGTGCCCTGCCAAGGCCAAGACGGTCAACGTAGTGGGTAGCATGGTGCTACCCTCTGGGTTCCCATCAACAGCCAGCTCGTCTTTCCACTGTTCCTGGAAGTATCGCCCGTTCAGTCCAGTGTAAACATTCTGATTCGGTTCAGGGATGCCAGCCCAAGCTGGTGTTGCCCCAGTGGCAGTGGGGTGATCTTTTGGAGAAGTGGGGGAAGGAATTAGGAAGGGAATTGTTGGATGGTCCTTTAGGATTTGAACTTGAGATGGTTGTGGAGAAGCAGTATCCTGTGGGAGTAAACCCTCTGTATTTCCCTGCAACCAGGTTGGAGTGACCAGATGAGGAACTGCTTCTGGTGAGATGCCATCTTCAGCGTTTCCCTCCAAAGACATCTTGCCCAACATTGAAACCATACTCAGTGACTCTTCAGTGACGTTCATCTTATCAGCATCATCAACTACAGTGAAGAGTTTGCCATCATGAAGAACATCTACAGAGGGTTCTGTGGGAGCCCCTCTAACTTCTCCATTTAGAAAAGAGACATTGGGTACCATGGACCTCTCTTCCACGCTTTCTCTTCCAACTGGGAAAGCCGTTACCACCTGGAGCTGCTCATCTTCTTCCAGTAATGGCACTGCCACTTTGTGTAAGGGGCCATAAAGATCCTTGGCTGATTCTTTGGAATCTGCTGACATGATTGCTTCCTCGTTTTCCCTGGGGAATAGCTCATTCTGGCTCAGAAAGGACAGGTCAGGATCGTGCTCCACCAAGATGTTCTCCATTCCTGATTCGTGGCTTCCTTCTGAATATTGGTCCATGGGCTGATGGACAGATCCTTCTACAAGGGGTGCCCCGTCTGGTATCTTGGCCAACTGATGCCCTACAAAAGGATAAAAAGAGAATTGTGGATTCAGGAAAAACTCAACCCCTGGGGGAAAGCCTTTTCTGAACAGGTGCTTTCCAAATTGACACTCTAGAAAGAGTGCAGAGAAGAGCAACAAACATGATTAGGGGACTGGAGGCTAAAACATATGAGGAACAGTTGCTGGAATTGGGTACGTCTAGTTTAATTAAAAGAAGGACTAGGAGTGACATGATAACAGTGTTCCAGTATCTCAGGGGTTGCCACAAAGAAGAGGGAGTCAAGCTATTCTCCAAAGTACCTGAAGGCAGAATAAGAAGCAATGGATGGAAACTAATCAACGAGACAACCAACCTAGAACTGAGGAGAAATTTCCTGTCAGTGAGAACAATTAACTAGTGGAATGGCTTGCCTCCAGAAGTTGTGGGTGCTCCACCACCAGAGGTTTTCAAGAAGACATTGGACAACCATTTGTCTGAAATAGTATAGGGTTTCCTGCTTGAGCAGGGGGGTTGGACTAGAAGACCTCCAAGGTCCCTTCCAACTCTTTTGTTCTGTTATTCTGTTAAATGTGCCGTACTTCAACACCCAGAACCCTTAGTCATGGCCGTCCTGACTGAGGTATTCTGGGGGTTGAAGACCAGCACACCTGAGGTAGAGAATTGGCAAGGGCTGTTCTAGAAAAATTAAAAGAGAGAAAAGATAGATTAAAAAACAAATCAGCCAGCGAGGCATGCAAAGATTGGATAGAAAGCATTTATATTCAAAATAGGAAAGGGTGAGAAAGGAGGGGAGAAACATTCACTCGTGCAGCTCAGACAGATGCGTCCAGGCAATGCCTCCGGCATACTAATAGGCATTCCCTGAAGCACAGAGTGTGGGTGTGCATGTGTGAGCATTAAGAGTGAGTGCAGAGAAGGCTGGCGTGCAAGTATAATGAACTTAGAAACGATCTTCATCATTATTCCAGTCTGTGTTGGACAAGCTGTCCCAGGAATCTTGGTCCCTTTATATGTCGAAAGCAGAACTTTGAACCTGAATCAGGACAGGTGGTCCTCGACTTATGACACTCATTTAGTGACCGCTTGAACTTACAGCAGACCTCCAGAGGGCTACTTACAACCCAGATTCAATGTTCCAACGGCTGTCTCCCTGTGGTCACGTGACCACATTTTGGGCACTTGGCAACCAGCCCGCATTTATGGCGGTTTGCAGTGTCCCACATTCACATGACTGATTTACGTTTTTCGCCAGAAAACTGGCATTCTGGTTTCCGCTGCCCCCCCCTCCCCACTAAAAAAGAGAAAAGAAAACCCATCATTTAGTGACCGTTCGAAATTACAACAGTCCAGAAAAAAGTGAATTATGACCATTTTTCACAAGTTAGACTATTGCAGCATCCCCCTGGTCATGTGATCAAAATTCAGACGCTTGGCAACCAAGTCTTATTTATGACAGTTGCAATGTCCCGGGGTCATGTGATCCACCTGTTATGATTTTTTGACAAGCACAGTCAATGGGGAAACCAGATTCACTTAACAACCGTGTTACTAATATAACAACTGCAGTGATTCACTTAACAACTGTGGCAAGAAAGGTCGTAAAATGGGGCAAAACTCTCTTAACAACTGTGTTGCCTAGCGACAGAAATTTTGGGCTCAGTTGTGGTTGTAAGTCAGGAACTATCTGTATAGCCCTTAAAGAGGTAGTCCTCAACCTTATGACCACAACTGAGCCCATAATGTATGTTGTTAAGTGAGGTATTTGTTAAGTGAGTTTTGTCCCATTTTACGATATTTCTTGCCCAAGTTGTTAAGTGAATCACTGCAGTTGATAAGTTAGTAACCTGGTTGTTAAGTGAATTTGGTTTCCCCATTGACTTGGCTTGTCAGAAGGTCGCAAAAGGGGGATCACGTGACCCTGGGACGCTGCAACCGTCATAAGTATGAACCAGTTGGCAAGCATCTGAATTTTGATCATATGTGGATGCTACAAAGGTTGCAACTGTGAAAAACGGTGACTTAATTCACTTTTTTCAGTGCCGTCGTAATTTTGGTCGCTAAATGAACTGTTGTAAGTCGAGGACTCCCTGTATTCCCCTCCCACCATTATTTTACCATCCTTTTGAGCTCAGAGAGATGGGGAAGGGAATGGTAAGTGTAGTCCAACAGGTGAAATCCACAATGCCTGGGCTTGGATGACATATTTAAGCAAGCTTGATAAATTTTAAGCGAGCCTGCTGGTTAGTTTATGCTTCAATGTATACATGAGCCGAGAAAATGAGAATGCAGTAACTAACTTAAACATATTCAGTGAGCACAGTTGGGGATAGAAAACAGTCCAGAGTGGATGACACACTTCAATGGGTCTTTATCGGGAGGATTAGCATATTGGGGTTCTGCAGGGGGTTGATTTAGCTTCAAACAGACCCTGGGATGCTGCAGTCATCATAAATACATGCATGCTTTTCACCAAGCACCCAAAATTATCATGTGGCCAGAGGTGGGTTCCTCCCGGTTCGGACCGGTTCTATAGAACCGGTAGTAACTTGGTGGCCTGGGTCGCTAGAACCGGCAGTGACGCAAGCCTGCCATGCCCCCGAACCAGGTCTTTCGGCGGCACCATAAGCGCCGCCATTTTGTTTTTTGCTTCTGCGCATGCGCAGCTTTTTTTAAGCACTGCGCATGTGCAAAGCGCCCACGCGGCACAGCACTGAGCAAACCGGCAGCGAAGAAAAGAAGAACCCACCCCTGCATGTGGCCTTAGGGATGCTGCGATGTCGTAAATGCAAGAACCGGTTATAAGTCACTTTTTTCAGTGCCATTGTAACTTGGAACAGTCACTAAATAAATCGTTGTAAGTCAGGGACTACCTGTATTACCTCTATGGCTGTGGGCTTTTTACCCGAACACAGCATAACAGAGTTGGAAGGGACCTTGGAGGTCTTCTAGTCCAACTCCCTGCTCAAGCAGGAAACCCTATACTATTTCAAGCAAATGAGTGTCCAATCTCTTTTTAAAAACCTCCAGTGATGCAGCACTCACAACTTCTGGGGACAAGTTGTTCCACTGGTTAATTGTTCTGTTGGGAAATTTCTCCTTAGTTCTCGGTTGCTTCTCTCCTTGACTGGTTTCCATCCATTGCTTCTTGTCCTGCCTTCAGGTACGAGGTGGCGCAGTGGTTAGAGTGCAGCACTGCAGGCTACTTCATCTGACTGCTAGCTGCAGTTCGGCGGTTCAAATCTCACCGGCTCAAGGTTGACTCAGCCTTCCATCCTTCTGAGGTGGGTAAAATGAGGACCCAGATTGTTGGGGGGCAATATGCTGACTCTGGGAACCGCTTAGAGAGGGCTGTAAAGCACTATGAAGCGGTATATAAGTCTAAGTGCTATTGCTATTGCTACTTTGCAGAATAGGTTGACCCCCTCTTCTTTGTGGCAGCCCCTTAGATATTGGAACACTGCTATCATGTCACATGTAGTCCTTCTTTTCATTAAACTAGACATGCCCAATTCCAGCAACTGTTCTTCATATATTTTAGCTTCCAGTCCCCTAATCAATTTTGGGGTGTTTTGATTCCTTTTTTATGGAGCTGCAACTGAAGGCCTATTCTCCTAAAAACCACTCCTAAAACAGAAGGCTAAGGAGGGGGGCACCCCATTTTCTCTGGGTAAAACCCACATTCTGCTTCCCTCAGCCAACTCCCCTTCCCTCTCTGCCTCTCTGATTGAGAAGGCAGGATTTAAGGGGCAATTATTGCAAAAGCTCTGAGCTGCAAGCTGATTCGGGGCCCAGGGACTCAATTTTCCTTTTGTCAGCCAAAGCGCCTGGCGCACTCCCTGGCTAGGCGGGCTGATTTATGAAGGGGCTGCTGGAAAGAGGAGGGAGGCACGGCATGCCGTCTCTTTCAAGCCCTCTCCCTTTAAATAAAACAAAGTGCCTGCCCTTGTTTACTACTGGTATCTCAGGCTGGGTTATAAATCCAGGAATGTCCTTTTTCCCCTCCCTGGTTGTTATCTCAAGAAATTGTTTAGGGGGAGATGCCATACAGCTACAAATAAGAAATTCACAACTTCGGGAAAGTCTTCGGCTCCCCAGAAAGGCATTGGGGAAGCAGCACAAAAACTCCAGCTAATGAAGGAAGACAGGCGAGCAGCAGGAAATCCCAAGCTGAAATAGTAGCAGTTGTGCTGACCCACAAAAGAAGAAACAACCGATGTAAGCCGATTTCATCCCTGGCTGTTTTGAAGACCGGAGGCCAGGGGCGTTCACAGCTGCAAGCCACAAGGGCCACGTGTGCACTACGGCATCGTCATACAAATACAGGTTGTTCTCGACTTACCGTCACAACTAACCCCAAAATTTCTGTTGCTAAGGGAAACATTTGTTAAGTGAGTTTTCTCCGTTTTACAACTTTTCTTGCCGCTGTTGTTAAGTGAATCGCTGCAGTGGTTAAGTTAGTAGCACGGTTGTTAAGTGAATCTGGTTTCCCCATTGACTTGGCTTGTCAAAAAGTCACAACAGGTGATCCCATGGCCCCAGGATACTGCAACCGCCAAGCTTCCGAATTTTGATCACGTGGCCGTGGGGATGCTGCAATGGTTGTAAGTGTGAAAACCAGTCATAAGTCACTTTTTTCAGTTTCGTTGTAACTTTGAACGGTCACTAAATGAACTGTTGTAAGTCGAGGACTACCTGGAGTAGCGGTTATTTGCTGACCCACAAAAAAGAAACAACCGATGTAAGCAGATTTCATCCCTGGCTGTTTTGAAGATTGTAGACAAGGGGCATTTGTAGCTGCAAGCCACAAGGGCCACGTGTGCACTACGGCATTGTCATGCAAATACCACCGTGACATACATGCCTCCTGACATCTGGTACAGGTAGAGAAGTTGGGACATTATGACATCCATACACATGTGTCGTCATTGTCTCTCCCAGAGGTGGGTTCCTCCAGGAGCCAAGGTGGCGCAGTGGTTAGAGTGCAGCACTGCAGGCTACTTCAGCTGACTGCTAGCTGCAGTTCGGCGGTTCAAATCTCACCGGCTCAAGGTTGACTCAGCCTTCCATCCTTCTGAGGTGGGTAAAATGAGGACCCAGATTGTTGGGGGCAATATGCTAACTCTGTAAACCGCTTAGAGAGGGCTGTAAAGCACTGTGAAGCGGTATATAAGTCTAAGTGCTATTGCTATTGCTATTCCTCCTGGTTTGGACCGGTTCGCCCGAACCGGTAGCAACCCGCTGGTAATGTCACGGAGCCGGTTCGGTCGGTGCCGGTCCATCATTTTTTTGGAATTTTTTTTTTGAAAAAAAAATGGGGGGGGGATTTTTTTTTCTTCTGCACATGTGCAGAAGCTGAGTTTCCGGCACTGCGCATGCATCGCCATCTTGTTTTTGGCTTTTTTTTTGGAATTTTTTTTATTTTTCGGCACTGCGCACACGCGGCGTGGGAAGAAGCGAACCGGCAGCGAGGTAAGTTAGAACCCACCCCTGGTCTCTCCCCCATGCATGCCTCTGCTGTAGACACAGCCTGAAGTTAACCGAGGATGGGACAATGTCCCTAGTTGTGCTTTGGGGAAAGCATACAGGAAATCCTTGCCTTGCAGTCATTTGTTTGAAGTTACAGTGGCACTGAAAAAAGTGACTTACAAGTGGACCTCGCACTTACAACCGTTGCAGCATACCCATGGTCACGAAATCAAAATTCAGGTGGGTGGCAACTGGCATCTACAGGGAGTCCACGACTTACGACCACAATGGAGCCCAAAATTTATGTTGTTAAATGAGACATTGGTTAAGTGTGTTTTGCCCCATTTTACGATCTTTCTTGCCACCGTTGTTCAG
Organism: Thermophis baileyi; assembly: GCA_003457575.1. NCBI lineage: Eukaryota > Metazoa > Chordata > Lepidosauria > Squamata > Dipsadidae > Thermophis > Thermophis baileyi. The sequence continues at coordinate 806,518 of QLTV01009056.1, forward strand.
TGAATCACTGCAGTTGATAAGTTGGTAACCCCATTGTTAAGTGAATCTGGTTTCCCCATTGGCTTTGCTTGTCAGAAGGTCACCAAAGGTGATCACATGACCTTGGGACACAGCGGCGGTCATAAAAGTGAACCAGTTGCTAAGCATCTGAATTTTGATCACATGACCATGGGGATGCTGGGAAGATCATAAGTGGGAAAAATGGTCATAAGTCACTTTTTCTGTATGGTTGTAACTTTGAACGGTCACTAAATGAACTGTTGTAAGTCGAGGACTAGCTGTATTTATAATGGTTGCAGTGTCCCGGGGATGCATGATCAACATCTGCGATCTTCCCAGTCAGCTTCTGATAAGCAAAGTCAATGGGGGAAGCTGGATTTGCTTAATGAATGTGTGATTCACTTAACAACTTCAGTGACTTGCTTAACAACTCCAGCAAAAATCAGGCATGACTCACTGACTGATGCGTTTGTTCTCCCATGTTATGCCATGCGCTTGTGAAGTGGTTGTTTTGTTTCTCCAATGTATAGATCTGCACATGTCTCACTGCACTGTACTGCATGTATCACATTGCTCAGTTGGTGTCTGGGTGTTTTATCCTTGGGGTGGACAAGCTTCTGCCTTAGTGTATTCTTGAGTTTGAAATTTGCCTGTATGCTGTGTTGGTTGAAAATCCTCCTGAGCTTTTTTGGATATTCCTGTAACGTATGGAATGACAACGTTGCTTCATTTATTGTTCTCTTCTTTGTTATGGAGTCCAGTTGCGTTTTGAAAAAGCACCTTTGGGACAACCATGACCTGGATGACTGAGAATGTTCATAGACATTTAGACTGGTTGCCACTTATTTTCCAAATACAATTCAATATATTGGCTTCCCTCTTCAAAGTGCTAACTAATTTAAAGCCTAAATACCTTAGCAACCTCTCCAGACACTAAGATTGAAACTAGAACCCCTGGATATAAATTGTTTCAACTTCTACCCTCAAAACGACGTTATAGAGCATTGTACACCAGAACAACTAGACACAAGGACAGTTTTCCCCCACATGCCATCACTCTGCTAAACAACTAATTCCCACAACACTGTCAAATAAATACTAAGACTGTATTACTATTATTCTTCTCATCCTTCCTATTGCCTATCTCCTTCTACTTATGACTATAACCTTGTTGCTTGTATCTTTATGATTTATATTGTTTTATTTAGTTTCCCAGTATGATTTTGATTGCTTATTTAGTATCCTATGACTATCACTAAGTGTTGTATCTTATGATTCATGATGAATGTATTTTTATGTACACTGAGAGCTTAGGCACCGAAGACAAATTCCTTGTGTGTCCAATCACACTTGGCCAATAAAGAATTCTATTCTATTCTATTTTACAAGCTCTGTTTGTCAGCAAGCAGGAGAAAGCTTCACCCTGAATTGTTTCTAAACTTGAGAATCTGTTGCCTGTTTTCATTGCATTCAAATAAGTCATATCATTTGGACCAGGGGTGAAATCCAGAAGGTTCTAACAGGTTCTGGAGAACCAGTAGCGGAAATTTTGAGTAGTTCGGAGAACTGGCAAATACCACCTCTGGCTGGCCCCAGAGTAGGGTGGGAATGGAGATTTTGCAATATCCTTCCCCCAGGAGTGGGGAGGGAATGGAGATTTTGCAATATCCTTCCCCTGCCACGCCCACCAAGCCACGCCGACCAAGCCCCGCCCACAGAACCAGTAGTAAAAAAAATTGGATTTCACCACTGATTTGGACACTTTTTGGACCAGATCTTATTCTTAAAGAAGGTTTTGAGCTTCGTCTTCTACTTTTCTCAGTTTATTGGTTGATTAATTGGATTTACATCCCTCTTTCCCCCAGCAGGTCTATGTAGCTCTGTAGGATTCTGCCTTCCAATTATATATCCATAAAAAAAGAAACTTCGGAGGTAGGCTGGGCTGAGAAACAGTGACTGGCATCAGATCATTCTTTTCTCTTTTGTGCGCTGTGTCTTTGCTTCTATTTGTGTCACTGCAACTTTGATGGTTTTGCCAAGCTGGAAAGCAGGGTATAAATTAAATCAATCCATCAATAACAGAGATGCTTTTGGGAGATGCTGACAGAGAATTGCTCACATTAACAATGCTCTTTTTCCCAGAGACTTGAAAGCTCAGGCACCGATAGGCCAATTGTGCTTTTTTGCAATGTAGACACAGGGACCAGAGAGAGGCCATTTAGGCTGGCTTTTGCTGAGAAAATAATTGCAACCATTACTCAGGGTGAAAACCAGCTTCTTACATAAAAAGTTCCTAGTTCACGGTTGTGAATAATAGGGGGTAGCTGAAAACCATTTCTGCCTTCAGACTGGAGAAATCTCTTAGCCTACGCTGACCTCATGGATTTTGATTGCATTCACCCTTTATTCAGAAACATGTGGACTAGAATCTTTGCACTTAAATGGGGTCTGTGGTTCAGGAAAGAGAATCTCTGCCTGCAGATCTTCGCTAGTTCAAATGAAGATACTTCCAGTTGAAAGAATTAGTTATAGCACATAATGTTCAGCAGATGAGGAGAGAGAGAGAGAGAGAGAGAGAGAGAGAGAGAGAGAGAGAGAGAGAGAGAGAGAGAGAGAGAGAATAGAGAGAGGGGAGAGGAGAGAGAGAGAGAGATGAGAGATAGAGAGAGAGAGAGATAGATGATAGAGAGAGAAGCAAAAGAAAGAAAGAAGAGAGAGAGAAAGATAGAGAAATAGAAAGAAAGAAAGAAAGATA
>QLTV01009056.1:814528-826625 GCA_003457575.1 Thermophis baileyi
GTGATTGTGTGAGTTTTATTTGTTGTGAGCCGCCCAGGGTCCTGCGGGAGTTGGGCGGCATATAAATTTTATAAAATAAAAAGAAATAAATAAATAATTTTGCTGTTGGACAGAAAAAAGTACTTTTATTGGAAAGGGTGAGGCTGTTTTCAAAGAGGTTCCCTCAGCTCTGGTTGTTTAGGTTAAATCTGTCTTTATTCTTGGTCTGTTGTTCAGCTTCAAAGAGGCATCTGGGTGTTTAAGGGGTGGAAAAAAACTTCATTACTTAAGGAACAAAGCCCAGTGAAGATAAGTTGCCCAGCCTTCTTCTCTCCAGACATAGACGAGAGAAAAGTAGCTAAGTAGCAGGCCGATTTATCAAAGCCATCCCGTCTTTCCGATCTTCCCCTCAAGGCTCTCGGGAGACAGAACAACAGTTTTGATGGCCTCTTTCATTTCATGAGGAACATTTCCCCCTCCAAAATGGCCGTGTCTGTTCCTTTGGATGGAAAAAACAAGAGAAGTCGATGCAACAATCCTTCAGGATTCACTTTTGGTCAACGTGTGGGTTTGTGTGTCAGTGTCACCTGTTTCCAAACAAAACTCGAGCAACATTTATCAGCCCGCCACAGACATTTTTGGGATTGTAAATTTGCCTGCTGGCATCTTGGGAGCCCGAACAATAGTGAGAAGATCCAATTTCAGGTTTGAAAACGTGATTGATCGGTGGTAAATAAGAAAGGCTCTTGGCAACCTTTCATGGGTTTCAATGGCAAATCAATCCACTAATGTTGCATTTAATTAGGAAGAACAAATGATAATTGCCAGGGAAGTGGATTAAGGACATCTTGCTCCGAGTTTGAAGATTTTTTTTTACAGCTTTTCAATTCAAATGTGTTCCTGAACACTGTTATCATTATATTTCATGAACAGCTTTTGTTTGCTGATTTCATTCCCCTGGAGCATGTTTTTCAGGATTTGAAGTTTTGGTGACATGTACAAGAATCAACATTTAAATCAGGGGTTACATGAAAGAGCAGCTGATGATTCTGGAGTTTCAACTTCATTTATTTCCAGACTTTATTCATTGTATTTTTTTAAAGTTTTGATTCCAAGGATTTTGTTTTTGTTTTTAGTTTTAAAACTCACAGGTTTGTTTCTCAAACTGTCTCTTTGTTTTCCCCATCAACCTCTTCCCATTTCATCCTAAGTACATTCTCTTCTTCCTCCTCTTTTCCCCTCCTTCATGTCCTCTCTCCGCCTTTCTCCTTTTCTCTCTTCACTTCCCTCTCACCTGCATTCCCTTCTATGTCTGCTTCTCTCTCTCCATCTTCCTGTCTTTCTTCTTCATCCTCCTCTTTTCCCCTCATTCTCTGTTCTCCATTATCTGCTTCCTGCTTTTCTTTCTCTTTCTGGTCTTCTTTTCTTCCCTCTCTATATCCCACCTTCTGTTCAGCTTCTCTCTCTCGTCTTTCATCCAACCCTCCTTCCCTATTCATTGCTCTTTGGCCAAAAGGTGCTTGGCTACAACTACTATTTCTCATCTCTGAAGCACCAGCCAAACCAGGGTTTCTTCTACACCATCACAGTTAATGGCTGGTTTTTCTAGAAGAGAATGAGGTAGCCACCTGGCCAGAAGTCTAGTCCATCTTAGGTCTATTTCTATTGCTGAAGCAACATTCGAACCTCTGTAAAAATGGCCAGACAGACCTTTGTATTAAGCTAGCCAGGATAGGTACCCTGCGGGAAGCCAAATACTTGCTTGGGGCCAGCATCAAACCCAGTTTTAGCACTTAGACTTATATACCGCTTCACAGTGCTTTACAGCCCTCTCTAAGCGGTTCACAGAGTCAGCATATTGCCCCCAACAATCTGGGTCCTCATTTTACCCACCTCGGAAGGATGGAAGGCTGAGTCAACCTTGAGCCGGTGAGATTTGAACCGCCGAACTGCAGCTAGCAGTCAGCTGAAGTAGCCTGCAGTGCTGCACTCTAACCACTGCGCCACCTCGGCTCAGTTTTGAATGGAACTTCATTCCCTGTCCCCTTCTAAGTTTTAATTAACTGTAATTTCCCAAGGATCGGGGATTTCTCATTTGTTTATGTTCCTATGTAAACACAAACAAGGGATGTACACAAGATATATGAGGAATGGATTCAGCAGATAGGATCAAATCAACTTGTTTAAGCCAACACCTTTTGGGTTTAGGCAGGACTGGGACAGAAGGAACTCCATTTTGTAACACAAGTGATGCTCAATTGGGTTACTCAAGATCAAGCCAGCTTCAGCTCTTTTCTAACAATCAGCAACAAGTGTTTCCAAAGAGCCTCTAAGAGAGTGGCATTTCATTTGCTTCTGGCAGGTATCATTCAATCAACAGCCATCTGCTCCAAATAGCTCCTTGAAGTCCATTTCACTGCTTCCCAGAATGACCAATAAAACGTCTCTGAGAAGCCTCAATAGCCTGTCCTACTAGAGCTGCTAGAAAGTGGCATTTAGAGGCAGATTAATAAATAGGGAGCAAATGTATGATAAAACCCCTTTCCAGTTTTGGAAAAACAGCACCGGGTCATTTCTGTGAAATATATTTCAGGTTTATTCTGCTCTGTGTTTTAGCTTAGAACGTGCAAATTCCGAGGTGGCGCAGTGGTTAGAGTGCAGTACTGCAGGCTACTTCAGCTGACTGTTCAGCAGTTCAGCGGTTCAAATCTCACCGGCTCAAGGTTGACTCAGCCTTCCATCCTTCCGAGGTGGGTAAAATGAGGACCCAGATTGTTGGGGGCAATATGCTGACTCTGTGAACCGCTTAGAGAGTGCTGTAAAGCACTGTAAAGCGGTATATAAGTCTAAGTGCTATTGCTATTGCTAGTCCTCAATTTATGACCGGTTATGACGGACCTCCCTGGGGATAGTTACAAGCCAGTTCCGAAGGTCTGATGGCCACCATTCTCACAGTCACATAACCACATGTTGGGTGCTCAGCAAATGGCCCACATTGATGGCTGTTTGCAGCATCCCGCAGTCATGTGTGACCACGTTACAATATTTTTGCTGAAAAACCAGCATTAACTTCTGCTTTTCAGCAAAAAACATTGGCTTGCTTAACAACCACGGCATTCACTTAACGACTGCTGCAAAAAAGGTCATAAAATTGGATCAGCCACGCAGTTGACCTGATTTATCACCATCACGACTTATAATTGTGATGGGCGGGCTCCAATATGGTCATAATTTGAGGACTAATTGTAGGGCTAAAGAGATAAACCAAAAGAGGCAACTGGGTTTTAAAAGATGTAAGCAGATGCTACGGTACATTTGCATTCCTGCAATCTTCAAAGCGTGCCTTTTGGAGGGAAGCCCCAACACTCCCCAGCCCTAATAATTAAATCAACAATATTTAATGAATTTAATGGAAATGAAACTCAGTTAATTCAATTGAGTTTTTTCCCCTCCTAGCTCCACTCACTTTTTAGTCTCTGCTTACCTACCTTTTAGCAGACAGCCTGTGGCCTCCTAACCTGGGGAATTAGCTTTGCATGTTTTATGCATTTTCTGCCTAAATTCCATCCATTGGAGTTCAGGGGATACAAAGTCAGAGATACAGAAAACATTCCAAATTCAAAATATTTCAAGCTTGAAATGATGCCCTATTTCACAGTCAAAAGAATGATTGAGAATTTAAAATACTGATTTCAATTGTGCTGGAAGTGATCTGATACAATTCCAACCATGCCAGAAAAGTTCTGAACTTGAAAATGGACCATTCTGAGCCTTCTGGTTGTTTTCAAAAGAGTATGTGTGGTCCTCGACTTACAACCATTCATTTAATGACCGCTCAAAGTTACAATGGCACTGAAAAAAGGGACTTACGACCATTTTTCACACTTACAAATGTTGCAGTGTCCCCATAATCACGTGATCAAAACTCAGGTGCTTGGCAACTGGCATGTATTTATGACAGTTGCAGTGTCCCGGGGTCATGTGATCCCCTTTTGCAACCTTCTGACAAGCAAAGTCCATGGGGAAACCAGATTCACTTAACAACCGTGTTACTAACTTAACAACTGCAGTGATTCACTTAATAACTGGGGCAAGAAAGGCCATAAACTGAAGCAAAACTCACTTAACAATTGTCTCGCTTAGCAACAGAAAATTTTGGGCTTGATTGTGGTCATAAGTTGAGGAACACCTGTAGTGGAACATTTCCAGAACCCCTGTTTTTAATCCCAAACAGGGGATTCCAAGTGAGAAATGTTTTCGGCTCTGTTACACAACCCCACACAGGTTCCAAACCCATTGGTGCACCAAGCACAACATTCTCACTGTCCCCCCCCCCCAAAAAAAAACAACCATGCATTTTGCCCCTGGAAAGAGTTCAGTAAATCCAGTATATTCTGCTCATAACTTGCCTTGGAGTTCTCTGGAGTAGCAGTAGACATCGTATGCTTCGCTGACATCTCTCTTGCCATAGCTGCGGACTCCTGGGAGGCTGCTGCGATCTCCATAGCAACCAGGTCTTGACAAGGTGATGGGATACCTGTATGAACACAGGGGGGGGGGAATGGGGGGAGTGGAATTGAGGAGGGGAAAAGGATGCAGCTACTTTAAACTCCATCACTAAAGGCTTCTTTCAGGTGGCATGAAAGAAAGCCATACCGTAAACACTTCAGGAAAAGCATGGAAGGGTTTAAGGGACAAAGGTGTCGATCCTTGAGATTCTGGAAAGAGTGCAGAGAAGAGCAACGAAGATGCTTAGGGGACTGGAGGCTAAAACATATGAAGAACGGTTGCAGGAATTGGGTATGTCTACTAGTCTAGTGAAAAGATTTAGGGGGTGGCGTGATAGCAGTGTTCCAATATTTGAGGGACTGCCACAAAGATGAGGGGGGCAAACTATTTTCCTTTCCAAAGTACCTGAAGGCAAGACAAGAAAACAATGGATGGAAACTAATGAAGGGCAGAAACAACCTAAAACTAAGGAGAAATTTCCTGACAGTGAGAACAATCAATCAGTGGAATGGGTTGCCTTCAGAAGTTGTGGGTGCCCCAATACTGGAGGCTTTCAAGAGGAGACTGGACAGCCACTTGTCAGAAATAATATAGGGTATCCTGCTTGAGCAGGGGGTTGAACTAGATGACCTCCAAGGTCGCTTCCTATTCTATTCTATTCTATTCTATTCTATTCTATTCTATTCTATTCTATTCTATTCTATTCTATTCTATTCTATTCTATTCTACTCTACTCTACTCTACTCTACTCTATTTTCTATTCTATTTTCTATATTCTGTTCTATTCTATTTTGTATATTCTATTCTATTCTATTCTATTCTATTCTATTCTATTCTATTCTACTCTACTCTACTCTACTCTATTTTCTATTCTCTGTTCTTAAGGGAGACAGTTGTCAAGTGAGTTTTGCTCTATATTACGACCTTTGTTGCCACAGTTGTTAAGTGAATCACTGCCATGGGTAAATTAGTAACGCGGTTGTTAAGTGAATCTGGCTTCCCCAATGATTTTGTTTATCAGAAGGTCGCAAAAGGGGAGTAAACATGACCCGGGGGATGCTGCAACTATTCTATTCTATTCTATTCTATTCCATTCCATTCCATTCCATTCTATTCTACTCTACTCTAGTCATCAAGGTAATGTAATGGCAATGAGGAAGACCACTGCTATTTCAAAGAGTTTAGTGACATGTGTTGATTTCTCCTAGTAACAAAAGTCTAGAAGTTTAGAGCTTATTCTGAGCTAGCCTGCTTGTTGTTGTTGTTTTAAACTCTGGTTTACTGACTAAAGGAGAGGGTGCGTGGGTGTGACCTTCACATAGCTCCAAAGCGTTTCAGAACGGGAAAAAGTCTCAGACTTTCAATTCCCATCCCAGAGTCATGGGCCATCCAGTCAAGATCAGGTCTTGCAGTCTCCTGACCATAGCAGGGCCACAAAGCCATGGTGCCAAGTTTTAGATAAAAACCATTGGGTAGTTGATGTATGTCGGGAGCTTCTGCACAGAACCTACTAGCATTAGGTAATGTGGAAACTGGCCATCCATGGGGTACCTCTGCTGTTGCTATTAAGGAGCTTCTGGCAGCTTGTAAGAGATTTGGGTATCATATTGTTTGTTATGTATGGTTTTTATGTTATTCCTTTCTTGCTGGACCTAACACAGGTAGTCCTAGTCCGTTTAGTGGCCGTTCAAAGTTACAATGGCACTGAAAAAAGTGATTTATGATTGTTTTTCACACTTACGACTCTTTGCAGCATCCCCATGATCATGTGATCAAAATTAAGATACTTGGCAACTGTCTCATATTTATCACCGGGGTCATGTGATCGTCTTTTGCAACCTTCTGACAAGCAAAGTCAATGGGGAAGCCAGATTCACTTAACAAGCATGTTACTAACTTAACAACTGCAGTGCTTCACTTAAGAACTGTGGAAAGAAAGGTCATAAAATGGGTCAAAATCACTTAACAAATGCTCACTTAGCAACATAAATTTCGGGCACAATTGTAGTCGTACATCAAGGACTACCTGTATAATAAAATTTAAAATCCTTTTATTTACTTTTATTTTTACTTTTATTTTTCTTTATTTATTCATTGTTTCTGGATATAAAAGAACCAACTGGGCACCTGAACACTGGCTTAACATCTGGCAAAACAGACAGGCTATGTTAAGAAACAAACAGAGCCAGGATTTTGCTATTTTATTTTTGCAAGGCAGGGATGGGTGGCCGATTAATTTTCCCAAGGGGCAACATGAGAAACTGGGAGTGTTGTGGGAGGCTGAACCAATAGGGGTGTGAAAGTGTGTAGGCACACACGCATGCACATACATAAATTGGAAAAAAAAAATTAGTCACCTTCAGAAGGAAAGCCATGCAGTTGTACAGATAGTCCTCGATTTACAACAGTTCATTCAGTGACTGTTCAAAGTTACAACCGCACTGAAAAAAGTGACTTATGACCATTTTTCACACTTATGATCTTCCCAGCATCTCCATGATCACATGATCAAAATTCACATGCTTGGAAATAGACTCATATTTATGACGGTTGCACTGTCCCGGGGTCATGTGATCACCTTTTCTGACAAACAAAGTCAATGGGGAAGCCAGATTCACTTAACAACCATGCTACTAACTTAACAACTGAAGTGATTCACTTAACAGCTGCGTCAAGAAAGGTTGTAAAATGAGGCCAAATTCACTTGACCGTCTTGCTTAGCAATGGAAATTTTGGGCTCCATTGTGGTCGTAAGTCAAGGACTACCTGTATTGCATGCATCACACATACATTTATTTACATTTAATTTCTAATTTCCGATTGAGCTCACAAGAGTCCAAACAGGGACAGCCAAAGGGCCAGATGTTGGCTGGGGACCGTAAAATGCCCCAGGTCTGTTATAGAGTTAACAGAATCTTGCCCTGTTAAAGGGCTGTTCTGTGTCTGTTTCCCCCCCCCCCCACACACACACACTTCCTCCTTTTCCAGGACTGAATAATAATTTTCCTTCTCCATCTTTGTCTCAAGACCAGGCCTGAATTCTTCTGCAAAAGGACCCCAGTGGCAAACTGTCCTTCGCGCCTTCAACATGCCTTGTCACAAATTGTCAAGTGTCTTTCTACTAATCTGCATCTTCAAAATGGCAACCCTCGAATCGGTCTCTTGCAGTGAGCAAAGAGCGATTTCCCCCCGGTTCAGTTCTTTTATCTTTTGTGTCGTTCTGCTCAATTCACTTCTCTTCCCTAATTCCAATTTAACTAGGAGAATTTATAAAATTAATTCCAGTATTGGGTGTTCTGTACGGTCTTTTTTGCCGCTTAGTTACTCCTATTCAGTAGCAACTTCCAGGGATTCCCTCTCTCCATTACTGATGATTGCAGGCGAGTTGATAAAATAATACAGGATAATAGGGGGAGAAAGGAGAAGCAAAATCCCTGTGTTCGTGCAGACAATTGCAACAAGGTTTTTTTGTGTGTGTGTGCATAAAAATGTCGCTGCACAATGGGAAAGGAACGCATCAAAAGAACTGATGATCCAACTGATATATCTGGAGGATGTACTGTAGACCAGGGGTGTCAAACTCAAGGCCTACGGGCCAGATCCGGCCCGTAGGGTGCTTAGATCTGGCCCGCGGGGCCACCCTGGAAACAGTGAAGGACCGGCCTGCAGTGCCTCTGCCAGCGAAAACAGAGCTTGAGAGGGCCACGTGCGGCCTTCCCGGGCTCTGTTTTCTGTGGTAGAGGGCAGGACGTCAAGCTGGCCATGCCCACCCTGGCCACGCCCACCCCAGCCACGCCCACTCAGCCCCCTGAGGTCAAACACAACCCTGATGCGGCCCTCAATGAAATCGAGTTTGACACCCCTGATGTAGACAGTAGAATAACTGCCACTGCAATGCACTGGCCAACTTTTACAGTCTAGTTGGATTGTGGGCCTCTAAATGTTGCTGAACTACAATTCCCAGCATGCCTCCCATTTGGCCCTGCAGGTAAGTGTTGCTGGGACCTGAAGTTCACTGACTTTTGGAAGGCAACAGGTTACCTGCGACAGGGACATAGGGATTGTGGCTGGACTCAAAGTAGTATCTTGCTTTGGGTCCATACGTGTGGAATTGTAAACGTAAAAACTGAGGTTTATACCATGCCACACAGGTAGTCCTCTATTTACAACCATAATGGAACCCCAATTTTTTGTTGCTAAGTGAAACATTTGTTACGTGAATTTTGCCCCATTTTATGACCTTTCTCGCTACAGTTGTCAAATTAGTAACACTGTTATTAAGTGAATCCGGCTTCCCCAATGACTTTGCTTGGCAGAAGGTCGCAAAAGGCGATCGCATGACCCGGGGACCGTCATAAACATGAGTCAGTTGCCAAGTATCTGAATTTTGATCATGTGATCATGGGGACGCTGCAACGGTCGTAAGTGTGAAAAGCAGTCATAAGTCACATTTTTCGGTGTAGTTGTAAATTCGAACTTTTGTAAGTCGAGGACTACCTGTAGCATGCTATGTCAATGATTGGACCCTCACAACATGCTGAGTCCCATTTTAGCCTAGTCTGGGATGCTACGTCAAATTTAGCTTAATCTCTGCTTGATGCGAAATCCTGAGTCACAGCATGTAGAGTCCCTTGGCTGCTCTAACTAATTAACTCCATTGTTTAACTGAACCTACAAGAGGGAGAATTTGGTCATCATATCTACCCTTCTTTAAAACTGAAATCTGTTCAGTCTTGCCTCGCTTTCTACAGCGTTAGAGGGTTTTTCTTCTTCTTCTATATCAGACCTTCAAGGAGCGCACGGTGGCTCATGTGGTTAGGAGGCTAGCATCCCCCGTTCGAGACTCGAGTGCTGCTGTGGGGCAGGGTTGAGCTCCCATCCTTTGCTACAGCTCCTGCTGTGGACATCAAAGCAACCTGGGCATCCCCGGGGCAACATGACGTCACCCACTAATCCTCACAATCCGGAAGTGCCTCCGTGCTTCTGACACGAGTCCAAAATCAGACCTTTAAGGATTTCAGCAGAGCTATCATGGACAGCCATGTAGATGACTCTGCATTCAGATCTGACAGGGAAGAGGGGTTTTGAAAAATGGTGGTGCATGAATACAGCCCAGTCTGTGACTCATTGAAATAGTTGCATCTGCTTCCAAACAGAACTTGAAGCAATGCAGAGCCCTATTTTGTTACCTCCACCAAAACTTTTCTCTGGTGGAGGTAACAAAATCTTTGAAGAAACATGCCAGTTTCTTCAATCTGAGATTCGACTGTCGTATCCGTCTTCATTGTATTTCTTTCACTCTCTCTTGTCTATAACTTTTAACCGGGTGAAATGGTGCATCAGAGGGCAAAACCTTTTTCAACCAAGGTACCTCAAATAGGTTGATTTACCAAATGCATCAAAAATCTGGGATCCCTGACTCCCATGGAATTGAAATTTGGCAAATTTTATAAAACGTTTTATGACATGAAAGCATTTTATGACATAACACAGAATGTCACAGAAACATTTCCTGTGATCAAGTCCCGATGTTTGACTGAGCTTTACAGTTCAACACGGGCTACTTTCAAGGCAGATACATAAATTCAAATACAGGAAGTCCTCGATTTACAACAGTTCACTTAGTGGCCGCTCAAAGTTACAACGGCAGTGAAAAAAGTAACTTATGACCGTTTTTCAAACTTACGACCGTTGCAGCATCCCCGTGGTCACGTGACCAAAATTCAGATGCTTGGGAACTGACTCACATTTATGACTGTTGTAGTGTCCTGGAGTCATGTGATCATCTTTAGTGACCTTCTGACAAGCAAAGTCAATGGGGAAGCCAGATTCCCTTAACAACCGTGTTACTAATTTAACAACTGCAGTGATTCACTTAACAACTGTGGCCAGAAAGGTTGTAAAATGGAGCAAAATTCACTTAACAAATGCTTCACTTAGCAACGAAAATTTGGGACTCAGTTGTGGTCATAAGTCGAGGACTACTTGTACTCTGAATTTCTCCCTGAATTTTAAAAAATTTGCCCAGTTCTGCCATTGTTCAAAGCATGAGGAACCTGGTAAGAAAATATCCCTGAAATAATGACCCAAAGGGACACAGTTGTGTAGTCCTTAAATTGCAGCTCTCTGGCGCAAGTATTCCAGATGAGGATGAACTGCAGGTGGTTCTTGACTTACAACTCAGAGTTCTGAGAGACCTCCCCGGGGGGGGGGGCACTTGCAACCCAGTTCTAAAGTTTCCTGGAGTCACATGACAGCATTTCAGGTGATCAAAAACTGGCCTGCATTTACGGCCGTTTGTAGTGTCACATCCTTGCCAAAAATTGGCATTTACATTTACTTCCAATTTTCAGCAAAACTGACCCCTAGTAAACAATCGGTTCCCTTAAAAACTGTGGCGTTTCCTTAAAAACCACCAGAAAAAAAGGATCATTAATTTCGGGTTGGTCACAATGATATCTCGTTTTACCACTGTTATGACTTGTGACCGTAAATGGCGGGCTCCGTTATGGTCATAAGTGGAGGTTTACCTGTAGGTTTATGTCAAGGCAGCCCAAAGTCCTATTAGTTTAGCCTAAAGTTATATTTCACTGCAATAAAAGAATCAAAATGCACCTGAGCACACCTTTGGCGATGTAACATTTGGAGATTCACAAACTTTTCTGTACAAAGAGACAGGGCAGGCGTCTCCTCTTTTTTCTTGAAAGGAAAAAAAAAATCACAAGAAAAGCATATTCCATCTGGTACTTATTCAGAGCAGAAAATTGGCTCATCCCCTCCTAAATGAAGCTAGTTAGAATGTACATTCTTCCATATACCTAACAGTGTGGTCGGAGAGCCATCCGGCATCACAGTTGTCGTAGCCATCCTCAAAGGCCACCTCAAGGTGAGCGGGAGACGCAACGACGGCCGAGTTCTCTTCGCAGGCCTTTTGCGCCTCTGGGAAGGTCAAAGCGTAGCGGTTGCTAGCCGCTCGGTAGTGAAAAACCACACCTAGGCAGGGTTGAAAAGTGAGAAGACAAGGAGATGTGAATTAGAATAGAATGGAATAGAATGGAATGGAATGGAATGGAATGGAGTGGAGTGGGGAATAGGAATAGAAACAGGAAGAATAGAGTAGGAGTAGGAATAGGAATAAGAATAGGAATAGGAATAGGAATAGGAATAGGAATAGGAATAGGAATAGGAATAGGAATAGGAATAGAATAGGAAGGGACCTTGGACCAAGCATATGGTGGGATAAAGGAACATTTGGGTTCAGGGTGCGTTATTAGAATACAGAATAACAGAGTTGGCAGGGACCTTGTAGGTCAGCAGTTCTCAAGCTGTGGGTCGCGACCCCTTTGGGGGTCGAACGACCCTTTCACAGGGGTCACCGCGCACGCTAGCCCACCATCTTGGTGCCACCATCACTGCAGGGGTGAAATGCTCCCGGTTCAGCCGTGCCTGCGGGTCGCCGGACAGCCGGTAGCGACGGAAGCGGGAGACTTCACCCACCCGCCGCCATTTGGGTTCTTTTACCCTCTGCGCATGCGCAGAACGCTTTGCGCATGCGCAGAGGGTAAAAGAACCCAAATGGCGGCGTCCGGGTGGGTGGGCGAAGTCTCCA
>QLTV01009056.1:831334-848634 GCA_003457575.1 Thermophis baileyi
AAATATAAATATCATTAATAAGGGAAGATTTAGAAAAAGAGAAAAATTAAGGAAAAAGCAAAGAATTTTAAAAGAAGCTGCAATGATATAGATATAGATATAGACATAGACATAGAGATAGAGATAGAGATAGAGATAGGGATAGAGATAGAGATGATATAGATATAGATATAGATATAGATATAGATATAGATATAGATATAGATATAGATATACCGAGACCTTTTCTTACCTGTGACTTCCAGAGGGACCAAGTCTTGCTCATCATGAATCCCAGTGACAATCTCACATCGATAAAGTCCCGCATCGCTGGCCCGAGCTGACAGAAACAAGAGGGTGGCATTTTCTCGGTGGTGGGGGTATCCGGGCAAGGCGATTCTACCCTCGTAGTTTTTGGAGATCTTCACCACGTTATCCTTGGCTACCAGCACAGAGAGATCTTCTGGCTGTCCCCTGGCAGACTGTACTTTGCTCCACTTGATACGGGGGGGATCAGACAGTTCACTGGGGTTCGATGGGACGGAGCCTTGCAAGAGAAACAAGCAAGGCAGGGACACCGGTTCTGCCAGCCCGACCCGCACTGGCTGATGGCTGACTTTGTTGATATGGATCACTTTCCCAGGATCCTGGGAACCTAGGACAAAAGATGGCCATGAATTAGAGGAGATGCATGCCCAGATCAAGGACTAACCTTCCAACCTGGTTAACACACAGCCCTGGCTGTTTTCACATATAAGTAATCCTTGACTTACGACCATTCATTCAACGGCTGTTCAACGTTACAACAGCCTTGAAAAAAGTGATTTATGACCGGCCCTCAAACTTATGATTATTTCAGGTAGTCCTTGACTTAGAACCATTCATTTAGTGACCGTTCGAAGATACAATAGTGACTTACGACCATTTTTCACCACTTATGACAGTTATAACATCCCCATGGTTACATAATCAAAATTCAGATGCTTGGCTACTGGATCATATTTATGACGGTTGCAGTCCTGGGGATATGTGATCACCTTTTGCAATCTTCTGACAAGCAAAGTCAATGGCGAAGCCAGATTCATTTTATAACTGTGTTACTAACTTAGCAACTGCAGTGATCCACTTTAACAACGGTGGCAAGAATGGAATGGAATGGAATGGAACGGAACGGAACGGAACGGAACGGAACGGAACGGAACAGAACAGAACAGAACAGAACAGAACAGAACAGAACAGAACAGAACAGAACAGAACAGAACAGAACAGAACAGAATAGACAGAGTTGGAAGGGACATTGGAGGTCTTCTAGTCCAACCCCCTGCTCAGGCAGGAAACCCTATACCATTTCCAACAAATGGTTGTCCAATCTCTTCTTAAAAACTTCCAGTGTTGGAGCATTCACAACTTTTGGAGGCAAGTTGTTCCACTGATTAGTTCTGTCAGGAAATTTCTCCTTAGTTCTAGGGTTGCATAATGGAGCAAAACTCACTTAACAGCCCTTTTACAGAAATTTTGAGCTCACCTGTGGTCTAGAACTACCTGTACAGCATCCCAGCAGTCATGTGATCAAAATTTGGGTGCTGGGCAACCAGCCAGATTTGCTTAACAACATTGTGATTCGCTTAACAATCACCCCAGAAAAGGTTGTAAAATCAGGCACGATTCCCTTAAGGATCGCAACACTTAGTCTTGGATGTTCTGGTCCCAAGTGTGATCGTTGAGTCAAGAACTACCCATAACTTGTTATTCCCTCCACAAACAAACCACTTTTATCAGATTATACAACACTCTAAGACAATGTGCTGAACCACAGAAGGGAGAATCCCCTTTTATCTTAGCCTAGCATGTTGTAAGAACCCAGGGAAAAATTTCCTGCCTTGAAATTCAGCTCAGGACCATGCAGAAGTTTGAACAAGATCTTTTTGCACTTTCTACAGTAGTAGTTTTCAATTGGAGTCACTCCTCAGAGTTTAATATATCAGTATTTCTTTTTTCCACCCTAAATTTAGTTAAAGACTTGAAATATGTATACATCAGATCTCTCAGCCCCCTCTGCTGCAGCAGATCATGGATTAACTTCTTCACCCTGATGAAAAACCTGTTTTCCTCTCTCCAGATGGGTTTAGGACTTTTCGGCTCCTACCCTTGGCCGCGCCTGCTTCTCCACCAGGGTTCCGCTTCTGGCCATTCACCGTTAACTTTTCTCCTCGGCTGACATGCCCGCACCCATTCGCCCTGGGCAATGGGCCACGGCCCCTCCATCCCATGCGCTTCGGCGCGGCCGATTCGCAGAAGGAGCGTTCGTCCTGGGTTTTTCGCCCCACGGGACAGTTACCCGCCAACCAATCGGTTAGCTTTCGGAAAGCCAAATGCTGAAATCAATCATCACTGCGCAGAGGCAGTTATTTGCTCATTCTTCTGATTGATTTTTCTCTGCAGCCAACTGGACCCAATTATAGCAAAAGGAGGCGAATGGGGAGGAAAGAGGAAGGGAAGGGAAACAGCTACTCTCAGGGACCCAACTGATGGATGTTTATGGAGATTCTCAGTCATCCAGGTCATGGTTTCCCAAAGGTGCTTTTTCAAGAGGCAACTGGACTTTCTGGGTTTTCTTTGAAGAAGTTTCATTTCTTATCCAAGAAGCTTCTTCAGCTCTGATTGGATGGTGGAGAATGGAAGGATTTATACTCCTTGCAGACAGCTGGTCATTTGCATCCTTTTAGAGAGGCTACTTGGAGGTTTGTCTGTGTCCTCAGGGTCTGTTCAATAAATGTATGTCAAAATTGTATGGCACAGCCCTCTCTCAACAGAGGGGGAGGGATACGACATCATGTATCTCCAGTCTACAACACAGTCCTTTCGGCAGTTCCAAGAAGGCTCCACACCTATTTGAACTACTCAGGTAACCCTGAGGACACAGATAAACCTCCAAGGACTCTCTAAAAGAATGTAAATGACCAACTGTCTGCAAGGAATATAAATCCTTCCATTCCCCACCATCCAGTCAGAGCTGAAGAAGCTTCTTGGATGAGAAGCGGAACATCTTCAAAGAAAAACAAGGCAGTCCAGTTGCCTCCTGAAAAAAGCACCTTTGGGACTAACTGAAGGGTCCTGTTGTCTCTGCAATCCTGTTGAAGGTAATGAGCAAAAATAATTCTAGCCAAGGAACTACTTTCGAAGTCCAGGTTCACTGACGTAAGAAATCAAGCTCAATAAATTGATTAGGAAGAGTAAGTAAGCACTTATTTTTCTAGAGAAATTCTACCCAGAAAGACAGTGCGGAGCAGTGGTTAAAGCAAGTGGTTGTCCTCCCCCAAAAATTGAATTCCAAAAGCTCCCTGAAAGTGATCTCTGACCAGAGATCTTTCCCCTGGAAACCTCCTGAGCAGAATGGAAAAAAGATGAGACTTTGTTTTAGTCCCACCCACCACTGGTTTTGGCTCCACCCAGTGGTGAAATCTACTTACCTTCCCTACCGGTTCAGAAGCGCTCACTCCGCACGCTTTTTGACCCGCGCTCCGCTCGCGCACGGGCTTTTTCACCCTCTGCATGCGCACAGGGTAAAAAACAAGAAAATGGCGATGTCCGGTTGGGTGGGCGGAGCCTCGCGCTGCCGTCGCTACCGGTTCTCCGAACCACCAGTGGGCGCGCTACCGGTACGCCCGTACCAGGCCGAACCGGTAGCATTTCACCCCTGGCTCCACCCATCTTATAGTTCCCGAGAATTTACCTCCAAGAGATTGTGATCCTCCATTAGGGCTACTAGACATCTGCCAAAAGGAACATAGAATATAAAATAATAGAGTTGGAAGGGTCCTTGGTGGCCTTCTAGTCCAACCACCTGCTCAAGCAGGAGACCGTCTACCATTCTGGAAAAATGGTTGTCCAGACTCTTCTTGTAAACCTTTAGTGATGGAGCACCCACAACTTCTGGAGGCAAGCTGTTCCACTGATTAATTGTTCTCACTATCAAGAAATGTCTCCTTAATTCTAGGTTGGCTCTTTCTTTAATGATCTTCTACTCGTTACTGATCTTCTACTCGTTACTTCTTCTCCAGCCCTCAGGTACTTTGGAGAATAGGTCAACCCCCTCTTCTCTGTGACAGCCATTTAAGTACCCCCTTTTTGTTCTCATCTCCTTTGTCCAACAGGCATAGCCTTGCAGTCAAATATTGTCCATTCTCCGAGTGTTTTATTTATTTATTTATTTGCACTGTTTCCCCAACAGTAGTCATTTATAATTGTCTGCTTCTTTCTTCCTTTCCCTTGTCCATCGACAGACCCGACAGCCTAGATTTATGTTATTCAACTGATTTCCTGATTCCAGTAATTGGCTTCAATCCAGCCCTTTCAAATCTATGATCACTGTAATCTGTAGATCACATGACACGTCATACGATTCTTTGGTGAAATTTGAAAAGCACTTTGTTGTCAACCCTATATTACCGCTAGCATAAGTTTTTGAAGATAAAGATTTGTTGGAAAAACATGGGGATTGGAAAAACCAGTCTTTTTGGTGCTGGAAAAATTAATTTCATATGTAGTGTGATTGAATGTAGTCTGGATTCCCAGGAAGGAGGGGCTGCATTCAAGAGGACAAAGAGACAGTGAAGTTTAGATAGTTTGGTCAGGAGAAAGAGAGTTAAAATGGCTCTTCCCTAGAAATTCTCAGAGTATAACTTTAATGATGCAAGTACAGGTAGTCCTCGACTTACAACAGTTCATTTAGTGACTGTTCAAAGTTACAACATCACTGAAAAAAGTAACTTATGACCATTTTTCACACTTACAACCGTTGTAGCATCCCCTTGGTCACATGATTTACATTCGAATGCTTGACAACTGACTCACATTTATGACAGATGCAGTGTCCAGGAGTCATGTAATTGCCATTTGTGACCTTTTGACAAGCAAAGTCAATGAGGAAACCAGATTCATTAACAACCATGTTATTAATTTGACAACTGCAGTGATTCACTTAACAAATGTGGCAAGAAAAGTCGTAAAATGGGGCAAAACCCGCTTAACAATTTCTCACTTAACAACATAACTTTGGGGCTCAATTGCGGTTGTAATTTGAGGAGTACTTGTAGTTTCTTAAGTTTGGCAAGATTCTGCCTATAGGAGATGAACAACTCTGTTTAGAAGGAACTGTGGATGCCATTTTTGGTTTTGGAACCCGACAACAGTACGCGTTTGCCTAAGTACAATCTTTTTGCAATTTTTCACTGTTCAACAGTTAGTATGTCCTCCTTTCTTCCCAGTCCATGTTCTTATTTGCCTGCTCAGATATCTGGTTAACCATAACCTTCATCAACAAAAATTAGTGTTCCGCAACGGATGGAATCATAAACGAAGCAAGTTGGCTGGGTTTGTCCAACATGCTAAGCAGGGTTGGGCTTCAAAAATTTTAGCAAAGGGTTCTCTGCCCGGTTGCTGGATGGGCGTGGCCATGGTGGGCGTGGCCTAGTCAGCCTCCTGCACCACGGGGGGGGGCCCGTTTTCGCCCTCCCCGGGCTCCGGAGGCTCTCTCGAGGGGAGGCCAGAAACAGGCCTTCCGAACTTCCAGTAGGCCTGTTTTTCGCCCTCCCCGAGCCTCCACGCGTGCCCTGCACTTACCTGCATCTAAAATGGGCCGCGTGGGGACTCCTGGGAGGGGCGGGGCAGGCGGGGCCAGCTATGAGTGGGATTTGGGGGTTCTCCGAACTGCACAGAATCTTGGCTAGAGGTTCTCCCGAACCCCTGCGAACCCCCAGCAGCCCATCCCTGATGCTAAGCCTCCAACACACATGCATACACACAATCCTAACCAGGATTAAAAGCAATCTTTGCATCTGTGAAGGTCTCTACAAGTGTTAAGAGACGGTGGCCTCTAAGCCGAACCTGTTTTGCAATGGTGCTATGAGAATAAAGCCAGAAGAGAATATACATGGAACCAACTTCCAGCTGAGGTAGTGGGTCAATTACTACCAACTGAGTTTGAACATGCTTGGGATGAACACATGTCGATCATCTGACAAAAATGAAATAATTTTTTTAAAAATCAAAGGGCAAACTCCATGGATCACTAGGTCTTTTTCTGCTATGACTTTTCTATGTTTCTATGTCATCTTGAGCATCTTGAAATGAAGCGCTGGCTACAAGGACAGAGAGATCCAGTTGCAAATGAAGCATTTTTTTCAGCACTGCACAGAGCTTTAGTGTCTGTTCTGAAGAGATGCTTCAAAATAGGTAACGAGTGTGAACACAGCACCTGTTGGTTGAGTTGAGAAAAAGACACAGCTGCTTAATGAGTTGCTTTATTGTTGCTTTAATGAATGCCAAGAGTCGCTGGAAGTTGGCAGAATTTAATATATTAAATTCTGTTCACAACAATGTGAAGACACAGCTGCCAGTTCATTAGCTTGGATTGGCCTTCATACACATCGATTTCTTCCCAAGAACTTGGGATGTTGTAATGTATTGCTGGAGCACATGTGAAGATCTAAGCAGTGTGGCCTTTTGTGATTGACACATGGAAATACTGTCAATGCGTAGATTTTTTTAAAATTCCATTTAAAAATTTGAGGTATGGTACCCATTGTGCCAATAACCACTGTGACTGCCTTGTCTGGGTTATGCCATAATCTTTCAATTTTGATTTTCAGATCTTAATACTTTGTGATCTTTTCCAATCCTTTGTCTTCTATTCTACTATCTCCTGGTATTGCCACATCCACACTTTTCCCCCCTATTCAACCACAGTTCAGTCTGGTGTATTATGAGCCAAGACGTTTATCAGTTTGCATTTGGAAATGCCACAATATTTTGTTCTGCTCATTTTCAACTACTTTTTTCAATTCTATGTTCTCACCAATTTTTCATTACCAACACATGATAATTTTTACAGATGTTCCAGTGAATCATTTTGGCAACCATGCTATGTTGTTGTTTATCATCAGTTTGCACAAACCTCTTGCGCAAGCTGAGTATCTAATCTATTGTTCCTTCTGCTTCTTTGCGCAATCTGCACTTTGAATCATTTGATGATTTTTTCAGTTCTGGCCTTGATTGTATTAGTTCGAATAGCTTGCTCTTGCACAGCCAAAATCAAGCCTTCCGTTTCTTTTTCTTTCTTTCTTTCTTTTAAAGTTCCAGTTGCAAGACATTGCCAAGTTTTATCTTTATCCACTTTCCCCTTGGTGTTTTGTAGAAATTGACTCTGTACTGCATTCCTCTAAGCAGCCTGGTTTAACCCATTGCCCTCCTTCAGACTCTAGTTCCCTAATCTTTTGCCAGCTTCTCTGCAGCATCTCTTTTTACATTAACGACGAGGGTGAGGAAATGAGGGGCATTTATTGCTAGAAGAGGTGATTGTGAATAACACATCTAATTGCAAAACGCTTTAAAACGGCTAATACTTTTGCCCCTTTTAACACCAGGCTTTAAGCTTTGAGAGGAACTAGCCAGGAGCATCCATGAGAGAGAAGTTGTCCCAAAAAGTCAAGATGGCAACTATGATTGGGTGATTTAAGCCCTGCCCCATTTGCATGTGCATCACATTTAATTTAATCTTAATTTAATTTAAGTTTAATTTAAGTTCAATTTAATTTAATTTAATTTTTAATTTTAATTGGGGTTTAAATTAATAGCACTTAGCAATAGCACTTAGACTTATATACCGCTTCATAGTGCTTTACAGCCCTCTCTAAGCGGTTTACAGAGTTAGCATATTGCCCCCAACAATCTGGGTCCTCATTTTACCCACCTCGGAAGGATGGAAGGCTGAGTCAACCTTGAGCCGGTGAGATTTGAACTGCCGAACTGCAGCTAGCAGTCAGCTGAAGTAGCCTGCAGTGCTGCACTCTAACCACTGCGCCACCTCGGCTCCTTATATGAGTTTAATTTAAGTTTAATGTGCTAATTTTAATTTATGAAGCTTTTTATGGCTTGGCACTGGGTTGCCTATAGAGCCACATTTCCCCAGTAAAGTTGCCCCAACTACTGCATTTG
The DNA here is from genome assembly GCA_003457575.1 of Thermophis baileyi. Taxonomy (NCBI): domain Eukaryota; kingdom Metazoa; phylum Chordata; class Lepidosauria; order Squamata; family Dipsadidae; genus Thermophis; species Thermophis baileyi. Next base: position 839,309 of record QLTV01009056.1, read on the forward strand.
GGCCAGGAGAAGCATCTGGCTGACCCCCATTTTCAGGAGTCACGAAGATTGAAATCCAGAAGCCTTATTTTATTTTATATTTTATTTTATTTTATTTTATTTATTTTATTTTATTTTATTTTATTATTTTATTTTATTTTTTTATTTATTTTATTTTATTATTTTATTTTATTTTATTATTTTATTTTATTATTTATTTTATTTTATTTTATTTTATTTTATTTTATTTTATTTTATTTTATTTTATTTTATTTTATTATTTTATTTTATTATTTTATTTTATTAATTATTTTATTTTATTTTATTATTTTATTCATTCATTCATTCGATGCATATGCTTCCCATCTTGCTATCATGTGATTCTCGCTGGCTGACATGACAAAAACAGTATGATTTTCAGTGATGGGGACACTGGAATTACCTTCTGTTAGAAGTATGTCTGTGGAGATTCTCAGACATCCAAGTCATGTTTGCCCCAAAGGTGATATAACATCATCTATCTCCAGTCTACAACACAGTCCTTTCAACAGTTCCAAGAAGGCTCCACACCCATTTGCACCACTCAGCTGACTCTGAGGACACAGATAAACCTCCAAGTGGCCTCAATGACCCTTTAAAAGGATGCAAATGACCAGCTGTCTGCAAGGAATATAAATCCTTCCATTCCCCATCATCCAGTCAGAGCTGAAGAAGCTTCTATGATGAGAAGCTAAACGTCTTCAAAGAAAACCAAAGAAAGTCCAATTGCCTCTTGAAAAAAAGCACCTTTGGGACCAGAAGAGCTAATTCTACCTCATTGTAAGGCTACATTAACAAAATTTTGGAAGTCTGAAAGTTCAAATAGCAATAGCAATAGCACTTAGACTTATATACCGCTTCATAGTGCTTTACAGCCCTCTCTAAGCGGTTTACAGAGTTAGCATATTGCCCCCAACAATCTGGGTCCTCATTTTACCCACCTCAGAAGGATGGAAGGCTGAGTCAACCTTGAGCCGGTGAGATTTGAACCGCCGAACTGCAGCTAGCAGTCAGCTGAAGTAGCCTGCAGTGCTGCACTCTAACCACTGCGCCACCTCGGCTCCTCCCGCTGATTCCCACTGACTCCTTCACAGCCCTTGAACTGCCCCTGTGTATCCCTTCTTAGCTTTCTCTCCACCCATTATGCAGCTGAGGGCTGTGCCGTCTCTTTTCTGACTGTTCCCTAGACAGCCTTCCTTCACCCTGATTCTCAAGGTCTTTCTCATATATCACTGCAGGTCGTCATGAGGCTGTCTTTATCTTGTCCCCCACGCTTGAGGGAGAGAGAAAGGCTTAAATTATCCCTAGCTGTACAATGATAAAGTTGTCTTTTTTTTCTGACACTCTCCAATGACAGTCTCCAGAGAATAAAATCTGTTTGGCTTTGTCATCCATTACCCTGAGGGAAATCACGGGTTGCCTTCAAACACCACCGGTCTGGAATGCGATGACACAAGAACAGGTAGCCCTCGACTTACAACCACAGCTGAGAATTTCCGTTGCTAAGCAAGATGGTTGTTAAGTGAGTTTTGTCCCATTTTACAACCTTTCTTGCCACAGTTGTTTAGGGAATCGCTGCAGTTGTTCAGTCATTAACACGGTTGTTAAGTGAATCTGGCTTCCCCCTTGACTTTGCTTGTCAGAAGATCGCAAAAGGTGATCGCATGACCCTGGGACACTGCAACCGTCATAAGTACATGCCAGTTGCCAAGCATTCAAATTCTAATCACGTGACAGTGGGGATGCTGCAACGGTCATAAGTGTGAAAAATGTTCGTAAGTCACTTTTTTCAGTGTCGTTGTAAGTTTGAATGGTCAGTAATGATCGTAAGTCAAGGACTACCTATAGTTATGGGTGCACTTCAATTATACCCATATAATGCTTCTACTTGGTGAGCTGTACTGGTTGCCAGTTGGCTTCAGGTTGCAATTGATGGACATCTCTAAAGCCGTTCATGACTTAGGATCTCATTATCCACAGAACCGTGTCTCTCTAAGTATCTCCAGTTGTCTCTCTTTGTCTCATAAGATCCAGTAGGGTCAGCATGTTCTGGATGTACTCAATGAAGAAATGTCACTCTTATGGGATGCTGGAGGTATGCCTTTCTGTTGCTACGCCTGTCTTCTGAAACAGAAACAAACCACCAGTCCCACACGTGTAGAGTATAAAACTACCGGTAGCTACTTTATTGCTCAATGCTTATTTCACAGCAATCTTCTCAGACTGGCAGTTTGCCCCTGGGAAAGACTAGATAAGGTCCAATGGCACTCGAGGGGGTTGCCCTCTTGTGTCTACGTAGTGATTCCAGACTGATACCCTGCTTGACCCCTCCTCCCTACTGGGACAGTCCCACTCCAACAATCCTGCCTTGAGACCCTTGTTGCCCTAGCTTTATTGGCATTCATGAAGGCCATAAGGACCTGACTTATCCAGCAAATCTTTGGCCAGCAAGGGTTCTGAATTCATCAGTTTGTTATGCCGTTTTATTTTTACTATTTGCTGAATAGTGGTTTGCTGTTTCTGATCTCTTCATGTTCTCTTGTTTAACTTTTCCTGAACGCTATTTGAAGTTAAATCTCTCTCTCTCTCAGCCCAAGAGCTAGCATGGAGTTGTTATGAAGGTGTTTGTTGTGTTCTGACTGACCTCTAAATGAACTATAAATTGTTATGTTTAGCTGAACTCTGAATGAACCCTGATTTGCTATGTTTCAGTGAACTTTAACTGAACTGTATGTTTTCACTCAGGTCCAGCGTTTGAATGCTCAAACGCTATTGGTTGTTGTGTCTGACAGCCCTCTATAAAAGAGCTAGCTGTCAGACAGTGCTTCGCTGGTTGTCTTGAGTTGAGCTAATAAAAAGAGCTGTTCTGAAGTCAGTCTCCTGTGGTCGTTCCCACTCTCTAACAGTGTTGGTTTAGTATCCCCTTCAGCGTTTAAGCTCATTGGTTGACAGCCCCTCCCTCTCAGCCCAAGAGCCAATCAGATGAAGTGGGGAAGGGGCTGGACTAGACATGGGAAACCCAGGTTCTAGTCCAGGGGTGTCAAACTCACGTTGTTATGTCGTCGTCACATGACATATCGTGACTTTTCTCCCATTGCTAAACCGGAGGTGGGTGTGGCCAACGTGTGACGCATCCGGCCTGTGGGCCGCAAGTTTGACACCCCTGTTCTAGTCCTTTTCACCCTCGAAGCTCATTGGCTGAATTTGGACCAGCCCCTCCCTCCAAGTGCAAGAGCCAATCATGTGGCGTGGGGAAGGGGATGGATTAAACATGAGGAACCTAGGTTCCAGTCCCCCTTCAGTCTCAGAAACTCATTGGTTGAATTTGGCCCAGACCAGGGGTGAAATTCAAAATTTTTCCCTACCGGTTCTGTGGGCGTGGCTTGGTGGGCGTGGCAGGGGAAGGATACTGCAAAATCCCCATTCCCTCCCCACTCCTGGGGGAAGGATACTGCAAAATCCCCATTCCCACCCCACTCTGGGGCCAGTCAGAGGTGGTATTTGCCGGTTCTCCTAACTACTCAAAATTTCCGCTACCGGTTCTCCAGAACCTGTCAGAACCTGCTGAATTTCACCCCTGGGCCAGACCCTCCCTCTCATCCCAAGAGCGAATCAGATGGAGTGGGGAAGGGGATGGACTAGGAGTGGGGAGACTGAAATTTTAATCCCCCCTTTGCTTTAGGCTTAGAATCTTCCTAGGAATCTTTGGGCCAATCTATATTTCTCAGCTTTAGACTGGGAAATCGAACGGTGCCCCAGAAGTAGATAGGGGTTAACCGCTTCTGAAAATTTAATTGAAATTAAAGTAATTCAATTTAGCTACCAACTTCAGGCGGTGTTTATATCGAATAAATTGAATTAAAATGTTGTCAAGACAACTGCATGCACCTGTTGACACAGTCACCAGAAAGCAAGAGTGCCTCAGAAGACCATAACAAGAAACAGTAGTTGTAAAAAAAAAAAAAAAACAAGTGTGGAAACTGGTTATGACCAAGAACAGAGGCCACTGAGGCAGGGAGGACCCATTAGTTATTTGCAAGTGCAAAGATGGCATGTGTGTGCAAACACTTCAGCCACTTAGAAAAACCCAAAGGCAAAAAAAAAAAAAAAAAAATTATATCCAACCTTCTGAACACCCCCACTTTGGATTTTTTGACTCAAAGGTTCGCTGTGGAACTGTGAATACTGCATCCTTTTCTTTTGAAGAATCAAACATAGCCAAGGACACTTACCAAGTGGTATGATCTGCTTGCAAATATGGTTATTAAAGGAACATAAAAATGCAAAAAGGTCTATTTGGTTGGTAGGTATATTCATTCCGTTAGTTATTAACTTGATACATGGCCGCTTCCTCTTTTAGCAGGCAATTGGGGCTACATTCAATAAAATATTGATTAAATTTTACCATGCAACCAAGGAGGGCAAAGAATTCAAAAAGGAAGTTTAGGCCACCTTAATACAATTAAAGGGTGATCCTGAAACATCATGCAGCATTTTTAAAAAAGCACGGGGTCAAGGAGAGTTTTTATTATCTATTTAAAGCAGAGCAAGGAGGGGAGGAAACAGCTGAACTGTTCTTGCTAATCAACTGCCTAATAAATTAGGCAGTTAAATGTAGTCCTATTTGTTTAGTGACCTTTCAAAGTTAGGACAGCACTGAAAAAAAGTGACGTATGACCAGTCCTTGTGCTTATGACCACTGTAGCATCCCCACAGTCATGTGATCAGTATTCAGGTGGTGGACAATTCCGACATCCCAGGATCATATAAATCACCATTTGTGACCTTCCTAGTCAGCTTCCAATAAGCAAAGTCAATGGGGAAAGCTGAAATTGCTTAACAATTTCATGTCATTCATTTAACAACAGCAGTGATTTGCCTAACAAGCATGACCATGGAGATGCAGCAATGGTTGTAAGTGTGAAAAATGGTCATAAGTCACTATTTTCTGTGCCGTTGTAACTTTGAACGGTCACTAAACTAACTGTTGTAAGTTGAGGACTACCTGTATTTAAAGCAAGCTGGAGTCTATGGGATTTTCCCAGAGCATGAAAACAAAAACCCTCTACAAAAACCATAATCTCTCATGGAATATGACAGCTGTGTTTGACAGTGGGGCAGAGACCCACATGGACAAGACCACCTCATTTCTCCTTTCTCCTCCTCTCCATGTCTTTCCTCCCCACTTCCCCACTCAGAAGGCTTCTGATAGAGGGTACTGACTCATAGCACTTAGCAATAGCATTTAGACTTATATACCGCTTTACAGTGCCTTACAGCCCTCTCTAAGCGGATTTTACAGAGTCAGCATATTGCCCCCAACAAATCTGGGTCCTCATTTTACCCACCTCAGAAGGATGGAAGGCTGAGTCAACCTTGAGCCTGGTGAGATTCGAACTGCCAAATTGCAGGCAGCCGGCAGTTGGTAGAAGTAGCATGCAGTACTGCACTCTAACGACTGCGCCACCGAGGCTCATCCTGGAGATTTGAAATGATCTTTGGCAGGGAGAGACCTTTGGAATCAGACCAAGATCTACAAAGTACAATATAAGTAGAAGCCACATATTGCTAATTTATCCCATTAATATAATAATCCTCTTTCTAAGAAAAAGGCAGGTGAAAGTGTGTGTGGGGGGGGGGGTGTAGCCAGCGCAGAATTGTGCAATTAGGATCCTAATATTTTGAGCCAGACAGTGGTTTGTCAGGTATTGAATGGTAGCAAGAAAAGGACGTCCAGCTGACATTAGTGGTGAGTATTTTGAAGCTGTGTTTCCTTTCTTTTACCTTCATTCTTTATTTATGCTTTCTTACAGTTACCATTAATAATTAATTGCCTGTATATTATTTGCAACTTGGAGTTTACTACTCGTGTATGGCTTGTTTCCTCTGAGTGGCTTGAGTAGGAGAGAGCATTGGTCATGTGTAGGGGGCAGCTCTTGGCCCATGGGGATGAAAAGGAGATGCTGGTTATTGAAGAAGTCAGGGTAACCCTGTAGATCTTCCCGTTGCTGAACCAGTCTATCTGGGAGCAGGGAGAGGGTTGGGGGCAATCTGTACAAAGGGGTGAGAACAAAGAAGAGGGGGGCAATCTATTTTCCAAAGCACCAGAAGATGGGAGAAGAAACAATGGATGGAAACCGATCAAAGAGAGAACCAACGAAATTTCCTGACAGTGAGAACAATTAAGCAGTGGAACGAATTGCCTCCAAAAGTTGTGGGTGCTCCAACACTGGAAGTTTTTAAGAAGAGATTGGACAACCATTTGTCTGAAATGGTATAGGGTTTCCTGCTTGAGCAGGGAGTTGGACTAGAAGACCTCCAAGGTCCCTTCCAACACTGTTATTCTGAGAATATTCTTCTTAAATTCAAATTGAGATGAGCATTGAAGCAATTGGATTTAGAAAAAGCAGGATAGAAAAACAATGGTTTTGTATTCTGGTGTTGGAGAAGTTTCCTCACAATACAATGAACAGCCAACAAACAGAACATAGAGCAAATCAACTCAGATTCTCATTTAAGGTACAAATGACCAGGCTCAAATTATCGTGCTTTGGATACATTATGCCATGACCTACATTTCTGGGGAGCCCGGGAAAGATGGAAGCGAAGAGAAGAAGAGGGCAACCAACATGGAAGTGGATGGACTTAACAGCGATGGATGCTGGAAGGAGCAGTTTTAAGGCAGATCACCACATGGGGAAAATCTCTCCATGTGGTTGCTAACAGTTGGCACCACTTGATGGCATGTGATAAAAAATTAAGCAATGCTTAATTCCTTCAGCTTGTTGGAACCTCTACTTCTTTATGTACCTTGATAAGACACTTCGTACACATGAACACACATACACTCCAGAGCACTTTTGACATGGTGGATCGCATTGACATTTGTGCATGTTTCTTATGCATGCACAAACATTAGTCAAAATGTTTCCTTGTGGCAACCATACTCCCACTTGAGTGTTGAAGGATCTGGAGGATAATGAGTCATTTACACAAGTGTCCATCTGCTTCATTGTGGCTCTCGTCTGTCTCGCCAGAGCGATACATTAGCAGTAAAGGTGGATAGCAGAGGTAAGATTATACATATAAATATATAATTTTAAAAACTACCACAAATTTCCTTGGAAATAAATCTGGGCATACCAGTCATCTCCACTTCACAACATGTAAAATGCTTGTCTTAATCAAACACTGCTACAATGGAATGGAATGGAATGGAATGGAATGGAATGAAATAGAATAGAATAGAATAGAATAGAATAGAATAGAATAGAATAGAATAGAATAGAATAGAATAGAATAGAATAGAATAGAATAGAATAGAATACAGAGTAGAAAACAGAGTAGAAAACAGAACAGAACAGAATAGAATAGCAGAGTTGGAAGGGACCTTGGAGGTCTTCTAGTCCAACCCCCTGCTTAGGCAGGAAACTCTATACCATTTCAGACAAATCGTTATCCAATCTCTTCTTAAAAACGTGTTGGAGCATTTACCCTCAGGTGCTTTGCAGAATAGCTTGACTCCCTCTTCTTTGTGGCAGCCCCTGAGATATTGGAACACTGCTATCATGTCACCCCTAGTCCTTCTTTTCATCAAACTAGATAGACATACCTAATTCCAGCAACCGTTCTTTATATGTTTTAGCCGCCAGTCCCCAAACAAAGATGATTATCTCTGTTGCTCTTCTCTGCACTCTTTCTAGAGTCTCAACGTCTTTTTTACATCGTGGCGACCAAAACTGAATGCAGTATTCCAAGTGTGGCCTTACCAAGGCATTATAAAGTGGTATTAATACTTCACGTGATCTTGATTCTAGCCCTCTGTTTATGCAGCCTAGGACTGTGTTGGCTTTTTTGGCAGCTGCAGCACACTGCTTTTATTTTTTTCTAGTCACAATAATCCATGACAGTCATAACCTCAATCTTGCTGAGATGTTACAGAATGCTATAGACTTCAAAAGTGCTACAGGTAGTTTCAACTTACGACCACAATTGAGCCCAAAATTTATGTTGCTAAATGAGAAATTTGTTAAGTGAGTTTTGGCCCATTTTACGATTTTTCTTGCCACAGTTGTTAAGTGAATCCCTGCAGTTGTTAAGTTAGTAAAACGGTTGTTAAGTGAATCTGGCTTCCCCATTGACTTTGCTTGTCAGAAGGGCGCCAATGGGGATCATGTGACTCTGGGGATCACGTGACTGCAACCATCATAAATATGAGTCAGTTGTCAAGCATCTGAATTTCGATCACATGACCATGGGGATGCTGCAACGGTTGTAAGTGTGAAAAATGGTCATAAGTCAGTTTTTTTCAGTGCCGTTGTAACTTTGAACGGACACTAAATGAACTGTTGTAAGTCAAAGACTACCTGTACTTGTTGAAAGAGTGTCATTAAAAAATTCCCAACAGACCAAAGGAAAATCCATCAAAATAGAAAAATTTTCAGGAGCACAGAGCCCAGCACACAGCTTCAAATAACATCCAAATAGATTTTTCTAGGAACCCAGAAGCATCTGGGAAGAGCAGACAGTCAATAGAATTCCCCCATAATTTTTCATCATTGGGGTTTCAGCATTACAGGCAGAGAAATAAATTCTGTCCAGATAAATCAAGCTACTCACACACCCCTATCATTTCACACAATTGTTTCACTCACCCAGAACTGAGAGAGGGAGGAGATAGCCAAGCAGGAACCAGCAGCCAACATCTTGCATTAGATGGACCATCCTTAATCTGGAAGAATAAGGGGGGCAGGGGGGGAGAAATATGAACCTCCAGTAGCACCAATTGTTCTCTTTGTACATATTTTCCTTCCCTAAATACCCCTCTTTCCTTCTACCCCTTTTTCTACCTGCATTGCATTTTCTTCCTTCTTTCCTGCATTGCACATCTCTTTCTTTTTTTCTTCTTTACCTTCAAAATGTTCTTTTAGTTCCTCCCTCGTTTCCTTTTTTCCTTCTTCCTTCTTTCCTTCTCATTCCCCTCTTCCCTTTTCCTTTCCTTTTCCTTTCTTTCCTCTTTCCCTTCCTTTCCTTTTTCCTTTCTTCTTTCCTTTCTTCTTTCCTCTTCCCTTTCTTTTCTTTTTCCTTTCTTCTTTCCTTTCCTCTTTCCTCTTCCCTTCCTTTCCTTTTTCCTTTCCTTTCCTTTTCCTCTCCTTCCTTCCTCCCCTTCCTCTTTCCATCTCCACCCATTATCTATCTATCTATCTATCTATCTATCTATCTATCTATCTATCTATCTATCTATCTATCTATCTATCTATCTATCTATCTATCTATCTATCTATCTATCTATCTATCTATCTATCTAT
>QLTV01009056.1:848839-867446 GCA_003457575.1 Thermophis baileyi
AGACATGATCGAGTTGTTAATTAATCCACTGGTCATTATGTAAAAAATATGCCCTACCTGTATTGGAAAAGTCATGGGAACATAAAGTGGAAAAAGTTGTCGAAAATGAGACGGTGAAGATCTTGTGAGACTTTCGAATACAGACAGATCGCCATTTGGAACAAAACACGCCAGATATTACGGTTGTCGAGGGCCGAAGCGTACAATTTATTGATATCGCTGTACCAGGAGACGCCAGAGTTGAAGAAAGAGAACTGGAAAAAATCACGAAATATTGTGACCTGGCCGTCGAAACTACACGGTTATGGATGAAACATGTAACAGTGATACCCATTGTCATTGGGGCACTTGGTACCATGTCCAAGAATTTTACAAAACACATCAAGAAATTGCAGCTTCCTGCAATAACACCAGCGGAACTGCAAAAAACTGCGCTACTCGGAACATCATATATTTTAAGAAGATACTTGGTTGATACCTAGGACGCTGGCAGCAACCCGTATCAACTATTAGCACCAGTCAATGGTATTTGTGACACATTTTTAAATGTCCAGTTGACTGAGTTTCATGTTTAATGAATAAAAGAAATAATAATAATAATAATAATAACAACAATTAAAAATAAAATCTGTGTCACTTTTCACAGCAGGGTAAGTATTTCCCTCCCAGCTTGATCTCTACCTGGAGATTGTTTCAAAAAGCAGCAGCTTCTTGCTTCAACCCTCCAAATGTCACAAAAACATCTGAATAATAAGTTTCTCCATGGAGCCCTTGGTGCTCTCTGAGCTTGGGTGTTTGCTTGCAGAATTTCATTACCCGACTAGATAACATCATCAGTGCTTGTGAGTGTCAGGCTCACTCCCTGTTTATATATAGTAGTTTGCCCTGCCAATGATGGTGGAGGTGGTTTTCTCCTTGGTGGTTCCCTGATTAGGGTAGTTTTCTACTTGATTGTTTGTCTGGTGTTAATCCCTGCTTATCTGGGTATTGGTTGCTGGAGAGGCTATGTTCTGGTCTTTCTGTTTCCTTCCTAACTTCTTATTGACTCTTTTAAATAGTATGTAAATGTGGTTTATCTCTATAGAAATCAAGAAACTACCAAGAAGAACTTCCCCACCACCACCAAACACTGGCAGAGCAAGCTACTGTAATATAAACAAGAAGCAAACTCCACACTCACTAGCACTGATGATGTTATCTAGTTGGGTCCATCCCAATATCCGCAAGAAAGCACCCAAGCTCAGAGAGCACTAAGGACTTCACAGTTCAACCATGAGCTACAGAACTCCTCTTTTATCGGAATACATTTCTCTGTGTGTGAGCTGATCAGCTGGGTTGTTAGTGGTTTGAATAGATCAGGGCAGGGGTGGGTTCCTCCCGGTTTGGACCGGTTTGGCCCGCTGGTGATGTCACGATGATGTCACCGAACTGGATCAGTCGGTGCCGGTCCGTGGGGGCTGCCATCTTTTTTTTTTTTTTAATTTTTTTGAATTTTTTTTTTTCCTTTTGAGCATGGGCAGAAGCCAACTTCCGGCACTGTGCATGTGGTCGCCATCTTTTTTTTGGCTTTGTTTTTTTTTCCGGATTTTTTGTTACTGCGCATGCGCGCGTGCAAAGCGCGCACCCACGAGGCGCGCCCATGCGGCACGGGAGGGAGCGAACCGGCAGCGAGGTAAGTTGGAACCCACCCCTGGATCAGGGGTGTCAAACTCAATTTCATTGAGGGCCGCATCAGAGTTGTGTTTGATCTCAGAGGGCCGGGGGAGCGTGGCTGGGAGTGGGTGTGGCCATCATGGACATGGCCGGGAGTGGGCGTGGCCACGGTGAGTGTGACATGGGACTCGGGTCAGGGGCATCTGTGGTGGCCAAGTGCTAAGTCAGGACCCTCTCTCACTCTCATTATAACCTTCCTTCCTTCTTTCCTTCCTTCCTTCCTTCCTTCCTTCCCTCCCTCCTTCCTTCCTTCCTTTTCTTTTTCCTTCCCTCTTCCTTCTCCTTTCTCCTTTCTTCCCCTCTTTCCTTCTTTTTCCTTCCTTGCTCTCTTCCCATCTTTCCTTCTTTTTCTTTATCTTCCCTCTTTCCCTTTCTCCTTTCCTGTCCCTTCTTGCATGCTCAAATGCAAAAGGAGAAACATTTCTCCTTTTGTTTTGTTTTTAGTTTGTTTTGATAGCCCTCTGCCAGCGAAAGCGGAGCCCGGGGGGGGGAACGCACCTAACCCTAACCCTGAGCTCCGTTTTCGCTGGCAGAGGCACCGCGGGCCAGTCCTTTGCTGTTTCCAGGCCGGCCCCGTGGGCCAGATCTAAGCACCCCACACCCGGCCCGTAGGCCTTGAGTTTGAGAACCCTGGAATAGATGGTCTTTCATAAATGTAGACACCCAGCCATAAAGAGCTTTATAGGTTTAAACCACTACCTTAAACCATCCAGAAACCCACTGGTGACCAATGCAGAATTCAAAACAGCAGTGTTATATGCTCCCAACACTAAAATGCTTAAAAAAAAAAAGTAGGCTGCTGCATTTTGGACTAATTGAAATTTCTGTGTCATCTTCAAGGGCAGCACCAAGTAGAGCGCTCTCTAGTAGTCCAACCAGATGGTGACCGAAGCATGAAATTACTGTTACTAGGTCCTCCTCCTACCAGAAAAGAGCAGAGGCTGAATGTGCCAAAAATTGTGCTAAACCTGAATTATGGCCCTTCCTTCTATCCCGGCATCTCGGTTTTCCAAAATCAATTATGAGCGTAACCGAGAAATGTTTACTTTAGAGGGAATTAAATGAACCGCAGCCTTTTTCATTAGATAAGCCTATATGTTGGAATTTGAAAGCAGGAGAGAATGTATCTTTTCTCTTCATTCATCAAATTCATGAATCCCCTACTGGGCTCAGGTGTGCCTGCACTGTTTCTCTTCCAGGAAACAACTTCCCTCCGGAAATTTAGATGGCCTCAGCCCTGCTGGGTTTCCAGAGGGCGTTAAAGACCTAGCTTTTTCTCATTTATTGGGGGCCAGAATGTTAATTGGGTCTGATATGTATGGTTTATGATGTGCCTTGGGTGAGGTTTCCAGCCTCAGTTACATTGAATTATATTGTATTGTTGTCAGGCACAAATAACCAGATCCAGAGGTGTAGAGTTCAAACTGGCTACTTTATTTTTCTCGGCCTATAATATAGGAATCTCCCCACACTAGCAGCTCTCACCTGGGAAAGACCAGATAAGGCTCAAAGGTATTCGGTGGGAGGTTAGACCGTGCCCTCTTGTGTTTGTGTACTGAGTCTAGGCTAATTCCCTGCTTGACGCCCCCTCCACCCAACTGGGACGCTTGATATTGCTAGTCTTCAACTTATGACCAGTCACTTAGGGATTATTGAAAGTTCAACAGATCTCCAAAATTCTGACCACTGTCTTCCTGCCCTCCCCCGGCATTTATTTCCAGTTTCCAGCAAAAGCAGCCCTAACAAACAATGGATTTGCTTAATGACCATGACATGCCACAAAAAAGGTTGTAAAATCAGATCAGTCACATGGCCGGTGACCCACCTTATGACTGTCACGACATACAACCATAATGAGAAGGATTCATTACAGTCATAAGTCAAAGACTACATGTAAACAAAATAAATAAAATCCTTTGAGTCGAGTTCAGTTCCTGCTGTCTTCATGGTCAGCACTACCTAATTTTGGGGGCAACAAGACAGAAATTGTTTGCAGATTTTATTTATTGGTTGCCCATCTTTGATGAAGCTTGCTGGCTGGGGAATTCTGGGAGTTGAAGTCCACGCTTCTTAGTTGCTAAGGTTGAGAAACACTGCACTAGGAATGAAAAAGGACTCCGTATTTTAAAATTTGGTAAACATAATCATAGGGCACCACCTGAAAAAATGGTCAGTAAAAGCCAAAATACATCCATCTTATTTGTATGTTTACTTGAAGAGGCACACACTTCAAATATACCTTCCACCAACACGATCAGATGAAGATTACAAGTAGGCCTTGACTTATGACCTCAACTGAGCCCAAAATTTCCATTGCCTAGCAAGATGGTTGTTAAGTGAGTTGTGCCCCATTTTACGATCTTTCTTGCTACAGTTGTTAAGTGAATCACAGTCAAGTCAGTAACATGGTAGTTAAGTGAATCTGACTTTCCCCGTTGACTTTGCTTGTCAGAAGATCACAAAAGGTGATCACATGATCCTAGGACACTGCAACCGTCAAAAATACAGTTAGTCCTTGACTTATGACCACAATTGAGCCCAAAATTTATATTGTTAAGTGAGACATTTGTTAAGTGAATTTTGCCTTATTTTACGACCTTACTTGCCACAGTTGTTAAGTGACTCAGTGCAGTTGATAAGTTAGTAACCCAGTCGTTAAGTGAATCTGGCTTCCCCATTGGCTTTGCTGGTCGGAAGGTTGTAAAAGGGGATCACATGACCTTGGGAGACAGCAACCGTCATAAATATGAACAAGTTGCCAAATATATGAATTTTGATCACGATTATGGGGATGCTGCAAAGGTTGTAACTGTGAAAAATGGTCATAAGTCACATTTTTTCTCTGCCGTTGTAACTTTGAAGGGTCACTAAATACACTGTCGTAAGTCAAGGACTACCTGTACGGGCCAGATGCCAAGCGTCTGAATTTGGATCACGTGACCCTGGGGATGCTGCAATTGGTCATAAGTGTGAAAACAATCCTAAATTGCTTTTTTCGGTGCCGTTGTAACTTCAAATGGTCACTAAACGAATGGTTGTAAGTCAAGGACTACCTATATAGAATTATGTAACTGTCAGGGTTCCAAGTAATACGCCCATAGCAAACAGAACTCCGAGGTAGGTGGGTTCCTCAAAGAATAGTGTTATATTGGACATATCATATTGGCACAGGCTGGTGAAAACCGACTCTGAATGTTCCCGCGGTTTTCACCTAATTAAAAGTAAAAGTTTTCCCCCTTTCCCAAACAGTCACATGGTCCAATCAAGGTGCCATCCGGTTGCCTGGTAACTTCACTCCTCTTCTCTCCGACCACCTGTGGAAGTGTCCTTGGTTCCCAGGAGAAAGTATTTTGTTTTGACTACAAAACCCCAGCTATCTCTATTCCCCCCTCCCTATCCCTCCGCTCCAGTGTGAAGCCTCAAAATGGCCTCTGCCAGGTGATCTTCAGGGTTGACAGTAACCTGGAGAAGAATGCAGAAGCACAGGAAGGAATGAGGTCCCATCCATGGCCTCTTAGCAATGCTATTCCTCCTCCCCATCACAGCTAATTATTTCTGATGGCAAAGCCAAGATGTCTCCCTGTCTGGGAGAAAGTCAGAATTTGCATTTCAATGGAATGGACACAGGCATTCAAGTGTGCAATAATGTCACACTGATTTTCCCTTGGGGAGGAAAGGGAGGGTGCTCAGCGAGAAAAGATTTCTTGCAAATCTCTGTATTCAGCTTGTCCTTCCCCTCCGTATCAAGAGAACTGTCTGGTTCAATAACAAATCCATAACCCAGCCATCAACAATAAATGGTAGAGGAGGAATTATAAGCACCCACAAGGGTGCTTTAGAAGCAGATGGGCCCAGATTCAAATATCTTGATTTCCTGGGTTGGAAGTCATCAAACATAATATCTCTTGGCTTCAAACTCCCTCACAGGGTTGTTGGGAGTACAAAATACAGGTATTCCTCAAATTACAACAGTTTGTCCCAAAGGTGCTTTTTTCAAGAGGCAACTGGACTTTCTGGTTTTTCTTTTCTTTGAAGACATTTTGCTTCTCAATCCAAGAAGCTTCTTTAGCTCTGACCGGATAGTGGGGAATGGAAGGATTTATACTCCTTGCAGACAGCTGGTCATTTGCATTCTTTTAAACCAGCTGTCTGCAAGGAATATAAATCCTTCCATTCCCTACCATCCAGTCAGAGCTGAAGAAGCTTCTTGGATTGAGAAGCAAAATGTCTTCAAAGAAAAGAAAAACCAGAAAGTCCAGTTGCCTCTTGAAAAAAGCACCTTTGGGACAACCATGACCTGGATGACTGAGAATCTCCATAGACATTTACAACAGTTCGCTTAGTGACCGAAGTTACAACGGCACTGAAAAAAATGACATGACCATTTTTCACACATATGATCGTTTTATCGTCCCTACGGTCACGTGATTTACATTCAGATGCGTGGCAACTGACTCCCATTTATGACGGTTGCAGTGTCCCGGGCTCATGTGATCCCCTTTTGCGACCTTCTGACAAGCAAAGTCAATGGGGAAAGCCAGATTCACTTCACAACCGTGTTACTAATTTTACAACTGCAGTGATTCACTTAACAACTGTGATAAGAAAGGTCGTAAAATGGGGCAAAACTCACTTAACAACATACAGTACATTTTGGACTCAGTTGTGGTCATAAGTCAAGGACTACCTGCACTAATTTAACAACTGCAGTGATTCACTTAACAAATGTGGCAAGAAAAATCGTAAAATGGGGCACTCACTTAACAAATGTCTCACTTAACAAATGTCTCACAGCAACATAAATGTTGGGCTCAATTGTAGTCGTAAGTTGAGGACTATCTGTATAATGGGGGGAAAAGGATACAAATGAAACGGATGGAAAAATATTGAAAAGCAGGGGACTGAAAAGCCTTAAACAGAGTCAGTTCCATCTGCTTTGTTAAAGTATTCAGATGGGAGCCCTGGTGGCCCAGTGGTTGAAATACAGTATTGCAGGCAAACTCTGCCCACAGCCACGAGTTCGATCCTGACTGGGCTGAAGGTTGACTCAGCCTTACATCCTTCCGAGGTCGGTAAAATGAGGAGCCAGATTATTGGGGGATAAGATGCAAATAATGCAGGGGTGGATTCTGCATCCTTTTGCTGCCGGTTTGCTCAGGGTTGCACCGTGCGCGCCCGCAGCAATCAAAAAATAGCTTCTGCACATGCGCAGAAGCAAAATCCAAGATGGCGGGGCCCACGGAGACACCGACAGAACCGGCTCCGTGACGTCATCACCGAGTTACTAACGGTTCTAAAGAACCGGATAGAACCGGTAAGAACCCACCTCTGAAATAATGCTTCTATATTGTAACCACCCAGGGAGTGCTGTAAAGCTCCATGGGACGGTCTCGCTTAGCAACGGAATTTTGGGGCTCAGTGGTGGTCCTAAGTCAAGGACTGCCTGCCCCTGCCTCCTGACAAGAGTAGATTTCCTCCACAAAATGGGGTCAGTCAAGATGGCCTTCAAGACCCCTTCCAGTCCTGGGATTCTAGGTGACGGGCCATCCCAGGCACGACACGGAGCACAAAAGCCACAAGATGGATTTATTTTATCGCACCTTTGAAAGAACCAGAGGAAAAATCTTCCCTAGCACAGCTGTGCCAGCTGGTGTTTGACTTCTGTTTGCTCAGCTAGGAGGCCTGGGGTGCCAATACGGGTGAGTAAATAGCCCATATTTTATTTAAATGACAAACATTAGCCTCCGCTTTTTCAGTTCTTAAAATGGAGGCCGTGGAGTAGATTAGGAGTAGAATCAATTCAAATCATCCACTAGGCTTACAAATTTGAATTGTTGGTTTTTTTCCACTGCAATATTGTCTTTGGAACTTCCCCGAGGCCACTCATGGATCGGGAGTTTAACTTAATTTTTCTTCTCTTCTCTTCCTTCCTTGTCACTAATCCTACTGCCTATCCAGACATTCAGGATATTTTTGAGTGAGAAGCGATGTTGTTTGTGTGTAAATGTGCGCTGGTGCGCGTCTCTGCATTGTTTTATTCGTCAGAAACGGCAAATAAAAAAAGAAGCACTGAGGAACAAGGCAGCCACAAACAAGAATGAGTCAGAAAACAAACGGGGGGGCAAAAACAAAAAAAAACAAAAAACGATCAAAGCAACTTCTTCAAGCATTTTGTGTTTTTTCTAATTAATTTTATCTTGCCTGGAAAATCCATACTTGTTCTGCTGAGCTAATAGGAGATTCAGGAGGAGCAGGAATTGTCTACCAAGGGATGCAAGTCAACTTTTACTTGAGTGTTGATTAAATTTCAACGGAGTGATTTTTCGAGCTGGAGAATTGGTCCAGAGCGAGCAAGAAATGGTCCAAAGTCTTTAAGGCATTAGTGATCAGTACAACACTTTAAATTGTGTTTGGCAGGCAACTGGCAGCCAGTGCAGGATACAACACTGATTCCTGCACCTTGTTTGGACTTTAGCTGCTGCATTTGGGCTAGTCCTTGAGTTACAACCGTAATCGAACCTGCCCATCACGGTCATACTTGTGACCGTCGTAATTCAGGTCACCCACATGACCGACTGATTTTACATTTTGTATGTGTGTGGTGGTTATTAAGTGAGCACCGCAGCCGTAAAGTGAACTCATGGCTATGGGCTGGTTTTGCTGAAAACTGGAAATAAATGGGTTTTTTGGCAAAAATGTCATGAAATGCAGTCATGTGATCACAGGATGCTGCAAATGGCTGTAAATGTGGTCATGCAGGGGTGGTGGTGAGGGGGAACAACCTTTGGAACTTTGAATCCAGGTCCTGTGTACTCCCAGACTGTCCACTGAACAGTCACTAAGCGACTGGTCATAAGTCAAGGACTACCTATACATAATTTTACCCAATGAGAAGTCTCTAAAAATAGGATCAAGGGCTGGCAAATTATGACAGCAGCATGACCCCAATGCAACACAAATAGCAATAGCACTTAGACTTATATACCGCTTCACAGAGCTTTACAGCCCTCTCTAAGCGGTTTACAGAGTCAGCCTATTGCCCCCAACAATCTGGGTCCTCCTTTTACCCACCTCGGAAGGATGGAAGGCTGAGTCAACCTTGAGCCTGGTGGGATTTGAACTGCCAAATTGCAGGCAGCCGGCAGTCAATAGAAGTAGCCTGCAGTACTGCACTCTAACCACTGCACCATCGTGGCTCATATTCTACCCCTTTCGTATGTGTGATGTCACATGCACATATGAAAGGAACGGAGTTTGTCTATTGCAACGATGCAACCAAGGGTGAAATCCAGCAGGTTCTGACAGGTTCTGGAGAACGAGTAGCGGAAATTTTGAGTAGAACCGGCAAATACCACCTCTGGCTGGCCCCAGAGTGGGGTGGGAATGGAGATTTTGCAATATCCTTCCCCCAAGAGTGGGGAGGGAATGTGGATTTTGCAGTATCCTTCCCCTGGAGTGTGGTGGGAATGGAGATTTTGCAGTATCCTTCCCCTGTCACGCCCACCAAGCCACACCACGCCCACCAAGCCACGCCCACAGAACCAGTAGTAAAAAAAATTGGATTTCACCACTGGATGCAACCTTAATTTTGTCATTTGGATCAGAGGTGGGTTCCTCCCGGTTTGGACTGGTTCGCCCGAACCGGTAGTAAACCGGTGGTGATGTCACGGAGCTGGTTCTGTCGGTGCCGGTCCGTGGACGCCGCCATCACTTTTTTTTTTTAATTTTTTTTTTAATTTTTTGCTATTTTTTTTCTTCTGCACATGCGCAGAAGCCAAGTCCCCGGCAATCCGGTTCTGTCGGTGCCGGTCCGTGGGTGCTGCCGGCCACCATCTTGTTTTTGGCTTTTTTGGGGGGGAGAATTTTTTTGGAATTTTCAGCACTGCGCATGCGCGGTGTGGGAAGAAGTGAACCGGCAGCGAGGTAAGTTAGAACCCACCCCTGATTTGGATGGAAACATTTTTCTCTTTGAAAAAGCTTCCATACCCATTTACACTCTGTTTCAGGTGACTCTGAGGATACAGATAAACCCCCAAGTGGCCTCAACGACTCTCATAGAGCTAATGGCCAGATGACTGCAAAGAATATAAAACCTTCCATTCTTACCAGTCAGTTAAAACTGAAGAAGCTTCTTCAGGGGTGGGTTCTAACTTACCTCGCTGCCAGTTCGCTTCCTCCCGCGCCGCGTGGCTGCACCTCGTGCGCGCGCGCGCTTCACGCATGCGCAGTGCCGAAAAATAAAAAAAATCCCCCCCCAAAAAAGCCGAAAACAAGATGGCAACGCATGCGCAGTGCCGGAAACTCAGCTTCTGCGCATGCGCAGAAGAAAAAATTTTAAAAAAAAATTCCAAATTTTTATTTTTTTTTAAAAAAAGAAAAAATTCCAAAAAAAAAGATGGTGTCGCCCACGGACCGGCACCGACCAAACCGGCTCCGTGATGTCACCGTGACATCACCAGCGGGTCGCTACCGGTTCGGGCAAACCGGTCCGAACCGGGAAGAACCCACCTCTGAGCTTCTTGGATAAGAAGTGAAAAGAAAAAAAATCAAGGAAATCCAGTTGCCTTTTGAAAAAAGGATATTTGGGACTTTGGTGCCATCATATGACCTTGGCCCATGGCTCTGGAGCTTTCAACACCACATCTGAAATCTTGTGAGATCTCACACAAAATCACTGGGGTCTCATAAGATCTTCCAGAAGGGATCATCTGCATATTACAAGGTGGCTGAAATTTCAGCATTTCTACGAGAATAGTCCAGCAGTGTTATAAAAAAAATATATATGAATATACTGGTATAGGCTTTCCTGGCTGGTATCTGTCAGGCAGTGTTGGGCTTCAAAATTTGATAACTATGGTCTAGAGAAGAGATTTTCTAACTGGCAACTGTGTCTTGCATCTTCAGAGGCAACATAGCTTACTACAGTGATCCCCCAACCTTTCTGGCACCAGGGACCAGTTTTGTGGAAGACAATTTTTCCACGGACCGGGGGGGGGGGGAGGGAATGCTTTCATATGCAACCTAGATCCCATGCATGCTAGATAAAGCTTATGTCAACGTTCCGAGTAATGCACCCATTGAAAGCATAGCTCCGAGGCAGGTAGATTCCTCAAAGGATATGTTTATTGGATAGATCATATCGGCACAGCCGGTGAAAACCAACTCTGACAGTTCCCGCGATTTTCACCTAATTAAAAGAATCAAACTCCCCCCCCCTCCCAGTTGTCACCGGTCACATTGTCCAATGAAGATGGAATGCAGGCTCTTCTCCTGTTTCAATGGCCACCTGTTTCAATGACCTTGGTTCCCACAAGAAAGCATTTTGTTTTGACTGGAGCCTGGCTATCTACTCCCCTCCTCCTTTTCCCCTCTCAGGCTTCATGGCAACTATGAGGCCGCACAAGATGGCTTCAGACAGGTTTGCTTCAGAGTTGACAGCTTTGCTCACTCTGCTTGTGCAGCCCGGTTCCCAATAGACCATGGCCCGGTACAGGTCCATGGCACAGAGGTTGGGAATCTCTGGCCTACTATCCCAAAGGTCCTTTTTTTAAAAACTCCGAACTGAGTCAGAACTGAAGAAGCTTCTTGGATGGAAGGAAAAACAAAGTCCAGTTGCCTTTTTTTTTTTAAGCACCTTTGGGAAAATTATGACCTGGATGACTGACAATCTCCATAGACATAGCCTAGAATCCAAACCACAGGCAACTGAGCAAGGACTGACCGGAGTCCTGCCTTTATAGCCAAGTGTTCTGACTTCTGATTGGCCTGGTTGGCATGTCTTTTAAAGCAATCACCCCTGAATTCAGGAGAGCTTCTCCCCCTGTGCAGGGTTGCAGCCAGTCCTAGCAAGGTAACGGCGATCTTTTGATGAACGATTTGTGGTGTTCAGGATGGCTGTGTTGCTAACGGCCAGTGGTGGGTTGCTACCGGTTCGGACCGGTTCGCGCGAGCCGGTGGTGGAAATTTGGCCCCGTTCGCCGAACTGGTAGTGATGGCCGGCTTGCCACGCCCTCGAACCGGTTCCCCGGTCGCCGCTGCTTGAAAGCGGCTGGCAACGAACCCTCTGTGCATGCGCAAAAGCTTCTGAGCATGCACAGAGGGTCAGTACCCAGATGTAAGGTGCGCACGCGCGCAAGCGTAGCCTGGCAGACTTCCGACGCAACGCGCGCACTTCCGAACCGGTAGGGAAGGTAAGAGAAACCCACCACTGCTAACGGCATTTTAAAGCCCAGCATAAGCTGCTATGAATCTAAACGATAGCAAATATGAATATATGTGCAAACACTTTCTCAGCCCTGCCAACTGGAAAACATTGATATTGCCACCTTTCTGGTGGAAAACACAAGGAAGCCTTCACTTCATTTATCAGCATGAGCAACTGTCTTTCCCTCCGTCCCTGTGGCCCACTCCACAGTTTAAAGACTCTACAGCCAAGCCTGTGATTAATAAGGTGCAGCCTAGCATTTTCCTTTTTTTTTTCTCTTCTGAGCGCCAGAAAAAAAAACTGCACAAGGAACACAATTTTCTGGAGGAGCAAAGTCTTGGGGAGGGGGGGGGAATGAAAGATTTCATCAGCCCTGAACCAGCGGGCATCTGAGCCCCACGTGATTTCTCCCGTAGAATACACCGATAGATAAAATTAAATTAAAACAAAACAAAATGCCCCAATCATCGTCAACGCATTGGCTGGCCAGCTTGGAGGTGGGAGGAAAAAGAAGAATAGAGGGAAAGCGTATCAGGAGGAAACTTAAACGCTTGTGTTGGAGGTCACTTACACCTACACAGGTTGGCTCAGCAACGGAGCCACACAGAATAACTTCTCTCTTTTCAGCCTTGGTTAAGGAACAGTAGGGTTTAAATTATGAAAATCCAGAACAAAACATCACATATACATAGATCTTGGGCTGGAGATGAGACAAAGGCCTCCTAAAGGTGTGTTTGTCAGCCCTTGAAGATATGTGGACTTCAACTCCAGGGATTCTCCAGCCAACAAGGGTGTCCTGCTTTCTTGCCTAATAGATTTGTCTGCTATGACGGTGGCACCCAACCTTTTCGGCACCAATAGCAATAGCACTTAGACTTATATACCGCTTTACAGTGCTTTACAGCCCTCTCTAAGCGGTTCACAGAGTCAGCACATTGCCCCCAACAATCTGGGTCCTCATTTTACCCACCTCGGAAGGATGGAAGGCTGAGTCAACCTTGAGCCGGTGAGATTTGAACTGCTGCTGAACTGCAGCTAGCAGTCAGCTGAAGTAGCCTGCAGTACTGCACTCTAACCACTGCGCCACCTTGGCTCTATAGGGACCAGGGACCAGTTCCCGTGGAGAGAGGTTTTTCCACAGACTGCAGGGTTTCGTGTGCTGCCTGCATCCCTTTAGATCAGGGGTCTCCAACCTTGGGGAATTCTGGGAGTTGAAGTTCGCCAGGCTTAAAGTTGCCAAGGTTGGAGACCCCCTGCCTTAGATGGGGTTTCGCTTATTTGCGCAGCCCAGTTTCTGGCATGCCGCGGACCAGTGCCAGCCCACAGACCAGGGGTTGGGGACACCTGTGGTATGATACAAGTAGTCCTCAACTTACATTCGTTTAGTGACGGTTCAAAGTTACAACAGCACTGAAAAAAGTGACTTATGACCATTTTATACATGACCGTTACAGCATCTCTATGGCCACGTGATCAAAATTCAGACCCTTGGCAACTGTCTCATATTTATGATGGTTGTAGTGTCCTGGGGTCATGTTCACATCTTTTGTGAACTTCTGACAAAGTCCATGGGGAAGCCAGATTCACTTAACTATGTTACTAACTTAACAACTGCAGTGATTCCCTTAACAACCGTGGCAAGGAAGGTCATAAAGCGGGACAAGTTTAACTTATGTTTTTATTTATTTATTTCCCTCTTGGTTGAGGTCCCTTGCTACACCCCCATGAGTCCCTCCCCTCCCAATTCTTGAAAAAGACATTCTCCAACCAAAACAAAATTGTTCCATCCCATTATAAACTTTGGCTACAGACAAAAGACTGAATGTGTACTTATCATCATTTAAAATCAATGTTCCTTACCCCAAGTGCTTTCCAGCTGAATGGACTTCAGTTCCCAGAATGGCGAAATACCATTTGTTGGGAATTCTAGGAATTGAAGCCTAGATATCTGGAGGTCACTACTGATGGAGAAAATTACGCTAAGCTCTAAACCAGGGGTCTGCAACCTGCGGCTCCAGAGCCGCATGTGGCTCTTTGGGCCCTCTGCTGCGGCACCCTGTCGCGGCAAAGGGATGAAAGAGCCATCATCCTGTCACGGCAGTGGCATGGCCGGAGCCTTAGTGCGGGAGCAAAGCGCCCCTCTACTTGCCTTTGTGCGGCAACAGCATTCCGCCTTCATTGTGGTACATTTGCTGTTGCCGCCAGCAAAGAGGGCTGGGAGAGAATGGCGGGGGCGGATCTTGAGGGTGGGGGCCATCCCCCAAGCCTGGCCGTCCTCCTCCCTTGTCGGTGGGGCCAAGAGAAAAAAGGGGGGGGCGTGCCCACAGACCAGGGGTTGGGGACACCTGTGGTATGATACAAGTAGTCCTCAACTTACATTCGTTTAGTGACGGTTCAAAGGTACAACAGCACTGAAAAAAGTGACTTATGACCATTTTATACATGACCGTTACAGCATCTCTATGGCCACGTGATCAAAATTCAGACCCTTGGCAACTGTCTCATATTTATGATGGTTGTAGTGTCCTGGGGTCATGTTCACATCTTTTGTGAACTTCTGACAAAGTCCATGGGGAAGCCAGATTCACTTAACTATGTTACTAACTTAACAACTGCAGTGATTCCCTTAACAACCGTGGCAAGAAAGGCCATAAAATGGGGCAAATCTCACTGAACAACTCTCTCATTTAGCAATGGAAATGTTGGGCTCAGTTGTGGTTGTAAGTCAAGGACTAGCTGTATTTCATGTAATCTTTACCCCAAATCAACTCGGTGGCTAGTTCTACTCATTACTTCTAGGCCTGCCTTCGATTAAAAAAAAAACAAAAACCCAGTAATCAGCCCTTCAGATATTTGGAAACCCTTAACTGGAGTCATTTTCTTCTGCTCTTGAGGTTAAACAGGTCTTTCAATCGTTCCCTTAAGAATTGGAGTTCAGAACCTTCCTTTTTTCTTCTTCTCCAGTGCTATGCTAACACACCAATCTCAAAAAAAAGTATGATTTGAAGCCTTTTTAAATTGAGGCAGACTATACATTCTGTTTCTCTATCCATTCATCCAGCCACCCATCCATCCATGCATATATTCATACATACATATATTCACCCAGCCATCTGTCTATCTATTTATCCATTCATTCACCCAGCTATTTGTCCCTCTTTCTCTCCCTCCCCCCCTCTCTCCCCCTCCCCCTCTCTCTCTCTCTCTCTCTCTCTCTCTCTCTCTCTCTCTCTCTCTCTCTCTCTCTCTCTCTCTCTCTCTCTCTCTCTCTCTCTCTCTCTCTCTCTCTCTCTCTCTCTCTCTCTCTCCTAGAAGAGCAANGCCTTCATTGTGGTACATTTGCTGTGGCTGCCACCAAAAAGGGATGGGAGAGAATGGCGGGGGGGGGATCTTGCGAGGTGGGGGCCATCCCCCAAGCCTGGCCTTCCTCCTCCCTTGTTGGCAGGGCCAAGAGAAAGAAGGGGGCAGCGTGGGGAAGCGTTCCGCTCCCCCGCCGAGCACCGAGCACAACAGCCCGAGGGTGGGGGAGATGGCCCAGCAGAAGCGGCCCCATTGGCGAGTTGGATGGCAGAGAGGCCTGGCCC
The DNA here is from genome assembly GCA_003457575.1 of Thermophis baileyi. NCBI lineage: Eukaryota > Metazoa > Chordata > Lepidosauria > Squamata > Dipsadidae > Thermophis > Thermophis baileyi. Next base: position 864,341 of record QLTV01009056.1, read on the forward strand.
GGCTCTCGCAGCGGAACACTGTTCGCCGCCTTCTGTTTCCTGTTCCTTCCCCGGGCAGCGATGGCTGGGGCCATGGGGGGGGGGAAGGAGAGACGTCAGGGCTGCTACTCCCCCCCCCAGCAAGCCAGGCCTGGAGGAGCGCAGAGAGTTGCAGGCGAGCGCCGGAGGGTCAGAAGACGCGCTCCGACGTCATCCCAACATGTTTCCAGCACGCGCTTCCCTGTCCCAAAGTAGAATTGAGTGGGGAGAAGGGAGCAAAGGGAAGGGGGAAGGGTAGGAGGGAAGGATAAGCCCGGCTGGCTTTCCTTTGGCGTGGGGTGGAGGGAAGACCCAATACCCCCTCCATGGCCTGACCGCTGCTCTTGCAGTGCCTTGCACAGCACAGTGAAAGCTAGCGTGCTTCACAATGGGGGAGACTGCGTCCCCTCCCCTTCCTTGAGCCCATTCCCTGCCCCACTCGCCCCTGGCATCTCTCTCTCTCTCTCTCTCTCTCCTTCTATCTCTCTCTCTCTCTCTCTCTCGCAAACCCAGAAGTAGCCACCCACCGTTTCCCGCCAGGGGGGAGAGAGAGAGAGGGAGGGAGGGAGGGAGGGAGGGAGGGAGAGGGAGATACCTATTGTCCATAGAAAACAAAACACGGGGAGACACAAAACCTGGGTAGGTGTGCATGGGGGGGGGTGACATGTGACTAGGTGGGAGAGAGTGGTGTCATGTGACTCGGTGGGAGTGATGTTGAGTTGGCCATGCCCACCCAGGTTTTGTTGCTCCCATTGTTTTGTTTTCTCTGGGAAAAGGGCCCAAGTGGCTCTTTGAGTGTTTAAGTTTGCAGACCCCTGCTCTAAACCATGGTTTGCCAATGTCAAGAGCTCAGTTCACTCAGCATGCTGTAATGACATTTTGGCTGTGAGGCCAAAAGGGTTCAATCCATTTTCTCACATGTGGAGATGTTATGGGTGGATTAGGAGATGGAGTTCGCCAGGAGGCTACTCTCCTTCCTACCTTTATCTCCTCTCCTCAATTCAGGGATGATGTCAACCTTTTGTGGTAAACTAGACCAGGAAACCAATGTTATGAATACTAGGGGGGACCTTGAAGTTCTCTGAGCTTGGTTGTTTTCTTGCAGATGTTTCATTACCCGATTAGATAATATCATCAGTGCTTATGAGTGTCGGTCCGCTCCCTGTTTATATACAGTAGTTAGTCCTGCCAATCAGAGGTGGGTTCCTCCCGGTTCGCACCGGTTCTATAGAACCGGTAGTAAACCGGTGGTGACGTCACGGAGCCGGTTCTGTCGGTGCCAGTCCGTGGACGCAGCCATCTTTTTTTGGGGGGGGGGGAATTTTGAAATTTTTTGGGGGGGGGGATTTTTTGCTGGTTTTTGCTTCTGCGCATGCGCAGAAGCTGAGTTTTCGGCACTGCACATGTGCCACCATCTTGTTTTTGGCTTTTTTTCTGCTATTTTTTGCTCGTTTTGCTTCTGCCATTGCACAGAAACAGAGTTTTCGGCACTGCGCATGCGCCGTGTGGCCACACGGTGCACAATGTGCGTGCAGCCACGCGGCGCGGGAGGAAGCGAACCGGCAGCCAGGTAAGTTAGAACCCACCCCTGCTGCCGATGTTGATGGGGGTGGTTTTTTCTTTGATAGTTCCCTGATTAGAATAATTTTCTGCTTGATTGTTTGTCTGGTGTTAATCCCTGCTTATCTGGGTGTTGGTTGCTGGAGAGGATATGTTCTGGTCTTTCTGTTATCTTCTTAACTACAGGTAGTCCTCGACTTACAACAGTTCTTTTAGTGACCGTTCACAGTTACAACAGCACTGAAAAAAGTGACTTATGACCATTTTTCACACTTACAACCATTGCAGCTTCCCCAGGGTCACATAATTTACATTCAGATGCTTGGCAACTGGTTCATTTTTATGAGGGTTGCAATGTCCCATGGTCATGTGATCGCCTTCTGCAACCTTCTGACATGCAAAGTCAATGGGGAAGCCAGATTCACTTAACAACCGTGTTACTAACTTAACAACTGCAGTGATTCACTTAAAAATGGGGCAAGAGAAATGGGGCAAAACTCAACAAATTTCTCACCTAGCAACATAAATTTGGGCTCAATTCTGGTTGTAAGTCAAGGACTGCCTGTACTACTTTTATTATAGAGCAGGTGTCTCCAACCTTGGCAACTTTAAGACTTGTGGACTTCAACGCCCAGAGTTCCCAAAGCTGGCTGAGGAACTCTGCCAGTTCCCAAAGCTGGCTGAGGAACTCTGGGAGTTGAAGTCCACAAGTCTTAAAGTCACCAAGGTTGGAGACCCCTGTTATAGAGAATAATGAAGCCCAAAGATGCTTCCCTCCTCCCTGCCTTTAAATACAAAAGAACTCAAAGGGGTCAAGTCTACAACGCTTTCTCAGATTACATCTCTGCCCTGGACCCAGGTTTCTCTTATCTGGCCATTGTCTTGGGTTGTGGCTTTTCCTCCTGTTCCTCAAAGCTGTTCTTATGATAGCCCATTACATCGTCTTCAGCTCCCAAATGAGAGGATTTCAAGGGTACAATAGGTCAGGATATATTTTTTTCCAGGGTTTCTGGGGAAGTGAAAGGTTGACAATGGAAGCAGGGCCTTTTGTTCTGATTACCACCTTTAGATGAGAAGGAGAGAAAGGAAACAAAATGCTATCACTGAACCTTAATGATTTTGCCACTGAATGTTGGCAGCTCTTTCTCTCCCTTGCTTCACACAGTGCTTTGCGCCTGCTGTGCCAATGTCTTTTGGCAAAGGCCTCCCACTCTTGGCTCGTCTCCAGGCTGTTATCAGCTCCTCCAAAATGGAAATCCCCTGCTTTTGCTTCAACCTCAAGGTTTGGAGGTCGCCAGAACGCTTTCATTAGCCTGGATGCTCAACAATGCTCGCAGGTCGGGAATGAGCCAGGGAGAGAAAGAGAGAAAGAGAGAAAGAGAGAGAGAGAGAGAGAGAGAGAGAGAGAGAGAGAGAAAAAGAAAGAAAGAAAGAAAGAAAGAAAGAAAGAAAGAAAGAAAGAAAGAAAGAAAGAAAGAAAGAAAGAAAGAAAGAAAGAAAGAAAAAACAGCTGAGAGAAATGATAGAG
>QLTV01009056.1:923175-934500 GCA_003457575.1 Thermophis baileyi
CTATTCTATTCTATTCTATTCTATTCTATTCTATTCTATTCTATTCTATTCTATTCTATTCTATTCTATTCTATTCCTATTCCTATTCCTATTCTATTCTATTCTTTATTTTATTCTCTATTCTATTCTATTCTATTCTATTCTATTCTATTCTATTCTATTCTATTCTATTCTATTCTATTCTATTCTATTCTATTCTATGAATGCTAATTCCACCTCCTACGGAGTATCCCGTGGCTTCTCTGCAGGTGTCTGAGCTAGCCTCTTTTTAACCTGCCTCTGAGAATTGAGGATTTTTTGATGAACCATCTTTGAGCTATCAATTTAAGCCAGGGATACCAGGCAGAACATGGCTACTTTGGGTCATGTGACTGGGAGGGAGGGGGACATAGAATTGAGGAGTCAGCAACATTCCAAGTTGCTGCTGCATTGCCTGTGTGGGAAGAAATATCTGGTTCAGTTCCAAACCGGGAGAAAGACACTGGAAACATGGAGGCTGAGTGGAAAGATGGTTTAATGATGAAGCAGAACCACATGGGTTCTGGGCAGCTGACCACATGGAGTTGAGAGGGAGGGGGATTTTATACCTTCTCTTGGGCTTTGAACTTGAACTTCCTGTTCCTGTGCAAGAACATGAATTCTATTGGCTGTTGTAGGGGTCATAGCTGGCTCTGTAGGTTGACTGAGCTCCCAGGTTTGGTTGAAGTTTGGACTGCTGATGCAATGAAGGGGCGTTGGGCAATTCCTATTGAGGCTGAGGGCTAATCCTACCTTTGTTGGATCTTGGGTNCTGTGCAAGAACATGTATTCTATTGGCTGTTGTCAGACTCCCATGGGGCCATGTAGGGGTTATGTAGGGGTCATAGCTGGCTCTATAGGCAAAGTACAAATCCTAGGTGTTTGTCTGAGCTAAGTTTGGTTGAAGTTTCTGAGGGTGATGCAATGAAGGGGCTTGTGTTTTGAAAGGGTGTTGGGTAATTCCTATTGTGGCTTAATGGCTTTGTCCTGTGTTGGATCTTGGGTGAGGGTATTTGCTTATGAATAGAGCTATCTATCTCTTTATCTCTTAAGTGCTGACATCTGTTGTGGGCTATTAAGAAAAGGTGGGGGCTGCTTTCTCCCTCTAAAAAAACATGTTTCTCCATTTCTCATCCAGGGAAATATAATTTCTGCCTTTTTAATATTTCTCAAAATATTTCATTCTTCTAGAAGAGGGGTGGGTGCTAACTTTCTACACCTGTTCCTCAGGAATGCATTGGCACACTGTTTCAACCTTAGCCACTCTAAGATATGTGGACTTCAATTCCCAGAATTCCCTAGACAGCCATGTTGGCTGGGGAATTCTGGGAGTTGAAGTCTACACATCTTAGAGTGGCTAAGATTGAGAAACACTGCACTGGTGGATTTTTTTCGGGATTGTTTTTTTTTTTTTTTCAGTTCTCTTTCATCTGCAGTCCTCTTTCAACTCAATTTTTCTGTTTCTTTCTATTTCTATTGCTAAGCAAGGTGATTGTTAAGTGAGTCATATCTGATTTTATGACCTTTTTTGCCACAGCTGTTAAGTGAATCATGAAGTAGTTGTTAAGTAAATCACACAGATGTTATGAGAATCGGGCTTCCTTCATTGAATTTACTTGTCGGAAGCTGGCTGGGAAGATCACAAATGATGATCACATGATCCCTTCAACTGTCATAAATACATGCTGGTTGCCAAGCACCCAAATTTTGATCACGTGACTGTGGAGATGCTGCGATAGTTATAAGTGCAAGGACAGATCATAAGACAATTTTTTCAGTGCGATTGTAACATTGAAAGGTCATTAAATTAATGTCTGTCTGTAGAGATTCTCAATCATCCAGGTCACGGGTGTCCCAATGGTGAAATCCATTTTTTTTTACTACTGGTTCTGTGGGTGTGGCTTGGTGGGCGTGGTATGGCTTGGTGGGCGTGGCTTGGTGGGCATGGCAGGGGGAAGGATATTGCAAAATCTCCATTCCCACCCCACTCTGGGGCCAGCCAGAGGTGGTATTTGCCGGTTCTCTGAACTACTCAACATTTCCGCTACCGGTTCTCCAGAACCTGTCAGAACCTGCTGAATTTCACCCCTGGGGTGTCCCAAAGGTGCTTTTCCAAAAGGCAACTGGATTTTCTTGGGTTTTTTTCCTTGAAAATGTTTCGCTCCACATCCAAAACGTTTCTTCAGTTGTGACTGAAGAGCTGAAGAAGCTTCTTGGATGAGAACCAAAATGTTTTCAAGGAAAAAATCGAGAGAGTCCAACTGCCTTTTGGAAGAGCACCTTTGGGACACTAAGTGAATGATCGTATGTTGAGGACTACAGGTCCTCTTGACTTACGACCAGAATTGAGCCCAAAATTTCTGTTGCTAAGTGAGACATTTGTTAAGTGAGTTTTGCCCCATTTTATGACCTTCTTGTCACAGTTGTTAAGCGAATCACAGCAATTGTTAACTTAGTAACATGGTTGTTAAGTGAATCTGGCTTCACCGATGTCTTTGCTTGTCACAAGGTCACCAAAGGTGATCACATGACCCCAGGACACTGTAACCGCCATAAATTTGAGTCAGTTGCCAAGCATCTGAATTTTGATCATGTGACTATGGGGATGCCTCAACGGTTGTAAGTGTGAAAAACGGTCGTAAGTCACTTTTTTCAGTGCCGTTGTAACTTTGAATAAATGAACTGTTGTAAGTCAAGGACTACATGTACCTGTAGTTGAAAGGCATTTTAAGGATCTTCTGAATTATGGGAAGTCAACCTATATTTCTAGGTTTAGGAGAAAATGCAGACCTTTCCAGAATTCCTTAGCCACTCAACTGTTTCAAAAGGCTATGAGCCAATATTTGCAATGACTCTTTCATTTGGAATTTCCTACCCAATTCAAGGCAAAGGACAGGGAATTTTGTTCTTACAAAGACGCTGCTGTTTCAGCTTCCCCCTTCCATTTTCTGGACCAGGTTGGCCTTTTCCCCTGTTAGAGGTAGGAAAAAGGACCGGGTACGGAGGAGAAAGAGGCATCTCTCCATTGGAAGGAAGGCCCCAGGCCCCAAGCCCCAGCTGCAAGCGAATCATTAAGGCATGAATGCAAATCCTTCTTCAGCCACTGGATTCATTAGCAATTGGGACTTGCCGGGAATAGCAATTAATCTTGACAGGGGGGGAAGAAAAGAACAAGGGGGTGGCCAGAAAAAGCATGGAAAGAGTGGGGGGGGGGAGAGAGAATAAAAATGCTTAATTGCTTGTGGGGAAGATGTTGCCTTTGTATGATATGCATACCCCATGTTTAAAAACTTGACAATCATACAGTAGATGGAGACCTATCTATGGGGGAGTGGAAGATGAGAGGAGGGGGGTTGTCCCATGCTTTCCACCCAGCAGAAGTATCTGCTTTTAATTTTAATTAATGGCCGGTAAGTTCCCTCCCTCCTTCCTAACTTATAATAAAATGAGATTCTGATCCAGGAGGTGTTGCTATTCTCTCCTTTGTTTAAGTCGTATCTCATCATCGCAGGACATTTTTCAAAAGCAAAGAGACAGATTCTCCCTCTTCGGAACTTGCCAGCAAAATCCATGGCCTAAAGGAGCAAAGGGAAGAGAAGGACAAAACTGCCACAACAACAACAACAATTGAACAACGAATGCTGCCTTTATTGCCCATCTAGAGAATGATGAGAATTGCTTGATTAACACAACACAGAATTGCAACCTCTCTGTCTCTGTCTTTGGTGGGGCACTGGGGACATCTGCTTCTGTAGTAAAACACTATCCAGATAGTCTTCAACATATGACCAAAATTGAGCCCAAAATTTCTGTTGCTAAAAGAAACAGTTATAAAGTGAGTTTTGCCTCATTTTACGACCTTTCTTGCCACAGTTATTAAGTAAATCACTGCAGTTCTTAAGTTAGTAACACGGTTGTTAAGTGAATCTGGCTTCCCCATGGACTTTGCTTTGGTTCTCAAATCTAACTTAAACCAGATTTCCGAAGGCACAGAACTGAAGGAATTGGGGCCTTCATGGAAAAAATGGAATTCCTTAAGAGAAAAAGGACTTCACTTCTGCAAGGCTAAATATTGGTTCATTTTTTATTCATTGAATTTATCCAATTTCAAGGCTGCCCAGCTTCTTAATAACTCTGGGCAGCTTACCAATAAAAAGAAGAAAAAAATATAAATAGGAATAAAAAGAGGTCCTCACCGACCTGGAGTTCAACACTTCCACGTCAAAGGCAAAATTACTCAAGGGAGCTAGCTGCACAACCATTTTAGCCCAAGGCCTAGCTAGCCAGAGGTGAGGAACTATAAGCTCTTTATGGTTTGTGGACTTCAACTCCCAGAATTCCTGAGCCAGCATGGCTGGCTCGGAGATTCTGGGAGTTGAAGTCCACAAGTCATAAAGGGGCCATAGTTCCCCACCTCTGGCCTAGGAGAACAACAAGGCTTTTAACAATTTTTGAAACATCACAAAGATGGAAGTCACACTAATCTCAGGCGGTGTCATTCCAGAGGGCAGGTGCTGCCTCAGGCTAAGCGCATTCTAGTTGCCCGGAATGGAGCCGGCCCTGAGCTGGCTTTCTCCCGAGGACATCAGACCCAATCAGGCTGTAAATCTTTACAAGACAGAGTTCCTGCTTCCTCCTTATTGTTCATATCAAGTGATTTCAGCAGCAGAGACAAAGACAACAGATTTATGTCCCAAGAGGGAGAGAAAGAGAAGGAGATTGCAAGCGGAGTTGCGGGGTGGGGTGAGGATGTGATGTTGTCATAAAATACAAGCAGTGGCAACTGAAGTGTGATGGAGAATCGGAGGCAGGCAAACAAGTGTCCTGAGTAATGAGGAAATGAGTAATAGCATCCTGTACTAGACAGTGTCTTATACCATCAATGTTTTCGTGGTTGTTACCTTCATTGTAAAAGATGCTCTCATGTGTTGAAAATCCATCCTCCGGATCTGATTTTTTTTTTTTTTTGCCTGGGGCATTTCCTGGTGTAGCTTCAGATTTTAAAAGCAACCAAGGCATTGTTGGAACTAATGGCACACAGAGATTTTCCTTCTCTTCTTTCTCCTTTTCCTTTTCCTTCTCTCTCTCTCCACTTTTCTCCTCATCCTCCTCTTCTGTCTCTTTCGCCTTTTTCTCCCCTTCTTCCTTTTCTTTCTCTTCTTTTTTTCCTTTTCCTCACTTTATGACCAGCCTTCTTCTTCTCTTCTCTTTCTCCTCTTCTTTCTTCTCTGCCTTCTCCTTCTCTTCTTTCTCCTCCTTCTCCTCTTCTCCTTCTCCTTTTTATTTATTTATTTATTTATTTATTTATTTGCATTTCTATGCCGCCCAACTCCCAAAGGACTCTTCTTTCTCCTTCTCCTGTTCCCTTCCTTCCTTCTTCTTCCCCTTCCCCTTCCCCTTCTCCTTTTTCTCATCCTTCTCCATTCTCATTCAATTTGATGAAAGAGACTTGTTTTCCAAATGGCTATCAAAAGAAAACAGAACTTTAGAAAAAAAGTTCTGGACTCTAGAAAAAGTGCAGAGGAGAGCAACCAGGATGATTAGGGGCAGTGGTGAAATCCATTTTTTTTTACTACCGGTTCTGTGGGCGTGGCGTGGTGTGGGTTGGTGGGCGTGGCTAGGAGAGATTCAACCTGGAAATAAGGAGAAACTTTCTGACAGTGAGAGCAATCAACCCATGGAACAGAAGTTGCCTTCGGAAGTTGTGGGAGCTTCATCACTTGAGACTTTCAAGAAGAGATTGGACTGCCATTTGTCAGAAATGGTGTAGGGTCTCCTGCTTGAGCGGGGGGTTGGACTAGATGACCTACAAGGTCCCTTCCAACTCTGTTAATCTGTTAAATTCTTTAGAGAATCTAACAGGTGGCTACCCAGATATTCCTGTGTGCTCTTTTAGCGATGATGTGACCAGGCTTGCAGATGGATATCCTGCTTTTCAGTGGTTTACAGCCTCCCTGGCTTTCCATACTTTCATTCAATACAAGGGGAGAGAAAGGTAGTCGTCAACTTACAACCATTCGCTTAGTGACTGTTTGAAGTTACAAAGACATTGGAAAAAAAGTGACTTATGACCCATTTTCAGCATCCCCACGGTCACGTGATCAAAATTTGGGCGCTTGGCAACTGGCATGTAATTTAGACAGTTGCACTGTTTCAGGGTCATGTGATCAACATTTGTAACCATCTCAGCTGGCTTCCGACAAGCCAAGTCAATGTGGGGGGGGAAAGGATTCGCTTAACAATTATATGATTCACTTAACAATCCGCAGTGATTCACTTATCTACTCTGGCAAAAAAGGTCGTAAAATGCAATGCAATTCAGTTAACAACCGTCATGCTTACTAGCAATGGAAATGTTGACCTCAATTGTGGTCGTAAGTCAAGGACTACCTGTCAGGCCTTGGGATTGTGTGATGGAATGTGAACCTGCGGAGGCAGTGGAGGGATTCCTGGCGGCACAGAGCTTTCCCAAGAAGTTGCAATAGCAATAGCAACAGCCCTTATATACCGCTTCACAGTGCTTTACAGCCCTCTCTAAGCTGTTTACAGAGTCAGCATCTTGCCCCCAACAATCTGGGTTCTCAAATTACCAACCTTGGAAGGATGGAAGGCTGAGTCAACCTTGAGCCTGGTGAGAATCAAACTGCTGGCAGTTGGCAGAATTAGCCTTGCAATACTGCATTCTAACCACTGCGCCACTACGGCTTTTCTCCCCCTAATCCTTTTCTTACTACTAGCAATAGCACTTAGACTTATATACCGCTTCACAGTGCTTTACAGCCCTCTCTAAGCAGTTTTACAGAGTCAGCATCTTTCCCCCAACAATCTGGGTCCTCATTTTACCCACCTCAGAAGGATGGAAGGCTGAGTCAACCTTGAGCCGGTGAGAATTGAACTGCCGAACTGCTGGCAGCCAGCAGTCAGCAGAATTAGCCTGCAATACTGCACTCTAACCACTGCGCCACAACTCAATCACGGAGTTGCAACTGCCATCTTAATTTTTTAACACCCTCTTTGGCACGCTCCCCTGGAAAAGCCTTGTCCATGGCATTGAAGCATGTTTGGCCTGTGTACTATACTGTAGGTAGTCCTCGAATTACAACAGTTCATTTAGCGGCCGTTCAAAGTTACAACAGCACTGAAAAAAATTGACTTATGACCGTTTTTCACACTTTACGACCATTTCAGCATCTCTTTGGTCATATGATCAAAATTCAGGCGCTTGGCATATTTATGACGGTTGCCATGTCCTGGGTTCATGGATCCCCTTTTGCGACCTTCTGACAAGCAAAGTCAATGGGGAAGCCAGATTCATTTAACAACCGTGTTACTAACTTAACAACGGAAGTGATTCACTTAACCCACGGTGGCAAGAATGGTTGTAAAAAGGGGCAAAACTGTCTCGCTTAGCAACGGAAATTTTGGGCTCAATTGTGGTTGTAAGTCAAGACCTTCCTGTAGTTCCTCAACTACAGCAAAAGAAAAAAAATATCACATCCGAATCTCAACAGCCCTTGGCTGAAAACACACAGTTCCTGTTACACACGGAGTTTCTTTTCCGATTGACTGCTTTCAGGTTTCACCCTGACATGCACATATGTGGCTCCTGCTTTGCCAGCCACCCTCCGAAGAGCGTGAAAACTTTTAATTGGACTGTCTTCTCCCTCAGCCCATCACCTTTTCTCTCCTGGAGTTAATTTCCGAATCTGGAGCTGTCATATCAGCAAGGCTCACCTTCCCTTCTGGATGCAAACCAAGGAACAATTATTGGAGTTGACAGATGAGAAGAATCGCAACCGTCTGCCCTTTGGCCTCTGCAAATCAACCATCACTTCTCAGCCATCTGGAAGGAGTTCCCCAGCCTCCTACCTTGGTTCCACACACACACACCCCAAATGGTGTGGAAGATTTCACCTGTTTCAAACCTATTGTTTTGAATAACATCAGACGAGCCATACAGATCGCACCATCCATGTCAGCCTCCTGTCTCTGTGACCAAAATGTTGTAGCCAGAAAGTCCATCAGGAAATGATGAAGGCCACTGGTGTTTCCCGTGATAGTGTTGGAAGAAGAATCTGATCCTGTTCCAAACCGGGAGAAGGATGCTGTAGAAATGAACTGGAGGCAGGCTGCATTTTTTTTTGGGAAAGGAGGTCTCTGTTTATGTGGCAGCCAGAAACTACAGTGAACGGCAGCATGTTTCTGGGGTGGCTGACAAAATAGGGTTGAGAATAGGTGGGCTTTTATACATTCGTTGGGGCTTTGTGATTGAGATGCCTGTTCCTGTGCCAGAATATGTCCTTTAATATTTTAATGGCTTTTGCCAGATTCCTCTGGGGTCATATAGGGGTCATGGCTGGCTCTACAGGCAAAAGAGGAAATGCAAATCCTAGGTGTTTTGTTTGTCTGAGCTAATCTTGTCAGCTTTGGCTCCTTGCCTCTTGTGTTGCTTGTTCGGAGTTTCTGGCTGTTCTTTGTTTATGAATAGATTGGCTCAGTCTTTTTGAATGGGGTACAAAATCTCCATTCCTAGAGACTAACTTCTTCATGCTTCTGCTTGAGGCTGTTTTCCTATAGCAGGAAGGCTGGGGCTGTTTTCTGCCTTCAAGAAGATGCCTCTCCTCTTCTCCTTTAGGGGAAATATTCTATTCTACCTCTTTTTAATATTAAGAACAAAAAATAATTTATTCTGGGGAGGGGGGCACTTTCCTACAATAGGTACTCCTCAACCTACGACCACAATTGGGATCCTTTTTAAGCAAGGTGGTTGTTAAACGAATCGCACCTGATTTTATGACTTTTGCCTCGATTGATGAGCAATTCACTGCAATGGTCAATGAATTGTGTGGTCCTTAAGTGAATCTGGCTTCTCCGTGGACTTTGTTTGTCAGAAGTCAGCTGGGAAGGTCGCAAATAGCAATCACGTGACCCAGGGGACACTGCAACGGTCATAAATACCTGCCGGTTGCCAGGCACCCAAATTTTAATCATGTGACCATGGAGATGTTGCGATGATTGGAAGTGCAAAGTCCAGTCGTAAGTTACTTTTTTCAGCAGTGTTATAACTTCGAACAGTCACTAAACAAATGGCTGTAACTCAAGGGTTACCTGTATAGGTAGTCCTCCACTTACAACAGATCATTTAGTGACCGCTTGAAGTTACAACAGCACTGGAAAAAGTGACTTATGACTATTTTTCACACTTACAGCCATTGCAGCATCCCTATGGTCATGTGATCAAAACTCAGATACGTGGCAACTGGTTCATATTTATGACGGTTGCTGTCATGCCCCAGCATATAACTTTTATATACTGTTGTTTCTCTCTAGCCCCATCTAGTGGCCGGAGAGACAAATACCAATTATATTGTTTGAAGCTGACCCAACCCATCAGTCCGCACACTCAAAACAAGTGCACGCTGGGAAGCCAGACTCCATTTCCTTCAGCATTTGGAGAAGGCAGAAGCACAAAGAAGAATCCATCTTAATCTGTGGCACATGGTCATCCAAGGACAAACCCACATCCCACACACAGAGCATCACTGGTGAGATTTAAACTACTTGTATTTATTAACTGTTACGTTCAGCAGTAACTCAATCCTGCCTATCTTGTATTTGGTTCTCATTGTATGTATCCATATTTTCCCAAGTTAATTTGTTATGTTCAGCAGTAACGTAATACTGCCTATCTTGTATCTGGTTCTCATTGTATGTATCCCTATTTTCCCCAGTTTCACCATATCCTGTTCTTTCAATAAAGCATTCAGATCTACGCACACGGTCTGTTTTATTGGAGGATAAACTCCAATAAGGAGCCGAGGTGGCGCAGTGGTTAGAGTGCAGCACTGCAGGCTACTTCAGCTGACTGCTAGCTGCAGTTCGGCGGTTCAAATCTCATCGGCTCAAGGTTGACTCAGCCTTCCATCCTTCCGAGGTGGGTAAAATGAGGACCCAGATTGTTGGGGGCAATATGCTGACTCTGTGAACCGCTTAGAGAGGGCTGTAAAGCACTGTAAAGCAGTATATAAGTCTAAGTGCTATTGCTATTGCTATAGGTGGGTTTAGCTGCATGTCGAGCTGCACACAGACTAACGTGTAGTGAGGACAGAACAGTTGCAGTGTCTTGGGGTCATGTGATCATCCTTTCGCAACCTTCTGACAAGCAAAGTCAATGGGGAAGCCAGATTCACTTAACAACCCATATTACTGACTTAAGTTAAGTGCAGTGATTCACTTAACCACTGTGGCACGAAAAGGCACAAAATGGGGGAGAGAAATGTCTCGCTTAGCAACAGAAATTTTGGGCTCCATTGTGGTCGTAAGTTGAGGACTACCCCGTTTTCTGAGTGGCTAGGATTCAGAACTGGGCTGCCTCTGAACAGGAATCCGCCACACCTCTGTATTTAAAAAAAAATCTCAAAAGCTTTCCACCTATTTTAATGACCAGATTTTGACAGTGCAGAACTTTCAAGTATCTCTGAGCAGCCAGTCCCAGCAGGGAGAGCTGGTCTCTATTCTTTCCTAAAGAGGATCATGTGAAGCCTTTCTTTTCCTCCGTTTTGCATTCATGCGCTCAGTTCAGCAGGGTGAAAGGAGAGCCTAGTACATGGAAAGAATTTTTATTTAATAATTTTATTAAGAATTATACATAAGGATTAAAAAAATGCAAACAGGAAAAAATACAAAAAGAAAAAGAGGCTGTGAAAAAGGAAAAGGAAGAAAAAAAAGGAAGAGAGAAAGGCGGGGGGGGGGAACGTAACTTCTCTCTTCATCCCAGCAGGAAAAAAACAGTTTTAATAGCTTATCACCATCTCTAAATAAAACATAACCTCTCTCTTCTCCCTCATCTCTTAGATAAGGAAGACAAAACCAAAATGCTACGTCAATCAAACCTTGTCAGCCAGAGCCAAGTAAGGGCAACCAGATAGAATGATTTTCTTCATAATCTCTCTTCTCCCAATAGCTGGTCTCTTATGCACAGAAAGAATTTCAAAGGATGACAAATTGCATCTGCTCTAATTCCAAAATTAATATTGAGGCACAAGTGGACCTGCACCAACATACAGGTAGTCCTCGACTTATGACCAAAATTGGGAACAGAAATCCTGGACAGTCACTTGTCTGAAATGGTATAGGACAGTGATGGCAAACCTTTTTTGGTCCGCGTGCCAATTCCCCACACCCATTCCCTCCCCCCACGCATGCGCACAACCCCCCCACGGTGCCCCCTGCGCATGCACCCCCTCCGCGAATGCGCAAAGGCCTAACTGAAGCCTGGGACGGTGAAAAACGGCCCAACGGGCAATC
>QLTV01009056.1:934729-945181 GCA_003457575.1 Thermophis baileyi
GTTTGCCCGTTGGGCCGTTTTTTGCACTCCGGGGCTTCAGGAAGCTTCCCTGAAGCCTCTGGAGTGCAAAACACAGCCCAACGGCAAACTCGAAGTGCGTTTTTCTGAACTTCCGGTTTTCCCGTTGGGCCGTTTTTTGCACTCCGGGGCTTCAGGACGCTTCCCTGAAGCCTCCGGAGGGCAAAACGGCCTTCCCCAAGGCCGAAAATCAGCTGGCCAGCACGCACATGCGCGCTGCAGCTGACATAGGGCAACACCTCGCGTGCCCTCTGATATGGCTCCACGTGCCACCTGTGGCACGCGTGCCATAGGTTCGCCATCACTGGTATAGGATCTCCTGCTTGAGTAGGGGGCTGGACTAGAAGACCTCCAAGGTCCCTTCCAGCTCTATTCTGATTCTGATATAGCAATTATTAAGTGAATTGCACTCAACTTTATGACCTTTTTTTGACATGGTTGTTAAGCAAATCGTTGCAGTTGTTAAGTAAATCATGCGATCATTAAGCAAATCCGGCTTTCTGTATTGATTTTGCTTGTCGGAAGCCCGCTGGGGAGGTCACAAATAGTGATCACATGACCCCAGGACCCTGGAACCATATAAATAATATGCTGGTTGCCAAGTGCTTGGGTACTGATCATGTGACAGGGGAATGCTGCAATGGTCATAAGTGTGAGGACCAGACGTAAGACATTTTTTTCACACTGGAATTTCCAATGTTCACTAAATGAACGTTGGTAAATCAAGGACTATCTGTATCGCATTATAGCCTCTGTAATAGCGTTCCTCCCAGCTACCCAGCCAGTCGCTGCTTCCTTGCGTCTCTGATTTTTGTTCTATTTTGTTTTTCTTGCCTGGCTGACATTCAGCATTCTGTCACTAATGAGCATTCTCTATTCTTACTGTTGTTCGGAGAAGGGTGTTATTCTTATTACTATTATTATATTGCTATTATTATAATATTTCTGCAAATCTTAGGCTTTCCCGGAGCATGTCAATAACTCCCTCTTGTTTCTCAGCAGACAGATGTCTGATTACCCCAGACATGTCAGCGTGCGCTAGCTGGGTTTACTATTAAAAGGAGTGAAAACAGAACACGGTGCATTTCCAGAAGAATAAAAGAAGAGAACAGCAAACCTGTTTGCTTTTATTCTGGGGCCATAAAGCTCAAAAGAGCTAACCCTGTTGCAAAGAAAAGTAACAGAGAACAGCCAGCTAAAACAGAGCTTATATGTTCACATAAGAGCAGCAAATTGTGGGATAAATTTATGGCTACAATTAGGGATTAAATTAAAAGTAGGGAATAAATTATGGTCAAATTTAGGGTTTGGTGTTAGTCAGCCCTATATATTTCCACTAAAGTGATACAGCTAACCCTTGACTTATGACTGCTCACTTAATATCCATTAGAAGCAGAGGTGGGTTCCTCCCAGTTCGGACCGGTTCACCCAGTCCGAACCGGGAGGCACTGCCATCATTTTTTTAAATTCTTTTTAAAATTATTTTTCTTTTTTCTTTCTTCTGCGCATGCACAGAAGCAGAGTTTCTGGCACTGCGCATGCGTCGCCATCTTGTTTTTGGCAGGTTTTTTTTTTGCACTGCACATGCGCACGCATGCGCGCCCACGAGGCGTGGCCACGCGGCGCGGGAGGAAGTGAACTGGCAGCGAGGTAAGTTAGAACCCACCCCTGATTAGAAGTTACAATGGACTTACTACTAGAACAGAATAATAGAGTTGGAAGGGACCTTGGAGGTCTTCTAGTCCAACCCCCTGCTCAAGCAGGAACCCCTAAACCATTCCAGACAAATGGCTGTCCAATCTCTTCTTAAAAACCTCCACAACTTCTGGAGGCAAGTTGTTCCACTGATTAATTGTTCTCACTGTCAATGGAAATTCTCAATCATCCAGGTCATGATTGTCTCAAAGATGCTTTTCCAAAAGGCAACTGGACTTTCTTGGGGTTTTTTTTTCCTTGAAAATGTTTCGCTTATCCTCCAAGAAGCTTCTTCAGTTCTGACGTAGTTCCCCACCATTCAGTCAGAACTGAAGAAGCTTCTTGGATCAGAAGCAAAACATTTTCAAGAAAATAACTAAGTTTAGTTGCCTTTTGGGGAAAAAAGCACCTTTGGTGTTCTCGCTGTCAGGAAATTTCTCCTTGTTTCTAGCTTGGAGCTCTCCTTCCTATGTTGCTTAAACATGACTGATTCAAGTTGGGCAGAAAAAATGGTCATTTTAGTGCAGGACTTTAAAAAAAAAATTCATACCATGGAACAGGGGTGGGTTCTAACTTACCTCGCCACCGGTTCACTTCCTCCTGCGCCGTGTAGGCACGCTTGCTTTGCGCACCGCACGGTTGCGCCGCACGAGCGTGCATGCGCAGTGCCGAAAACCCAGCTTCTGTGCATGCACAGAAGCCAAAAACAAAATGGCGGCGCCGAGAGAGTCAGTTCGTGGGCGTGGCCAACCGGTGATCGCTCCCGGTTTGGCAAACGGGGGAAAATTTCCGCTACCGGTTCTAAAGAACCAGTCCGAACCGGAAGCAACCCACCTCTGCCATGGAACATTTGTTGTTGTTTTTAAAAAATTCCAGACTCCCTGCTCAATCGACTAAGCTCTAGTAATAAAAACTTGTCTATGTTTGGTTTCCCCCCCACCTGCTTACGTCTCTCATTAAAATTCTATCAGTGACTGATGAAACCCTAAGGATTGGTGGACATAGTTCGAAAAACTAAGTTTTGCTACATGCTCGCTCGTGGCCACCTTTCAACTGCATACCTTTCAAGGACCAGCGCAAAGGTGCTGTTCAAAAGACAACTGGACTATTTTGTGTGTGAGTTTTTTCCTTGAAAACGTTTCACTTCTCATCCAAGAAGCTTCTTCATTTCTTGGATGAGAAGCTAACTGTTTTCCAGTTAAAAACCAAGAAAGTCCAGTTGCCTTCTGGGTAAGAACCTTTGGGACAACCATGGCCTGGATGACTGAGAATCTCCATAGATTTTCAAGATTACTTTCCAGCTACTTCTTACAGCTCCCTCATGGGTTCCTCTATTTCTTCAACAAGCTGGCTGGGGAATTCTGGGAGTTGAAGTCCTCCAGGCTTAAAGTTGCCAAGGTTGGAGACCCCTGCTCTATTTCACCTTTTCCCCGGTTGAGCTCCAAGTAATCCTCAACTTACAACCACAATTAGGGGCCAGAATTTTGGTTACTAAGAAGGCCATTATTAAGCGAATCATGTCCGATTTTACAAACCTTTTTGACACGGTTGTTAAGCAAATCACCACAGGACCCATCATAAGTCACTTTTTACAGTGTAACTTCAGTCACAAAATAAATGGTTATAAATTAAGGACAGTCTGTATTATTTAATTAAGAGCGATGGGAATTATACCCCAAACACTCTCTGCAGACTATCGAGTATTGTTTCTCAAACTTATCAACATTATTATCAGCTGGGGAATCCTGGGAGTGGAAAGTCAACACATCTTAAAGTTGATCAGGTTGAGAAACATTGCTATAGAATAGATTATAAAAGGTTATGTCCATTTCTTTTATTACTTCACAGCTTTGATTTTTCACTGCATTCCAGTCTCCCATATTGCTGTTTCAGGAGGAGAAATTCAGCAATTCGTTCCAGAACTTCATGCTGCAAAAGATTCAGTCCTTTCTATAAAGGGACACCTTCTTGCTCCTTAGATGATTGATACATCAATCATTCTTGCCCGGATGAAACATTGCAAAGAAAAGTAATCTATATTTCCTATATAGATAAAAAGCAATCTATACTACTTCTCTTTAACATCTGCAAGAAACTCCTAGTGGACATCATGCATCAGTTTGGGATGAAATATCATCAGTATCTGATGATACCTAATTATACATCTCAATCCTGAGCTGAGGTGAGATGTGGTAGAAGGTCTTACCTGTGTCTGGACAGTGTGGGACAATGGATGGGAATAAATAGACTTTATTGATTAAATAATGGAGGGCTGTTTATTTGGAACCCATTTGTCGGAGTGAAACTGTCCTAGTCAGAAGGAGGAGAAGTGGGAGTAGAACTCACCGTCTCCTGGTGATTGGCCCAAAGTCAGCCAGCTGACTTTCATGCCTAAGGCGGGACTAGAACTCACCGTCTCCTGGTGATTGGCCCAAAGTCAGCCAGATGACTTTCATGCCTAAGGCGGGACTAGAACTCACAGTATCCTGATGATTGGCCCAAAGTCACCCAGCTGGCTTTCACGCCTAAGGCAGAACTAGAACTCACAGTCTCCTGGTTTCTAGCCTGATACCTTAACCACTCAACCAAACTTACAAATTGGAAGGTTTGAAATGTTTCATTCTTTCCTAAATAGTCAAAAATTACATCACCAAAATAAAAATCAGGTGTAACTGATCCCAAGAACGACCAATTTCTGATTTATTCTCCAGTTTCAATATACAAATTCTGTTCCGTTTCTCTGTTTCAGGTGCTGTCCATTTTATCAAATCCTGTACCTGTCAACAGTGGTGTTCCCCAAGGCAGTGTTTTAGGACCAACTCTCTTTATTCTCTACATAAATGACCTTTGTGACAATATAAAAAGCAACTGCGTCCTCTTCGCAGATGATGTAAAACTATTCAACACCACTGACAATACTACTACCCTTCAAAAAGACCTTGACTATGTATCAGAATGGTCAACCAAGTGGCAACTTCAAATCTCAATCAACAAATGCTCAGTCTTACACATTGGAAAAAATAATCAGAACACAAAATACAAACTAGATAATCATAACCTTGTTGACGATCCTCACTCAGTTAAGGACCTTGGAGTACTCATATCTAATGATCTAAGTGCCAGAGCCCACTGCAACAGCATTGCTAAGAAGGCATTAAAAGTGGTTAACCTAATCTTGCGTAGCTTCTTCTCTGGTAATATTGTACTTCTAACTAGAGCATATAAAACATTTGCTAGACCAATTCTCGAATACAGCTCATCTGTCTGGAACCCACACTACATATCGGACATTAATACAATTGAGAATGTCCAGAGATATTTCAAGAAGAGTACTACACTCCTCTGTTCGCAACAGAATACCATATGCCACCAGACTTGAAATCTTGTGCCTAAAAAATTTAGAACTACACAGCCTTCAAAGCAACAGCTAATGGGAAAGTGACCATACAAAGCACCATAACCCTGGTGTGGCTCAGCACAAAGACAGATGCCTCGACCCCAAAGTCCTAATATTCCCTTTTATTCGTATCCATTTCATGTATTCATAATCATGTTTATACTTATATCTGTTATCTAATACATGCTTGACGAAACAAATAAAATAAATGAATGAATGAATGAATGAATGAATGAATGAATGAATGAATAAATAAATAAATAAATAAATAAATAAATAAATAAATTTTTGTTTCACAAACTGTGGTAATTTGAACGTATTCTTGGACAGTTTATTAATACACATTATCATAATACCATAGCTTATGTTACCCTTTGAATATAGAGATTTGTTTATTTTTTGCCAGGCTGGCATTGCACTCTATCCGTTTGATTCGATTCTTGGGGTGCATATTTTGTAAAATTTGCTGGTTGTTGACTGAATAAAAGTTACTACTCAGGTGTCTAGACAGCACCAGATTAGGAACGCTTAATCCTGACTTAAGGGAGGAATCCAACCTTAGCTAAAGGCCTCCAACTCTTACAAGAATAGTGAAATAACTCCTGCCAGAGAAAAGCCAAGTTGCCATGGCGATGGGGAGAGGAAGGAAAAATCCATTCATTCCCCCCTTCTTGTCCCCTCCAGCCGCTAACCACAGCTCTTCCATTCTGCTTGAAGATTCATCCTAAGAGAAGCTAAAAAGGACTTTTCCTGAGTACGATCCGGACAGAAAACCAGCTGCCTTTTGTCCGGCTTCATGGTCACTCGGAACCAGCTGCTCCATCAAAGCCACCACAGGTGACAAGCCAAAGGGCTGCAGAATCCCCACTTGCCGTCCTCAAAGAGACCAGTGCTCTGGCTCATTATTATTTTTATTTTAAAAAGCTACATCTACCGTGTGCCCTCCGCTTCCCAGTTCCGGAGAGTGGTCAAGAGAAGCCGTTGCTGAGATGAAACACCTTAATCAAAAGAACATGAGAACGGGACGGATCTGAAGCATAAACACAAAAACAGTAGAGACGAATGAAAGGTGTGTGAAAACAAAATACCTGTGGCTCCCTTTCCTGAACAGTTGTAAAGAGGGACCTTATTTATTTATTAAATGTACGTGCTGCCCATCTCACCGTCAGCGATTCTGAGCCATGGCTCAGTTTCAGTGGGTGTGTCTTCTATTGTCGAGACTCGAGCCCCTTTGACAATTGAGGGACATGAAGGAAGCAAAATCTACCCAGATTTCAGTAAGGTATTTATCGTTCAGTATTTAATGTTCATGAGGTACATATGGAATCTTTTAGCGCAGACGTGCAGTATCCCAACCTCATTGTCAGGCCACCAAAACTGAGAAAGACATGAGGTGATTCTTCTTTATTGCTCTGTACATATAGGCAGAATCTTGCCAAATCAGAACATTCTGCTAACTACACAAGGCTATGTACCAGAGGTGGGTTCCTCCCGGTTCGCACCGGTTCTATAGAACTGGTAGTAAACCGGTGGTGACGTCACGGAGCCGGTTCTGTCGGTGCCGGTCCGTGGACACCGCCATCTTTTTTTTGGATTTTTTTGGGGGGGGGATTTTCTTTTTTAGGAATTTTTTGCTGGTTTTTGCTTCTGCGCATGCGCAGAAGCCGAGTTCTCGGCACTGCACATGCACCGCCATCTTGTTTTCCACTTTTTTTTTTTTGCTATTTTTGCTTGTTTTGCTTCTGTGCATGCTCAGAAGCCGAGTTTCTGACACTGCGCATGCATGGCCATTCGCACAAAGTGCACGCGCCCACGCAGCGCACAATGCGCACGCAGCCATGCGGTGCGGGAGGAAGGAAACCGGCAGTGAGGTAAGTTAGAACCCACCCCTGCTATGTACTGTGAACCATTAGGTAAATAGAATAGAATAGAATTCTTTATTGGCCAAATGTGATTGGACATACAAGGAATTTGTCTTTGGTGCATATGCTCTCAGTGTACATAAAAAGACAAGATACATTCATCAAGAATCATAAGATACAACACTTAGTGATAGTCATAGGATACTAATAAGCAATCAAATCATACTGGGAAACAAACAGAACAATATAAATTGTAAAGATACAAGCAACATGGTTATAGCCATAAGTGGGAAGAGATAGGTACTAGGAAGGATGAGAAGAATAATAGTAATACAGTCTTAGTAAATAATTTGACAGTGTTGAGTATTGTGGGAATTAGTTGTTTAGCAGAGTGATGGCATTTGGGGGGAAACTGTCCTTGTGTCTAGTTGTTCTGGTGTGCAGAGCCCTATAGCGTCGTTTTGAGGGTAGACGTTGAAACAATTTGTGTCCAGGATGTGAGGGGTCTGTAGATATTTTCACAGCCCTCTTTTTGACTCGTGCAGTATACAGATCCTCAATGGAAGGCAGATTGGTAGCAATTGTTTTTTCTGCAGTTCTAATAAATAAAATAATTTTATTTTAATTTTATTAAAATAATTTTATTTTTAATTTTACTAATAAGTAAAAGCTGGAGGATTTCAACAAAAGATTGGATAACCGTTTGTCCTAGATGGTATAAGGACTCCTGCATTGGGCAGGGTTTGGACTAGATGACTCCAAGGTCCCTTCCTTACTAAACAGAAGAACAGTACGACCAAGGGCAAAAATTGCAGTGGGAACAACTTCCAACTTCCTGCTGGCTTTCCCACTGAGTTTCCTCATGGGAATCCAGTAGGGAGCATTGGAACCAACCTTCCCTCCCTCCCTCCCTCCCTCCCTCCTTTCATTCATTCTTTCTTTCTTTCTTTCTTTCCCTCCCTCCCTCCCTCCCTCCCTCCCTCCTTCCTTCCCCCTTTTATTCCCTTCCCTTTCCAGCAAGCAGGTACCTGGCTGCTGCTGGGTTGGGGAGGGAGCAAGGGATTGCAAGACTGGCTGGGAAACTGTCATGGAACGTTGAAAATGAAAATTGTGTGACCATAGCACCAGCACAGCAGCATAACAGCCCCCAGTAGCACCAAAGCAGCCACAAACGTTCCCAAATTTCATTCCCTCAGGAGTCAAAGGTCCCAGATTTTGGACACACTCTGTAAGTTAGCCCTGTTAAGGTAGTTCAACAATTGTTGCCCTGTGATGCACCATTTCCCCCACTTAAAAGTCACAACAATAGGAGTTTTCTAAGTATATAGATACAAAAGTTCCTCTGGGCTACCTGTGCTACTTCTCTATCCAGCATCACTGATAGATCCTGAAGGAACAAGTTATTTATTTATTTATTTATTTATTTATTTATTTATTTATATTTTGTCAAGCATGTATTAGATAACAGATATAAGTATAAACATAATTATGAATACATGAAATGGACACGAATAAAAGGGGACATTAGGACAGGGACGGTAGGCACGCTGGTGTGCTTATGCATGCCCCTTACAGACCTCTTAGGAATGGGATGAGGTCAACAGTAGACAGTCTAAGGTTAACGTTTTGGGGGTTTGGGGAAGAAACCACAGAGTCAGGTAGTGCATTCCAGGCATTGACCACTCTGTAGCTGAAGTCGTATTTTCTGCAATCGAGTTTGGAGCGGTTCACTTTAAGTTTGTATCTATTGTGTACTCATGTATTGTTGTGGTTGAAGCTGAAGTGGTCATTGACAGGTAGGACGTTGTAGCAGATAATTTTATGAACTACGCTTAGGTCATACCGAAGGCGGCTTAGTTCTAAGTTGTCTAAGTCCAGAATTTCAAGTCTGGTGGCATAAGGTATTCTGTTTCGAGCAGAGGAGTGGAGGACTCTTCTCGTGAAATATCTCTGGACTCTCTCAATTGTATTAATGTCCAATATGTAGTGTGCGTTCCAGACAGATGAGCTGTCGGCGGGGAGGGGGTCACGGCGGCAGGGAGGGGGTCGCGGGAGGGAGAGGAATTAGAAAGGTTGAGAACCACTGGTCTAAGTGCTACTGCTATTCACATTTTCACGGTGGTGACTGCAGGCTAAACCCTAAGATGAATGGTTGCAGGAACTGGGAATGTCTACTAGGGGGTCACATGATAGTGGTCTTTTTTTTTGTCAATCTTGTATTAGATAATACATATAAGTATATACATAATTTGAATACATGAAATGAATAAAAGTAAAAGGGAACATTAGGACAGGAACGGTAGGCACGCAGGTGTACTTATGCACGCCCCTTACAGACCTCTTAGGAATGGGGTGAGGTCAACAGTAGACAGTCTAAGGTTAAAGTTTTTTTGTTTTGGGTAAGAAACCACAGAGTCAGGTAGTGAATGCCAGGCATTGATCGCTCTGTAGCTGAAGTCGTATTTTCTGCAATCGAGTTTGGAGCGGTTTACCTTAAGTTTGTATCTATTGTGTGCTCGTGTATTGTTGTGGTTGAAGCTGAAGTAGTCATTGACAGGTAGGACATTGTAGCGGATAATTTTATGTACTACACTTAGGTCGGATCGAAGACAGCGAAGTTCTAAGTTGTCTAAGCCCAAAATTTCAAGTCTGGTGGCATAAGGTATTTTATTGCGAGCAGAGGTTCAGAAGCTGAACAAGTCTATTGCCCAAATTCATCTCCTCCAAAAAAATAATAGTAATTCCATCTGGAACTTCTGGAACCATCCAACCATGAACTCCTGGGAAAAGAGACATAACCTTAGTATCATTGGTATAGTATAGATAGTCCTCGACTTACAACAGTTCATTTAGTGACCGTTCGAACTTTGAAGTTACAATGGCACTGAAAAAAAGAGACATGACCATTTTTCACATTTAACAACTGTTGCAGGATCCCCATGACCACATGATCAAAATTCAGATACTTGGCAACTGACTCATATTTATGACGGTTGCAGTGTCCCGGGGTCATGTTCAGGGTCCATCCTGGGAGCACCTCGTCGGGGCCTGCTTCCACACCGGAGATCGTGGCCTGCTGTTTTCCCCTGTTGGAGCCTTCCTGTTTCCCCTCATTGGAAAGGAACAAGGAACTCAGAAACACATTAACAAGGATTTTGGTGACTTTGTTTGTGTCCCACCAGCTCAGTGTTCTGCAGGCCCTGCTGGATATGAGATGTTTTATGGGCAAGTTACATTCATGGGTCTTAACGACAGCCCATATCAAAGTGGTGTTTTCCTTCTGACAATTTATTTCCCTATAGACTACCCTTTTAAACCATCTTGGGTTGCATTTACAACAAGAAACCTAGGGTTGCATTTACAATGCAATTTTCTTTTTTGTTGGCCAGTTTTTACCAATTTTAGCCCTGTTTTGTGTGTGATTGTGGTGGGTTGTCTGGTTTGACTGTGAATGCAAGAGTATGTCTGATTCGTTGTGTT
>QLTV01009056.1:956032-974777 GCA_003457575.1 Thermophis baileyi
CCTCCCTCCCTCCCCAAGTGAAATTGGCCAGAGTCCTGCCCGCAAAATGAGGCATCAGAAGACATGGGTGTCAGCTATGAGATGTTGCCCAAAGAGAAGGTTATTCAAAAAGTCCATGAAAGTTTTCCCCGCAGAAAGAAAAGCGATTGGTGCTCACTCTCAGAGAGCCGACGGGAGGGGCAAAAACCAGAGGATTCCCCCAAGCAGGAGCCGTGGGAAAGCAGCGTCCCAGGCAAAGCACCAAACCTTCCCTGCGGGCAAAATGGAGGGGGGGGGCTGAAACCCAGAGAAGGATTTCTTACGTCCTCTTTCCTTCCCTCCAGTTCAGGAACATGACTCAAAGAGCTTACGGCTGTAGTGAAGAAAAGCCCTTAAAACCACTTACCTAAACTTAAATACTGTTGGGTCTTCTCCAAAGCCTGCTTTAATGCTCAGCCCTTGGCAGCCCTGGAGGGAAGATTTAACAACTTTCTAAGAATCTCTGCCCTTTTGAATCGGGGAAGGCTGAACTGTGAAGTTCACTGATAGTCACCTGAGGACATGAGAACCCCCAACAGTGGAAATGCCAGGCCCCTTGACTTCTATCTTCATTACGTCCTTGTCCTTATTGTTGTTGTTCAGTCGCTAAGTCATGTCCGACTCTTCGCAATCCCATGGACTATAGCACGCCAGGCTCCCCTGTCCTCCCCTGTCTCCCTGAGTCTGCCCAAATTCATTTTCATTCCATGGATGACGCTAACCATCTCATCCTCTGCCATCCCCTTCTCCAGTAGTGGGATTCAGCTGGTTCGAACCAGTTCGGGAGAACCGGATGTTAATTTTACATCTGGTTCACCGAACCGGTAGTTGCAAGGACTGGCTGACCCCGCCCACCCCTCCCCTCCCAGGAGTCTCCACGTGGCCCGTTTTGGATGCCAGGTAAGTGTAGGGCCCGTGTGGAGGCTCTGGGAGGGCGAAAAACAGGCCTACCGGAAGTACCAGAAGTCCTGAAACGAGCCCGTTTCCGGCCTCCGGAGGGCCTCTGGAGCCTGGGGGAGGCCGTTTTCGCCCTCCCGGAGGCTCAAGGAAAGCCTCCGGAGCCTGGAGAGGGCAAAACACACACACACCCCGTCATGATGCAGGAGGCTGAGTAGGCCACGCCCCCATGGCCACACCCACTCAGCAACTGGGCAGAGAACCGGTTGCTAAAATGTTTGAATCCCACCCCTGCGGCCTTCTCCCTTTGCCTTCTGTCTTTCCCAACATCAGGGCCTTTTTCAATAAGCCTTCTCTTCTGTTCTGGTGGCCAAATTATCTGAGCTTCAGCTTCAGGATCTGTCCTTCCAAAGAACAGTCAGAGTCGATTTCCTTTAGGATTGATTGATCTGATCTGAAAGTGATGGCCACCTTTGAATCGTACCAGAAAGAAAATGAAAGTCAGTGCAGCTCACACAACAGAGGTATTACACAGGCAAACCTAGGATCCCCCATTGCTGTCCGTGCTGCTGCATTCTGGACCAGTTGAAGTTTCCAGATAGTCTTCAAGGGCAGCCCCATATAGAGCACATTGCAGTAATCCAAACAGGGCCAAGTAGTAAGTGATCATAAGCAAGGCCTATTGTTCCAAGAAAGGACACGATTAGCAATAGCAATAGCACTTAGACTTATATACCGCTTTACAGTGCTTTTACAGCCCTCTCTAAGCGGTTTACAGAGTCAGCCTATCGTCCCCCAACAATCTGGGTCCTCATTTTACCCACCTCAGAAGGATGGAAGGCTGAGTCAACCTTGAGCCTGGTGGGATTCGAACTGCCAAATTGCAGGCAGCCGGCAGTCAGCAGAAGTAGCCTGCAGTTCTGCACTCTAACCACTGCGCCACCGTGGCTCATTAGAAGATTGTAATACGGTAGTTACTTTGTTTTTAATTTAAATCTGAATTTTATCAGTTATTTGGTGTTTGTTAAACACCCTTAGGGCTTGCTGATGTAGAAGATGGGTTATATAAAATAACATGAAATAAAATGGATGCTAGCCAATATTAGAATTAATTGGCAGGAGAATCACAGTGGTAAAAATGATCAGACTTTAAGATGTGTGGACTTCCATTCCCAGAATTCCCTAGCCTGTGTCTTGGGAGTTCTGGGAGTTGTAGTCCACATCTTAAAAGTGAATGAAGTTGAGAAACACTGGTCTACATTTATAAAGCACCCCAAATTTGGTCTTCTGCAGATATTTTTTCCTGTATCAAGCCTGGGTGAAGTGCTTGAATACGGTGGTTTATTTATTTATTTAAAACATTTATATAGCTGCCCATCTATTAACCAACTCCGGGTGGCTCCCAATCAAAGTTTGTTTCCTCTGAGCATGTGGCATATACAGGTAAACTACCACTAAATATGCAGGTTCTATCTAACTCACAGTTTAAGTAAATCTTTCACTGGTTAAAAGATGCATGGTGAGACTTCCAAGGAGTTAGTATTAATAAGTGTATATCATTAATATTATGAAGTGGAACAATAGAAGATGGGGAATTTTGTAGAGAAATAGGTCCAGAGACATTTATTAATTGCTTAATAAGATAATTAAATTGAGTTGCAGGTTTAAAAGGAAATCATTTAATTGGATTTTAACCAGGGCTTTCCCCATGAAAGCACATCCACACAAAAGAGACAACTGTTGTAAATAATTTACATAATTCCTCTGACTGGATCATATGCTTGGGAAAAAAAAGATTTTCCAAAATAATAAATCATTCATTTCTTTTTATTGCCCGCAGACTCTTTGGCATGTCCAAAAGTCGAAGCTTTAACTTCAGCAAAGTCTGCCAGGAGTTCAGCCTAGGACTGAATCCATAAAATCCAGATCATCCAGTCGGAGGGAGAGACGCCAAATCTACAGAAATTGGATTTCTACACAAGACTCACAATGGCAATCTGTGTGGTACAATGACCGTGTGCTTATGAATGCAAAGGCCCGCTGATCCAGAAATAATTCAAATCAACAGAACAGAAATAAACAGAATAACAGAGTTAGAAGGGACCTTGGAGGTCTTCTAGTCCAACCCCTGCTCAAGCAGGAAACCCTATACTATTTTAGACAAATTGTTGTCCAGTCTCTTCTTTAAAACCTCCAGTGTTGGAGCACGCACAATTTCTGGAGGCAAGCCGTTAATTGTTCTCACTGTCAGGAAATTTCTCCTTAGTTGTAGGTTGGTTCTCTCCTTGATTAGTTTTCCTCCATTGCTTCTTGTCCTGCCCTCAGGTGCTTTGGAGAATAGTTTGACTGCCTCTTCTTTGTGGCAGCCCCTGAGATATTGGAACACTGCTATCATGTCACCCCTAGTCCACCTTTTCATTAAACTAGACATGCCCAGTTCCTGCAACCGTTCTTCATATGTTTTAGCCTCCAGTCCCCTAATCATCTTTGTTGCTCTTCTCTGCACTCTTTCGGGAGTCTCAGCATATTTTTTTATATCTTGATGACCAAAACTGGATGCAAGGTTCTAAGTGTGGTCTTACCAAGGCATTATAAAGTGTTACTATCACGTCACGCGATCTTGAATTCTCAAAAGTTCTCAAACTTTACAGCCATAGAACCTACCATATCAGGTTGTTGTTGTTGTTTTAATTACCAGACCCCCCTGATCAAGAGGCAAAGCTCCAGGGCTAAAAAAAAAATTGCTGCATTTGAGTGAACTGGATTTTTTTCTCAGCATTTCACAGAAGCCCATCAATTTCCTATAAAAGCCAAGAGGTCCACTCTGGTGTATTTGAAAAGTATCTGGCTGTTCTTGCTAATGAAGGAGAAGGAAAAAGGTACTAGTGAAGTCAATTATCCCTTCCCTGAACCTGTTTTCCCACAAGCTGGCAACTCAGCCAAAGTACAGGTGTTCCTCACTTAATGACCAGTCACTTAGCGACCGTCCAAAGCTATGATGGACCTCCCAAAGGTATTTATGACCTGATTTTGAAGTTACAACAGCCCCTCCCCTACACACAGAGTCACATGATTACCTTTATGGCTGTTTGCGGTGTCCCCGGATCATGTGACCGGGATGTTTTTCTGCTGGTTGCTGGTGTTTACTTCCCTAACCTATTGGATAAAACAGATTCACTTAATGACCACTACATTTGATTAACAACCACTGCCAAAATGGTCACAAGCATGGTGACCCACTTAACAACCACAATGACTTATGACCATAATTTCAGGCTTAATTATGATAGTAAATTGAGAACTACGTGCGATGGTCTATGGAAGAGTCTCCAACCTTGGCAACTTTAAGACTTGTGGACTTCAACTCCCAGAATTCCTCAGCCAGCCAAAGACATAAATGAATGAATTTCTGGTCAAAGATACAATATTTTCTCTGTGGAGAGAACTTAGACTTGAATGAAATATCTCCATTTTTAACACGCCGTGATTTTACCTCAGGGTAAAAAGAATTCCACCAGAAAACCTCTTGAGAACCAGTGTGTGCATCCTGTTGTTGGCTGTTCCACAGGGACACAAGAGATAGAAAGGAAGACTGATTAGATGTAAACAACCGAGAAAGGGAAGAGGAATCTGCAGGTAATTGATCTCCTAAAGAGCAACTCAGCCCAGGTGGCGAAAAAGCTGGGAAGAAACATTTGAAAACGTTCAAAAAGACTCTGCCTTAATAAACTCAATAAGAGTTGAAAGTGCCTCTTGCAGTTTCCAAGATCTATTCTATTCTATTCTATTCTATTCTATTCTATTCTATTCTATTCTATATAGACTAGAGCTGGAAGGGACCTTGGAGGTCTTCTAGTGCAGCCCCCTGCTCAAGCAGGAGAACCTATACCCGTGATGGTGAACCTATGGCACGCGTGTCACAGGTGGCACGCAGAGCCATATCTGAGGGCACACGAGGCATTGCCCTATGTCAGGTCCAGCGTGCATGTGCGCGCTGGCCAGATGATTTTCGGCCTTCCGGAGGGCGGTGGGGAGGTCGTTTTCGCCTTCCCCAGGCTTCAGGAAAGCCTCCGGAGCCTGTGGATGGCGAAAAACAGACCCAACGGCCCAACCGGAAGTTCGGAAATGAACTTCCGGTTGGGCCATTTTTCACCCTCCTGAAGCCTGGGGAAGGTGAAAACGACCTCCCCCCGCCCTCCAGAAGGCTGAAAATCAGCTGGAATCCGTTTTTCGCCATTCACAGGCTCCGGAGGCTTCAGTGAGCCCTGTGCACATGCGCGGGGGGTTGTGCGTGCATGCGTGGGGGGAGGGCATTGCATTATGGGTGTGGGCACACGCACGCGCGCTATTTGCACCCGAGCAAACAAAGGTTTGCCATCACTGACCTATACCATTTCAGATAAGTGACTGTCTAGTTTCTTCTTAAAAACCTCCAGTGATGGAGCGCCCACGATTTCTGAAGACAAGCTGTCCCACTGGTTAATTGTCCTCACTGTTAAGAAGTTTCTCCTTAATTCCAGGTTGCTTCTCTCTTTGGTTAGTTTCCAACCATTGTTTTTTGTCCTGCCCTCTGGTGCTTTGTAGAATAATTTGACCCCCTTTTCTTTGTGGCAGCCCCTCAATTACTGGAATACTGCTATTATGTCTCCCCTAATTCTTCTTTTCTCTAGACTAGCCAAACCCGAATCCTGCAGCTGTTCTTCATATGTTTTAGTCTCCAGGCCTTTGATCATCTTAGTTGCTCTTCTCTGAACTTTTTCCAAGGTCTCAACATTTTTTTTTTTTGTAGTATGGTGATCAAAATTGGTTGCAGCATTCCAGCGGTGGTCTTACTAGGGTTTTATAAAGCGGTACTAATACTTCATGTGATCTTGATTCTATGCCTCTGTTTATACAACCCAGGATTGTATTAGCTTTTTTGGCTGCTGCTGCACACAGCTTGCTCACGTTTAAGTGATCGTCTACTAGGACTCCAAGGTCCCTTTCACAGTTACTGTCTTGGAGCCAGGTTTTGCCTAATCTTTACTTGTACCTTTGGTTTTTTCTGCCCAGGTATAAAACTTTGCTTTTCTCCACATTAAATTTCCTTTTGTTGGATAGGGCCCATTGTTCAAGTCTATCAAGATCCTTTTGGCTCCTGAGCTTGTCTTCTGGGGTGTTGGCTATTCCTGCCAGCTTAGCGTCATCTGCTTGCTTCCAGAATTATATTCTTAATACATTCAAATGGGGAATTCGATGTTCTGTACAGGTAGAACCATTTAGAACCATTTGCTTAGCACCCGGTCAAAGTTACGACAGCATTGAAAAACGTGGCTTACAACTGGTCCTCACATTTATGGCAGCAACCCCACGGTCACATGATCAAAATTTGGAAAATTGACTTGATTTAAATCAAATCCACCCTGAGATTTGTGGACGTCAACTCCCAGAATTCCCCAGCCAGCCATTCTGAGAATGGACGTCCACAAGTTTTAACATTGCTAAGGTTGGACGCCCCTGGTTCAGCGCATCAGATCTATAAAGATCGGTCCATGATAGAAAGTGTCCTCACATACTGTATAACAGTATGGTACGCTGGTTTAACAGCTGCAGACAGGAACGCACTACAGAGAGTGATCAATTCGGCACAAGAAACCATTGGTTGCCCTGTAACACCACTGGATGACATCGCCAGGTCTCGCTGTTTCAGCAGAGTAAGGAAGATACTTAGGGATGATTCACACCCTGGCCAGTGTCTCTTCACTTTTACCATCAGGCAGAAGACACCGAAGTATAGCCAGCCGGACAAATAGGTTTAAAAACAGCTTCTACCCATGGGCTGTCAGACCCCTAAACACAATATAGCACCACAAATTTCACTGGTGCCAGTGTAGTGTGTAATATGTATATACCATGATATAAGATCATACACCAGAGTAATATACATGTTGCACAGAATATGTTGTACATATGGAAACGTATGACTAGTTTTCCCCCTAACTACTTGTATAAGGATTATCCTTTATATTATTCACGTTGTCTTGTATGAACTGCACCAGTAGAGGCTAAACCAATTTCGTTGTATACATGATGTACAATGACAATAAAGGCTTTGACTTTGACTTCTGTTCTGTTCTATTCTATTATTATTTATCTATTGAATTTAGAATAGCGGTCCCTAACCTTTCTGGCTCTGCAGACCGACAGTGGCGGGGGGGGGAGGGGATGGTTTCATGTGCGTGCCCGCCGCTTGCACAAATGTAGCTTCACACACTCACATGCTGCTTGCACGGCCCAGTTCCCAACGAGCCATGGACCGGTACTGGGCTGCGGACCAGGAGTTGGGGACCCCTGATTTAGGGACCTCCCATCTCACTCAATAGAGTGACCCTTTGTACAATGCAAAGTACAAGGTAAAGATGTAGGTGGAGGTTCCTTCCCTGAGCTTGTGGGTTGGTTTCCGAACGTTTCGTTACCAGGCTAGGTAGCGTCTTTAGTGGAATTGTTACCTAGCCTGGTAATCAAAAGTTCAGAAAACCAAATCCACAAGCTTGGAGAATGAACCTCCACCTGACACCGGACCTACAGATATTCGCCACTATTGCAAGGTAAAGATGACACATACGGAATCACAGAGTTGGAAGGGACCTTGTAGGTCATCTAGTCTAACCCCCTGCTCAAGCAAGAGACCCTCTACCATTTCTGACAAATGGCAGTCCAATCTCTTCTTGAAAGCCTCCAGTGATGAAGCTCCCACAACTTCCGAAGGCAACTTCTGTTCAATGGGTTGATTGTTCTCACTGTCAGAAAATGTCTCCTTATTTCTAGGTTGAATCTCTCCTTGATCAGTTTCCATCCATTATTCCTTGTCTGTCCTTCAGGTGCTTTGGAGAATAGCTTGACCCCCCTCCTCTCTGTGGCAGCCCCTCAAATACTGGAACACTGCTATCATGTCTCCCCTGGTCCTTCTCTTCACTAAACTCGCCATGTCCTTCTCTTCACTAAACTAGCCATGCCCAGTTCTTGCAACCGCTCTTCATATGTTTTAGTCTCCAGTCCCCTAATCATCTTGGTTGCTCTTCTCTGCACTCTTTCTAGAGCCTCAACATCTTTTTTACATCATGGTAACCAAAACTGGATGCAGTACTCTAGGTGTGGTCTTACTAAGGCTTTATAGAGTAGTATTAGTACCTCACGTGATCTTGACGGAATCCCTCTGTTAATGCAACTTAGGATTTTAGATATTGTACCCACCCAAAACTAACACCTCTTGCCCCCCCAAATTCCCACTTTTAAGAAGCATGCGCCCATCTTCCCCTTCCCATGGCTCCATCCCAGTTTCCTTATCTCCCACCCACCCCCAGGCAAGCTGGTGATTATGGAAAAGGAAAGGAAAGACTGAAGGCCCTTTCAATAGGCATGAGTTGATGAGTCCATTTATTCCCCTGGCAGCGAGAACACTGGGTTGCATTATGTCTTGTGAATGCAGCCATTGCCCCGGCCGCTGTGCCAAGATGCTGCCTTACAAGGAACAAAGCTCGATGCTTCCTCAGAGTTAATTAGCTGTGTCAATTGATTTCCCATATCCGGGCAGGGAGGCCGAGGGAGGCTGGGCTTAAGACAGAGGTGGGCTTGTCTTTCTGGATGCCATTCAGGTGGGGCAGCAGTGCCAGGATCTGGGCTCTGCCCTCCCCACTCTGCAATTCTCAGCTTCAGATCCTTGAATTGGTCAACGGTCAGACTTTTCACATAGTCAGGAAAAAAAGGCGACCATCTCCAGATGTGGAGCCGCAACTGCAAACTGCACAGTAATAATAAAAGACCACCCACTCAAGAATCATAGTATTTCAGATTAAATCTAAGACCAGATAGTCAAGAACCATAGTTTTTCAGATTAAATTTTGCGTAAGGTTTTTAAACGGGGCTTTTGGAGTTTATTGAATCTGCTGTTTAGTTCTAATGCTCACAACGAGCCTGGAAAGTACAGGTAGTCCTCGACTTACGACCATAACTGGCATCAGGATTTCCCTTGC
This sequence comes from Thermophis baileyi, assembly GCA_003457575.1. NCBI lineage: Eukaryota > Metazoa > Chordata > Lepidosauria > Squamata > Dipsadidae > Thermophis > Thermophis baileyi. Next base: position 964,960 of record QLTV01009056.1, read on the forward strand.
TAAGCAAGGCATTTGTTAGGGGAGTGGCACTTTATTTATTTATTTATTTATTTTTGTGCCAAGATTTGCCAAGATGAAGCGAATGACTGCAGTTAAGTGAGCCACACAATCGTTGTCAGAAATGGTAGAGGGTTGGACTAGATGACCTACAAGGTTCCTTCCGAAGTCTGTTATTCTGTAAATACCGCTTTGCCAACTGACTTGGTTTGACAGAAGCCAGCTGGAAAGGTTACAAATGGTGATCTCTTGTGACTCAGGGACACTGCAACAGGGGTGGGTTCTAACTTACCTCGCTGCCGGTTCACTTCCTCCCGTGCCACGTGGCTGCATGCGCATTGCACGCCGCGTGGCCACGCCATGTGGGGGCGCTTGCGCTTTGCGCACACGCACATGTGCAGTGGCGAAATTTTGCAAATTTTTTTAAAAAAAAAACAAAAACAAGATGGTGGCGCATGCGCAGTGCTGGGGACTCAGCTTCTGCGCATGCGCAGAAGAAAAAAAATTGTAAAAATTTTCAAAAAAAGAAAAATTCCCCAAAAAAAATATCCCAAAAAAAAGATGGCGGCGTTCACGGACCGGCACCGACAGAATCGGATCCGTGACGTCACCAGCGGTTTGCTACCGGTTCTATAGAACCGGTGCGAACCGGGAGGAACCCACCTCTGCACTGCAACCGTCATAAATGATTGCCAAGGGCCTGAATTTTAATCATGTGACCATGGGGATAGCAAGAGCAATAGCACTTAAGACTTATATACCGCTTTACAGTGCTTTTTCAACTAGACACAAGAATAGTTTTTTCCCGAACGCCATCACTCTGCTAAACAAATAATTCCCTCAACACTGTCAAACTATTCACATTAGGCTGCATTACTATTGCTATTGGTCTTCTCATCATTCCTGTCACCCATCTCCTCCCACTTGTGGCTGCTTTTATGTACACTGAGAGCATATGCACCAAGACAAATTCCTTGTGTGTCCAATCACACTTGGCCAATAAAGAATTCTATTCTATTCTATTCTATTCTATTCTATTCTATTTACAGCCCTCTCTAAGCGGTTTACAGAGTCAGCATACTGCCCCCAACAATCTGGGTCCTCATTTTACCCACCTCGGAAAGATGGAAGGCTGAGCCAACCTTGAGCCTGGTGAGATTCAAACTGCCAAATTGCAGGCAGCTGGCAGTCAGCAGAATTAGCCTGCACCACTGTGCCACCGTGGGATGCTGTGAGAAATACAAGAAACACTTGTGATTAATTAACTGTTAAGTTGAATTTTAAAACTATCCTTGCCTCTTTTTAAATTTTATATACAGTTTTTCTGTTTTAATATTTTATTTGTACACTGCGCCCAGAAGTCCCTCTGTGAGGGAAATGGACAGTTTCTAAATTTGATAAAATAAATAAATAAAATAACTTACAAATTATTCATTTAGTGATTGTTCAAAGTTACAACGGGCACTGAAAAAAAGTGACAGGACTGATCCTTGCACTTACAAGCAGCATCCCCCCATGGTCAAATCTGGGTGCTGGGCAATCAGCATTTATTTCCAATAGTTGCAGTATCCCAGGGTTACGTGATCGTCATTTGTGAACTTTCCAGCTAGCTTCCAGCAAGCAAATTCCATGGGAGAAGCCTGATTGTCTTAATGACCCCCTGGTTCACTTAGCAACGGCAGTAATTCACTTAACAACCATGACCAAAAAAAGTTCATAAAATTGGGCGCAACTCACTTAACATCCGCCTCACTTAACAACAGAAATTCTAGTCTCATTTGTGGTCGTAAGCCGAGGACTATCTGTACCCAGCCCCACTGCAACTTCGAGCGGTCACTAAATGAATGGTTGTAAGTCGAGGGCGACCTTAAGGTACGTAATCTCTTTTGGTCAAGAACTGCATTCCTTATTTGGAAGTGATGAAATCAACTTTTCTTCCTTAGAATGAAATTATAAATTTCTGAACAACAGTGGCAGGAAAAGTCACTGCCTGGACATTCAAAAAAGCTACAGCTGCAGGCTATTTTTGCTTTTTTTCTCCATGGGCTTTCAGCTCCCTTGGATCTGTTGTCCCTGCAGGTGAAATCTGTTGTTCTCTTCAGCATCTTCCCCCCACCCCACCCCATCCCAAAAAACCCAGCCTTGGCAGCCTGCTAGAGGCAGTTTTGGCTGGGATCACCGCAAGCAAGAGAAGAAGGAAGCCTCAAAGAGATTCACGAGTTAGGTTGAGGTTAGAGGTCGAACAATTGCACCGTCGCTGTTTTGTTACATGGTCTGTGTTATATTGTCCTTGTGAACTGATGCGATGGTGCAGAAGGCCAACAGCTGTTTGCAGGGCTGGCAGAAGAGAGTGATCAGAGGGTCTGCCATCCAAGGGCCCTGGGGGGGGGGGAAGCTGGCATTCAAATTGAACACCGAGGACAGGGACTTAGGAAGGGGAAATTGGCAAATCCATAATAAGGAAAATTAAAGGAATGGAAAATGAACCCCCTGCAGGTGGCTAAAGGAGAAGATTAGATTATTTAAGAGGGACAAAAGGTTCCCTCATTTTTAATTTCATTTATTTGTTGGTTGGTTGCTTCCAATGAATCAGCTGACTCGATTGTCAAAGAAAGTGTAGGTGACACACAACTTAGGTAAACAATAAAACAAATAGAAAACAGAAAGGAATGATACCAAAACCCTCTGTACTCTCTCCTTCCTTCCTTCCTTCCTTCCTTCCTTCCTTCCTTCCTTCCTTCCTTCCTTCCTTCCTTCCTTCCTTCCTTCCTACATAGCTGCCCAACTTATAAAAGGCAACCCTGGGTGGCTTAAAACAGAAAGTCAAACAAACCCATAAGAATAAAAAACAATAAAGTCCCAATCCCTTTCTTTCTTCATTTCCTTCCTTCCTTCCTTCCTTCCTTCCTTCCTACCTACCTACCTACCTACCTACCTACCCTTTAATTGATTTACATAGCTGCCCAACTTATAAAAGGCAACCCTGGGTGGCTTAAAACAGAAAGTCAAACAAACCCATAAGAATAAAAAACAATAAAGTCCCAAAGATGCTTTTTCAAGAGGCAACTGGGCTTTCTGGTATTTCTTTGAAGACATTTTGCTTCTCATCCAAGAAGCTTCTTCAGCTCTGATCTTCTTGGATGAGAAGCAAAACGTCTTCAAAGAAAAACAAAGAAAGTCCAGTTGCCTCTTGAAAAAACACCTTTGGGACAACCATGACCTGGATGACTGAGAATCTCCATAGACAATGGAAATAAACCTACTGAAGACCAACTATTACCAGATTCTCATATATTCCAAATAAAGGCATCAGTGCCTGGGTTTTTTTTCAAGGTCTTGCAGAAGCTCACCAGGCTTGGGACCATCCTGGTGAGCTTCTAATGGAATCCAGCAATTGCATCTCCTCTGTTGTGATGCCTGCCTTACGGAACAGCCTACACCTAAGGCAGGCACCATAACAGAGAAGATACAATTGCTGGATTCCATTGGATGACATTATTTAACAGGAAGGACCCAGAGCATGAGCATTAGATGTCCCAAAGGTGCTTTTTCAAGAGGCAACTGGACTGTCTGGTTTTTCTTTGAAGACATTTCACTTCTCATCCAAGAAGCTTCTTCAGCTCTGACTGGATGGTGGGGAATGGAAGGATTTATACTCCTTGCAGATAGCTGGTCATTTGCATTCTTTTAGAGCAGTGGTTCTCAACCTTCCTAATGCCACGACCCCCGCCCCGCCGCTACGACCCACTCCCCACCCCCTCACCGCACGCAATGAATTGACAAAGGGGGCGTGGCACCAAGATGGTGGGCTAGCGCACACTTAGGCGACCCCTGTGAAAGGGTTGTTTGACCCCCAAAGGGGTCGCAACCCACAGGTTGAGAACCGCTGTTTTAGGGAGTCCTTGAAGTCACTTGGAGGTTTATCTGTGTCGTTAGGGACACCTGAATGGTGCAAATGGGTGTGGAGCCTTCTTGGAATGGTTGAAAGGACTGTGTTGTAGACTGGAGATAGATGATGTGCCTACCGTCCTTGTCCAAATGTTCCCTCTTATTTGCACCCATCTTATATATATAAATAATGTTACACTTATGTATATTACCAAATACGTACTTGACAAAAAATAAAAATAAAAATAAAAAAATAAAAAAACAAAAAAACAAAGTATCCCTCCCCCTCTGTTGAGAGAGGGCTGTTTCAATTTTGACATCGATGGCCTCTTTGACCCCACTTTCAAACCAGCGGTCCTCTCTGTCCAAAATATGGGCTTTGCTGTCTTCAAAAGAGTGGCCTTTGTCTTTTAAATGCAGATGGACTGCTGAATCTAGTCCTGATGCGTTTGTTCTCCTATGTTGTGCCATGCGTTTATGAAGTGGCTGTTTTGTTTCCCCAATGTACAGATCTGCACATATCTCACTGCATTGTACTGCATATACCATGTTGCTCAGTTTGTGTCTGGGTGTTTTATCCTTGGGATGGATTCAGTAGTCCATCTGCATTTAAAAGACAAAGGCCACTGTTTTGAAGATAGCAAAGCCGACCCACGTACAAACCTCAATTGGAACCTATGTTACTCACCTCTTCTCATTTTATTCTTCATAGGGGTTGATTGGATTGAATTGAAGGAAAGTCCTTCTGCTTATTTCTAAAACTAAAAGGAAATGTTTTCTTCCATCATTTTTAGAGCTCAGAATCTACAGGGGGGGCTTGTCTTAAACTGGAAGGATTGATATATATATATATATATATAGACTGATCTTCTTAGATATTTTTAGTATTAGTAGTAATATTATTTGTATTTTTTTTCCAATCTGCCCAGCAAACCCTAGCTTGTCTGTATAAATCATGAAGTTATTAAACTTTCAGAGCAGGAAAAGAATACAAAGTAAACCAGAATATGAAAGAGAAACCAAGAAGCTGCAAGATTCAGTCAAAAAGATGCCCCCCCCCCAAAAAAAAGCTCATGTTTCAATACAATAAGGGAAATTTTAATTTATCTGAGCTGTCTGTAGAAGTTGCCAGATGATTGAATATGAACAATGAGGGGGGGGAAAACCCATCCGTTTTCAATTTTATTTTTGATTTATGCTCGGCAGATTCTTACCCCGTTGTGTTACACTGTCATTTTTCTTCCTGTTTGCCACTGTCCTACTTGCCGATGGAGAAAGCTGTTTTCAACGAGGGTCAAGCCAACACAGACAATGAAGAACGACAGACACGCAAGCCAAAAAAAACCCCCCCATCTTTAATTACCACTATTAAAGACAGGGAAGAAAAGGCAGCGTTCTTTGAAGAAATAGCTATTAGCCCTTTACGGTACAGAGAGAAAGGCCATTTCCAATGGATCCTGCTGGATTTGGACCATCTCTGCTTTTTCATTTTATTTAACTGAAACTGGTGCATTAAAGAATGAGAGGAACCCAGGTAGCTGCTATAAGTGAATGGATCATTGATCCATTCAGCCAAATATATCCAGGATGGATGAATGATGGGTATTTCAGGCTGAAAGTTTGCAATCCTGCAGGGGATGCCAAGGCCTGGAATCCTTCTCCATAGAAAGCAGGTGTTTCCCCTGAAAGTTCACCATAGCTGCCCTTCCTAGGCTCCAGGTTTCGTTCAAGAAAGCTGCAAAAAATTGTAATGGAAGCTACCATTCCAGTTTCATATTCTGATGCATATGTTTTTCTGTTGGAGGCTTTAAATTGTAGGTTTATCCCAACAGGAGTGCTTGCTTTGTGTTTTTGGTGGAAGAACTGCAATAGTCTTCGACATACGACTAGAATGGAACCAGCCAACTTATGATCATAAGTTGTAATGGTTTTGTTGCTGAGCATGGTTTACAATACAGAATAATAGAGTTGGAAGGGACCTTGTAGGTCATCTAGTCCAACCCCCTGCTCAAGCAAGAGACCCTCTACCATTTCCGACAAGTGGCTGCCCAGTCTCTTCTTGAAAGCCTCCAGTGATGAAGCACCCACAACATCTGAAGGCAACTTCTGTTCCACTGGTTGATTGTTCTCACTGTCAGAAAGTTTCTCCTTATTTCTATTTATTTATTTATTTGTCAAACAAGATAGCAGGTATAGGTATAAACATAAACATAAACAAAATAAGTACAGATAATAGGACAGTAAGACAGGGATGGTAGTCACAAAGGTGCGCTTATGCACGCCCCTTACAGACCTCTTAGGAATGGGGTTGGATTTCCAGGTTGGATCTCTTCTTGTTCAGTTTCCATCCATTATTCCTTGTCTGGCCTTCAGGTGCTTTGGAAAATAGGTTGTCCCCTCCTGTCTGTGACCTCCAGGCACAAAGGTGCGCTTATGCACGCCCCTCCAATATTTGAAGACTGCTATCATGTCACCCCTGGTCCTTCTCTTCACTAGTTCTCTTCTCTTCACTGCCCAGTTCTTGCAACTATTCTTCATATGTTTTCGCCTCCAGGCCCCTAATCATCTTTGTTGCTCTTCTCTGCACTCTTTCTAGAGTCCCAACATCTTTTTTATAGTGTGGTGACCAAAACTGGATGCAGTACTCTAGGTGTGGTCTTACTAAGGCTTTATAGAGCAGTACTAGTACCTCATGTGATTTTGATTCAATCTCTCTATTAATGCAATTTAAGATTGCATTGGCTTTTTTGGCTCCTGCCGCACACTGCTGGCTCATACTGTATTTAATTCATTGTCCACTAGTGGTGATGTTAAATGAGTTGCATCCAATATTACAACCTTTTTTGCTATGGTTGTTAACTGATCACTGCAGTTGTTAAGTGAATCAAGTGGTTGTTAAGCAAATCCGGCTTCCCCATTTGACTATGCCTGTTGGAAGCTGGCTGGGAAGGTTGCAAATGGTGATTAAGTGACCCTGGGATGCTGCAACCATTGTAAATACAAGTAGTCCTCAACTTACGACCACAATTGAGCCCAAAATTTACATTGTTAAGTGAGAAATTTGTTAAGTGAGTTTGCCCCATTTTCTCAATGCATTTGTTAAGTGAATCACTGCAGTTCTTAAATTAGTAATACGGTTGTTAAGTGAATCGGGCTTCCCCATTGACTTGGCTTGTCAAAAGGTCGCAAAGGGGGATCACGTGACTCCAGGACACTGCAACCGTCATAAATGTGAGTCAGTTGTCAAGCATCTGAATGTAAATCCTGTGACCGCAGGGATGCTGCAACGGTCATAAGTGTGAAAAATGGTCATAAGTTGCTTTTTTCAGGGTTTTTGTATAACTGAACGGTCACCAAATGAACTGTTGTAAGTCGAGGACTACCTGTATATGTCATTAGCCAAGGGGCCAAATTTTGATCACATGACCATGGGGATGCTGAGACAGTTGTAAGCGTGAGGAGGACCAGTCATAAATAACTTTTTTCAGTGCCATTGTAATTTTAAATGGTCATTAAAGGAACATTTCTAAATCGAGGACTCCCTGGGAGCTTGTATTCCTAATTCTAATACAGTTCTTGAATTGAGGGAGTTAGAATTCATCCAGCATCGTCCTTATTAGCCTCCTCCCCAGCCCAGAAGGGTGGGGAATGTGTAAATAGAGCATTTTTTTTTCATGAACGCTCTTTAATCTTTTTAGAGTTTTGCAAATTGATTATGTTGCATATCAACACAGAGTGCAAAAGAAGAATGCAAATGAAGGGTACACAAAACATTTCGCGCAGATCGAGAAAGACTCTACGCCAAGGGCGAGCTTTTTGCAGCTGGGGAAAATAAATTGTATTTTCCCGTATTTTCAGCGGGCAAAGAAAGAATGCCGGGGCCTTGACGGTGACAGAGGGACACGGCTGCAACCACAGGGTCAGAGTGTTCGGTGTTTGGTCCCTTGTTCCATGTCACTGCAGGAAAATAAAATAAAATCGGTACATTGGCTCTTTTTGACGCTTAACATCTTTTTTTTTACTTCTTGTTTTTCAGAAAGGACCTGTTGAAGCATTTGACGCTATGATGCGAGGGCCACTTAAAGTTGGCAGTAAGATCTCTGGGCGTTGCCAAGGAAGGTGTAGGAGTCACAGGTGTCCTGTCAGTCACCGTTTGGCCACATACCTGTCACATGCAGACACCCGGAAAATGCAGCCTCTCCATGGAAGTCAGGTGGTTTTGTCTGCTTTGAGCTACGTCGGTTTAGTTGAGCCAAGAATTGAACACGTATCAGTGGTGACTGGCAGGATCGTTCTGGATTTGTGTGTAGGTGTGTGTGGGATTATGTCTTTGAGTCAGTGTTGGCTCCTGGCAACTATTTGGGCAAATCTCTACAGTTTTCTTGACAAGGCTTATCAAAAGTGGTTTGCCATTGCCTCCTTCCCAGGGCTGGGGACAGAGAGAAAGGGAACGGCCCAAAGTCAAGGACCTGGCTTTGTGCCTAAGGCGGGACTAGAACTCACTGTCCCCTGGTGATTGGCCCAAAGTCATCCAACCGGCTTTCATGCTTAAGGTGGGACTACAACTCATGGTCTCCTGGTGATTGACCCACAAACGTCCAACCGGTTTTCATGCTTAAGGCGGGACTACAACTCATAATCTCCTGCGAATTGGCGGAAAGTCACTCAGATGGCTGTCGTGTCTAAGGCAGGACTAGAACTCACAGCCTCCTGGTTTCTAAAGTGGTGCCTCAACCACTACATCTAACTTCCAGATTACACGGACACATATTTGGGGAGGCGTTTTTTTTCTGATAACTCTCCCCTACAAGGAGCAGTTGTGTCGCCCTTTTGCATCTTCTTCTCATCAACAGTCAGTTTTTCTTTCTCTGTTCGTCATCCTTTCTGTACAGCAGTGATCCCCAACCTTTGGGGCAGCAGGGACCAGTTCCATGGAGAAAGGTTTTTCCGTGGACTGGTGGGGGCGTGGTTTGGCATGCTGCTTGAATCCTGTGGATGGGGCTTCGCTTGTTTGCGCGGACCGGTTGCTGGCATGCCGCGGACCGGTGCCAGTCCATGGACCGGGGGTTGGGGACCCCTGCTGTACACTTTTCAAGCTGTCAGCATAACAAGAAGGAAACCCAGCAACTAAACTGGTACCTGTTGGAAGGAATATCCGTCTGGTTCAGTTCCAAGCCGGGAGAAAGGCACTGGAGACAAAATGGAGGCTGGAGGCTAATTGAAAAGATGGTTTAATGATGAAGCAGAACCACCAAGCACGTGTGATTCTTAGCAGCTGACCAGATGGAGTTGAGAGTGAAGGATTTTTATACCTTCTCTTGGGCTTTGCACTTGAGCTTCCTGTTCCTGTGCAAGAACATGTATTCTATTGGCTGTTGTCAGACTCCCATGGGGCCATGTAGGGGTTATGTAGGGGTCATAGCTGGCTCTATAGGTTGTCTGAGCTAAGTTTGGTTGAAGTTTCTGAGGGTGATGCAATGTCCTTAGGAAATTGTGCAGTGAGCGCTGTGCCTTAGTGGGTTAATCCTATTATGTCCTGAAGGGTCATGTCTTAATCCCTTCACCCTGGAGCTGAAGCAGGGGTGGGTTCCAACTTACCTCGCTGCCGGTTTGCTCCCTCCCATGCCGCGTGGGCACGCCATGTGAGCGCGCGCATGCACAGTAACGAAAAATCCAGGAAAAAAAGCCAAAAACAAGATGGTGACCGCATGCACAGTGCCGGAACTCGGCTTCTGCGCATGCTCAGAAGGAAAAAAAAATTCAAATTTTTTTTTTAAAAAATTCAAAAAAAATTAAAATAAAAAAGAGTGCGGCGCCCACGGACCAGCACCGACCGAACCGGATCCGTGATGTCAACGTGACGTCACCAGCCGGCCGCTACTGGTTCTGGCGAACCGGTCCGAGCCGGGAGGAACACACCTCTGATGTGGCTG
>QLTV01009056.1:976553-998086 GCA_003457575.1 Thermophis baileyi
ATTCTATTCTATTCTATTCTATTCTATTCCATTCTATTCCATTCCATTCCATTCCAGCCTCTGAAACAGCTTAGTCTTCAAAAGTTTCTAAAAGAGCTGCAAAGAGGGAGCCATTTATCAATTTGCTAAATAAATATAAATTTAAAATATTAATACATCTTAATAGAAATATGCAAATTTGCTCAATAAGTATCCATTTAAGGTATTAATACATATTAATAGAACTATGTAAATTTGCTCAATAAATATACATTTAGATATTAATACATATTAATAGTAATGTGCAGATTTGCTCAATACATATAAACTTAAAGTACTAATACATGTTAATAGACATGTATACATTTGCTCGATAAATAAAGATAAATAAATGTCTGCAGGGAAGCTGTTCCACGTCACAAAAAGCAGGGCCTCCTTATCTCAACTAGGGAACCTCCCCAAAACGTGGGATTCGCACTCCCTACCCTCTAAGTCAATTTAGGATTTAGGAAAGTCACAAAGCTAATTTCCTGAGTTAGAGATGAGTCATTCCTAAGTGGCGACACAAGGGGACTATTCGGTCCAGAAGGGCATATTTTTTAAAAAAAGTAGAAAAAGATACGTCCTGCGTTCATGTTATGAATTCTCTAATGAGAAGTACTTGAGCACAGAATGGAATAATGTGGCTCTTTTCAGATACGACGGAGTTCAATTTGCAAGTGGGGTTGGATGGCATGACAATTAAGGAGGCCGAGAGCTAGTTTGAAAATGGTATCCGAGTGGGCTCTTCAGCAATTCCTCATCAAACCGGGGGGGGGGGGAACGGGACAGAATGGGGGGGGCCCCAAGGTTCAGTTCCGTAGCCTCTTTTTTGCCCTATCTTTTTTTTTAAAATTGCTCGGTTGAAGAGGCAGAGGGAACGCTTATCAAACCTGCAGGCTTGAAATACACATTCAAAACTGCCCTCCTGCCTTCGGTAAAATGGGCTGCAAAACTCACAGCGTGCAATTTGCAAATGCAATTTCTCCACGAAGGTAGCAGGAATTAAATACGCAGGTGTACGACGGGAGGATCCCTGACCTGACAATCGTGCTTGTAAAAAGCAATTTTGGAACAGGAGTTTGTACGCAAACCAGATATGAGTCAGAAGTACCGTTGGACGGGGCTGCTAAAAGAGACCAAAGATAGCATCCGGCTGGATGAAAGTTATTCAAGTAGGATATAATGATAGTTATTATTTATTATATATACAGGTAGTCCTCGATTTACAACAGTTCACTTAGCGACCGTTCAAAGTTACAACGGCCCAGAAAAAAGTGAGCTATGACCGTTTTTCACACTTACGACTGTTGCAGCATTCCCATGGTCACGTGATCAAAATTTAGGCGCTTGGCAACTGACTCATATTTATGACGTGTCTTGGGGTCATGGGATCCCCTTTTGCGACCTTCTGACAAGCAAAGTCAACGGGGAAGCCAGATTCACTGAACAACCTGGTTACTAACTTAACACCTGCAGTGATTCACTTAACAACTGTGGCAAGAAAGGTTGTAACGTGAGGCAAAAATCACTTAACAAATGTCTCACTTAGCAACAAAAAATCGGGGTTTAATCGGGGTCATAACTTGAGGACTATCTGTACTATTACTGTTACCCTGTGTAATTTTTCTCACTTTGCAAAAAAAAAAGGAATCTCACCACTTAACAAGGTTGAGCTTTTCTTTAAACCTCCTGAAAATTTATTCTGCAATTTTGCATGGTTAACTGCTGCCAAAGAAGAGACTGGACTGCCATCTGTCAGAAATGGTGTAGGGTCTCCTGCTTGGGTGGGGTGGGGGGTTGGACTAGATGACCTACAAGGTACCTTCCAATTCTGTTAATCTGTTAACTCCGTTTTAAATCCTGTCCTGATTTTCTCCCCGCTGCGCTGCTACCGCCACCTAGTGGACAACGAGGCGTGACGCAACCTACAATTTTGGATTACAATTTTTTTTTTTTTTTTTTGGGCAGGTCTTTTCGGTCGTGTCTCTTTAAGATTTTCCAGGGCTGCAGGAAACCGGAAGTGTGAATGGCACGAGGCGAATTTCTCCTGCTCTTTGCTTCTGTTCCTGCTTCTGTGGCTTTTTTCTCCTGCCTGGATGGGAGAGAATAAGAAATATACATAGAAATGGGGTGTATCAATGTCATTTTCGGTGTCTGCTCCTCTCTGCAAAGTTTGCAGGTCAGTAGGAAAAGCCGGTTGCCAACGTTTTCCCTGGCCCCTGCTCTTTTGCCTTTTGTGCATGCAATTGCTTAGTCAAAAGAACTGTTGTTTAAATATCCATGCTGGAAAGAGGGGGAAAAGATTAAATCTAAAGATCAGTATTTTTCAAGCTTAGCGACTTTAAAAGGAAGGGAATTCCCAGAATTCCCCAGCCAGCCCTGCTGAATTCTGGGAGTTGAAGTCCACACCGCTTAAAAGTTGCCAGGCTTGAAAAACATTGATTTGGGGATTAAATTCCCGGTCAAATCTCACACACAAAAAATGGGGAAAGCTCTGTGTACAGGTAGTCCGCAACTTACAACCACAATTGAGCCCAAAATTTATGTTGTTAAGTGAGAAAATTGTTAAGTGAGTTTTGCCCCATTTTACAACTTTTCTTGCCACATTTGTTCAGTGAATCACTGCAGTCGTTAAATTAGTAACACGGTTGTTAAGTGAATCTGGCTTCCCTCTTGACTTTGCTTATCAGAAGGTTGCAAAATGACACTGCAGCCGTCATAAATGTGAGTCAGTTGTCAAGCATCCAAATGTAAATCAAGTGACCATGGAGATGCTGCAACGGTCATAAGTGTGAAAAACGGTCATAAGTCACTGCAGTGATTCAGTTAACAAATGTGAGAAAAGTCGTAAAATGGGGCAAAACTCACTTAACAAATTTCTCACTTAATAACATAATTTTTGAGTTCAGTTGTGGTCATAGGTTCCTGTGCTAGGACGATTTTTATCTTCAAAGGCAGGGGTGGGTTCCAACTTACCTCGCTGCCAGTTTGCTCCCTCCCGCGCCGCGTGGGCGCGCCGCATGCGCAATAGCAATAACACTTAGACTTATATACCGCTTTACAGTGCTTTACAGCCCTCTCTAAGCGGTTCACAGAGTCAGCATATTGCCCCCAACAATCTGGGTCCTCATTTTACCCACCTCGGAAGGATGGAAGGCTGAGTCAACCTTGAGCCGGTGAGATTTGAACTGCTGAACTGCAGCTAGCAGTCAGCTGAAGTAGCCTGCAGTGCTGCACTCTAACGATTGCGCCACCTCGGCTCAATAACAAAAAATCCGAATAAAATAAAATAAAATAAAATAAAACAAAGCCAAAAAAAAGATGGCAACCGCATGCACAGTGCCGGAAGTCGGCTTCTGCGCATGCTCAGAAGGGAAAAATTTTTTTAAAAAAAAATTGAAAAAAAATTTGAAAAAAATTCAAAAAAAAGATGGCGGCCCCCACGGACCGGCACTGACTGATCCGGTTCGGTGACATCATCATGATGTCACCAGCAGGCCGTTACCGGTTCGGGAGAACCGGTCCGAACCGGGAGGAACCCACCCCTGTTCAAAGGTAGCTTAGAAACTAAATAAATTAAAACAGGCCTCATGGGAAACAGAGCTCGGCAGTGGGGGAGAGATTTCCTGGGAGTAAAATTTGGTAAAGATTGTGACTCTATTCATACTAATGTTAAAATCTAATGTTTATAGACGTTTAGCCATTAAAGTGTTAATGTTTTAATTAAAACGTTAATTCAGTTTAAAGCCTAATTAAAAACTAATGTTTTTAACCGTGGCTTAATTGTAAGAATAGAATAGAATAGAATAGAATAGAATAGAATAGAATAGAATAGAATAGAATAGAATAGAATAGAATAGAATAGAATAGAATAGAATAGAAATAGAATAGAATAGAATAGAATAGAATAGAATAGAATAGAATAGAATAGAATAGAATAGAATAGAATTTTTTTTTATTGGCCAAATGTGATAGGACACACAAGGAATTTGTCTTGGTGCATATGCTCTCAGTGTACATAAAAGAAAAGATACGTTTGTCAAGAATCATAAGGTACAACACTTAATGATAGTCCGGGTACAAATAAGCAATCAAATCATATTAGGAACCAGTCAATGTAAATCATAAAGATACAAGCAACAAAGTTACAGTCATACAATCATTAGTGGGAGGAGATGGGTGATGGGAACGATGAGAAGATTAATAGTAGTGCAGACTTAGTAAATAGTTTGACAGTGTTGATGGAATTATTTGTTTAGCAGATTGATGGCGTTCGGGGGAAAAACTGTTCTTGTGTCTAGTTGTTCTGGTGTGCAGTGCTCTATGGCGTCGTTTTGAGGGTAGGAGTTGAAACAGTTTGTGCCCAGGATGTGAGGGGTCTGTAAATATTTTCACAGCCCTCTTTTTGACTCGTGCAGTATACAGGTCCTCAATGGAAGGCAGGTTGGTAGCAATTGTTTTTTCTGCAGTTCTAATTATCCTCTGAAGTCTGTGTCTGTCTTGTTGGGTTGCAGAACCAAACCAGACAGTTTAGCTAAATATAATAGGTGGGTGGCTTCATAAATCACACAGAGATTTAAAATAAGCCTTTCTCTACCTAGGCATTTCTAGGCAGATGTGTAGACTTCAATTCCCAGAATCCTTAGCAGAGACTTGGTTGTGCTAGTTGGGGAATTCTGGAAATTGAAGTTCAGACATATGGAAGACAGAAATTATAGCAAAATGAACAGCCTGAATTACTGGTCAGGCCCAGACATCCTAGTAATCCACAATGTGGTTAGTTTGATGTTGGTGTTAGTGTGTTGTGTAAGAGCAGCTGCTGCAGCTTTGTAAACCATGGTTTAGAGCTTACCAGGATGTATAAACCCAGTTATATTTATATTTGCAGTTACATTTACCGGCAATTCAATAAACTATAACCACATGTGAGACACTGGTATATCTCTGGAACTTGACTCTTTTTAAAATTACTTTAATTAAAATACTCTGAATTACTTTAACAATATTCTAGGACATGTTGTGTTGTAAAATAACCTTTAAGTAGGTTGACTTTGAAAAATTAGAACTCAGAGAAAATGGGAAGCCAGCAGTTAAAATAAAAACCTCATATAATTCTACAGATTAAATCCAGTTGTTTTTATTGTTATTGTTGATAGGTCTGTTTGCACTATATTTTGAATAGTTCCTCCTTCAGTGAGCCCAGCATGGATCCTTTCTATTGCTCTCTAATGGCTCCAATTAATTTTATTCATGTATTTATTTACTTCTTATGTCTTGCCTTTATTATTTTTATAAAAACTCAAGGCAGCCTACAAAGCTAATATTCCTTCCTCCTCCCATTTTCCCTGCAACAACAACCCTGTGAGGTGGATTGGGCGGAGAGTGACTGGTCCAAAGTCACCCAGTCAGCTTTCATGCCTAAGGCAGAACTAGAACTCACAATCTCCCAGTTTCTGTCCTCGTGCCTTAATTACTAGATCATGTAGTAAGTTTAGAATTACAGTCAATACGTACATCTATAAAATGACAATTATCCAAATCAAATGTAAAACTAAAATCTGCTTAATGGTAAGGCCACACTTGGAATACTGCATCCAGTTTTGGTCGCCATGATGTGAAAAAGATGTTGAGACTCTAGAAAGAGTGCAGAGAAGAGCAACAAAGATGATTAGGGGACTGGAGGCCAAAGCATATAAAGAACGGTTGCTGGAACTGGGTATGTCTAGTTTGATGAAAAGAAGGACTACATGTGACATGATAGCAGTCTTCCAATATCTCAGGGGCTACTACAAAGAAGAGGGAGTCAAGCTATTCTCCAAAGCTCCTGAGGGCAGGACAAGAAGCAATGGGTGGAAACTAGTCAAAGAGAGAAGCAACCTAGAACTAAGGAGAAACTTCCTGACAGTTAGAACAATTAATCAGTGGAACAACTTGCCTCCAGAAGTTGTGAATTCTCCAACACTGGAGGTTTTTAAGAAGATGTTGGACAACTATTTGTCTGAAATGGTACAGGGTTTCCTGCCTGATCAGGGGGTTGGACTAGAAGACCTCCAAGGTGCCTTCCAACTCTGTTATTCTATTCTAATCCTCCATTGCTTGAATACACATCCAGTTATAGGTTTGAACTCACTGAGGGTTTGCTGTTAAAGCTTAAAAGAAGTCAACATGTTTAAACTATGGTTCTAATAATTATACCATGATAACTCACCCCTAGTTCAGTTTCTGCCTTAAAACCATTGTTCACTTAATTGTGGTTCCCCGTTTGAGTGCAATTTTATTTGTATGTTTGTTTGTTTGTTTGTTTGTTTGTTTTGATCCATTTAGGTGGATGGCCGTCTCACTACAGCAACCCTGGGCAGCTAACAAAGTTAAAAGTCAATAAATCATAAACCATAGTCAGTTCAAATGTGGAGTGGGTGTTTGTAAATTCATAGTATGGCCAATCAAATCCAGCAGGCAGCATTTGGACTTCATTTGGAAGGCCAGAATAGAGAGGAGCTATATAAGTAGTCTAGAGCAATGTTTCTCAAGCTTGGCAGCTTGAAGATGAGTGGACTTCAACTCCCAGAATTCCCCAGCCGGCTGGGGAATTCTGGGAGTTGAAGTCCACTCATATTCAAGCTGCCAAGGTTGAGAAACACTGATCTACAGTGATGAATATCTAAATGTGTGTTAGTTCTAAGAATGATCCGATAAGACTGGTTCCAAATTCATTTTGTTCTGCTTCTTCTTTAATAAAAGTAATCGGCTACAGTCATTGGAAGAACACACGAATGTGCATACACACTGTTCCATTTGGTATCGGGTCACCTCTGTTGTGTTTTATCTGACCGGAAGCAAAAAAAACATGGCCGTGTCTTCCCTGATTTGCTCTGAAACTATAAGCAGGTAAGTGTATCTTTGGATCTTCGGTTTTTGAAAGGACTAAAAACAACAGATGGAATCTTTATCAAAGAGAGATCCAACCTAGAATTACAGGTACTCCTTGACTTACAACCACAATTGAGCCCAAAAATCCTGTTGCTAAGCGAGACAATTGTTAAGTGAGTTTTGCCCCATTTTACAACCTTTCTTGCTGCAGTTATTAAGTGAATCACTGCACTTGTTCAGTTAGTAACATGGTTGTTAAGTCAATCTGGCTTCCCCATTGACTTTGCCAGTCAGAAGGTCGCAAAAAGGTGATCACGTGACCCCGGGACACTGCAACCGTCATTAAATGAGAACCAGTTACCAAGCATCTGATCATGTGACTATGCTGCAGCAATCATAAGTGTGCAAAAATGGTCATGAATCACTTTTTTCGGTGCCGTTGTAACTTCAAACGGTCACTAAATGAACTGTTGTAAGTCAAGGACTATCTGTATGGAGAAATTTCCTCTCGGAACAATTAATCAGTGGAATGGCTTGCCTCCAGAAGTTGTGGCTGCTCCATCGCTGGAGGTTTTCAAGAAGAGACTGGAGAACCATTTGTCTGAAATGGTATAGGATCTCCTACTCGAGCAGGGGGTTGGACTAGAAGACCTTCAAGGTCCCTTCCAATTCTATTACTCTGTAATTAAAAGTGCAAAATTTCTCTGCTACCAGTTAGCTTTGCGTTGAAATCTGGAAAAGAAAGCCTCCTTCACTCTTCCTTTTTATTTTCTCCATTCTTAGGGTGAGCTCCGTCCTCAACCGAGAGGTGAAGCAATTTGGAAAGAAGTACATGTTTGACAGAAATGAGGAAACTAGTTGGAGCTCAGACCAGGTGAAGTCTTATAAGTAACATCCTACTTTTGCCTGCAGCATTCACACACACTTCTTGTGAATCTTACAACTCACTTGCGAGCTAGACCAATGCTCGTTTATTTATTAGATTAGTGAGTGACTGGCCCAAATTGGGGAATTGCTGGAGGGGAAAAAACTGGGGAATTCTGGCAGTGGGAATCCACACACCTTAAACGTTGCCAAGGTTGAAAAACACTGAATTAGGCTGGTGCAGCTGCCATTTCGTGTGTGTGTGTGTGTGTGAGAGAGAGAGAGAGACAGAGAGACAGAGAGAAAAAGAAATTTTGTTTGAATTTCTCTTAAGCTGGTGATGTCCTGTTTTTGCTGTATTAGGGTGCCATCCAGTGGCTGACAATGGAATTTCCTCAGACTGTCCAGGCATTTCAAATTGAGATTCAGTTCCAGGGGGGCTTTGCAAGCCGAAAATGCATTCTGCAAGGTAAACAACTCACCCACAGTTAAAAATACATGTCATTGCTCAGTTTTTTTCTATCTGAGAGAGAGAGATGTGTGTGTGTGTGTGTGTGTGTGTGTGTGTGTGTGTGTGTGTGTGTGTGTGTGTGTGTGTGTGTGTGTATTTTACATATTTAAATGCATTTAACGCAATGTGTGTATGTATTTTACATATTTAAATGCATTTAATGTGATGGTGTTAAGCTGCAAAGCTGAGGGCCCGGATTTGAAACCTGAGCGCTGCGCAACGGGGTGAGCTCCTATTACTTGCCCCAGCTCCTAACAGTTTGAAAGCATGCAAATGTGAGTAGATAAATAGGTACCACTTCTATGGGAAGATAACAGCGTTCCATGCGCCTTGCTGTACAGTCATGCCAGCCACATGACTACAGAAGCATCTTTGACCCACACTGGCCCCCTCTGCTAAGAAACGGAGATCAGCACCGCCCCCTAGAGTTGAACACTGGACAGGGGAAACCTTTACCTTGTATATAATGTTTAATTTTGTATTTTATTTAGTATTTCTGTATTTTAGTAAAATAGTATTTTATTGAGTATTTTTTAATAGGATACAGACAGCTCTGAGGTATTTTTTAAATATTTTAAATATTTTTCCCTTGGTACCTTGCTTTGATATGTTCACTTAGACCAGGGGTGTCAAACTCAAGGCCCCCAGGCCGGTGCTTAGATCTGGCCCATGGGGCCGCCCTGGAAACAGCGAAGGACCAGCCCGCAGTGCCTCTGCCAGCCAAAAGGGAGCTTGGGAGGGCCACACGCGGCCCTCCCAGGCTCCATTTTCGGCCACGACGGCCTCCTGCGGCCCTCTGCCAGCGAAAACGGAGCTCACGCACAGGCACCCCGGGCTCCATTTTCACTGGCAGAGGGCTGCAAGAGGCGTCGTGGGCAAAAACGAGTGACGTCGAGCTGGCCACCCCCACCCCAGCCACACCCATCCGCCTCCCCTGAGGTCAAACACAACCCTGATGCGGCCCTCAATGAAATCAAGTTTGACACCCCTGACTTAGACCATGATACCTGTTAAACTGCAGTTCTACTAGTCCAGTCTGTAGAAGCATCCATGGCTCAGTCTGATCAGATTTCTTTAGGTGAGTTTGATTTTTTTAAAACACCAATGAGATAGACAGACTATTTCGATGAGCTCAGCCAACTAGCTGGCTTTCCCATCATAGCTTATTATATCTAGTAGGAATAGGGTGATTGGCTGGAACCAGGCAGTGGCTAGAAGAAGTCTTGCAATACAGGTAGTCCTCAACGACCATAATGGAGCCTATCCATCATGGTTGTAAGCCTGGCAGTCATAAATCAAGTCACCCATGTGACCAATCTGGTTTCAGGATTATTATTTTTCTGCACTGGTTGTTAAGTGAACACTCCAAGCAAAGCAATGGTTCGCTATTAGCCAATTTTGCCGAAAATTGGAAGTAAATGCCAGTTTTTAGCAAAATCAGAAATAAAATCTGGTCAGATGATGACCGTGGGATGCTGCAAATGGCTATAAATGCTGGCCGGTTATGCGCACCAACATCTGGTCACATTATGGTCACATTTCCTGACAGTTAGAACAATTAATCAGTGGAACAACTTGCCTCCAGAAGATGTGAATGCTCCAACACTGGAAGTTTTTAAGAAGAGATTGGACAACCATTTGTCTGAAGTGGTGTAGGGTTTCCTGCCTAAGCAGGGGGTTGGACTAGAAGACCTCCAAGGTCCCTTCAACTCTTGTTATTCTCTTATGGAGATTCAGCTGTTAGAACTTCTGAACTATGTCGTAAGTAACCTCAGGGAGATCTGTCATAACTCTGAACGGTCGCTAAACAACCAGTGGTAAGTTGAGGGCTACCAGTACTGTCTCTTCCTCAGTACTTTTCCTTTCCAAATTCTTTTCATTGTGAAATGAGGAGTGCCTGATAATACCAGTGAAAAACACTTCCCAAATATTTTCACAACTGCACATCTTGTTTTTCTGCATTCAAACTTCCAAAGGTGGCCGGAAAGGAGAAAATCTCTCCACTGTTGCTGAAGTCTACCCTGAAGATAACAATTCTCTCCAGATATCCTTTACCAACTAATTCAGAACGCCAAGAACCGAAATAACAAAATGTGTGGATCTATAGCAATAGTAATAGCACTTAAGACTTATATACCGCTTCATAGTGCTTTACAGCCCTCTCTAAGCGGTTTACAGAGTCAGCCTATCGTCCCCCAACAATCTGGGTCCTCATTTTACCCACCTCAGAAGGGTGGAAGGCTGAGTCAACTTGAGCCTGGTGAGATTCGAACTGCCAAATTGCAGGCAGCCGGCAGTCAGCAGAAGTAGCCTGCAGTACTGCACTCTAACCACTGCGCCACCGAGGCTCATATGCAGGATTTTCTGGGGTGATTGCTGGTTTGTTTCTTATTTTGTTCTTCTAGCATCCCTGCGTTCCTACAACCTTTTTTATCCACATGCTAGTTTCCCCATGTTGTGAATGTTCCTCCCTGCCCTATGGATGAGTTCTTCAATAAATTAAGCCTTAGCCACCCTGTGGTTAGAATGCAGTATTGCAGGCTGACTCTGCTCACTGCCAGCAGTTCGATCCTCACCAGGCTCAAGGTTGACTCAGCCTTCCATTCTTCCGAGGTCGGTAAAATGAGGACCCAGATTGTTGGGAGCAAGATGCTGACTCTGTAAAAGAGGGCTATAAAGCACTGTGAAGCGGTATATAAGTCTAAGTGCTATTGCTATTTCTGTGCACATTATAGAGATGCATTGCTGTAATAAGAAATAATTTAGGTACATCGTGTAACCCCTCCATAAAGGATCTTCATTCCCAATTGTGTTTATTTTGGGGGTTGTATTTCTATTCTATTTCTATTCACATCACCTGTTCCTTAACTCCCACTTCCTCTACAGCTTCCCATTCAAAGCAGAACCACTGGATAAACTGAAAATTACTTTTCAAAACAGTTCGGATTTTTTTGGGCGAATTATCGTCTACCATCTCGACATCCTTGGGCAGAAACTTTGATAGAGAAGGAAGCAAAAGCTGAAGGATTTGTGAAGCTGGCAGATTGGACTGCTATCTGTCAGAAATGGTGTAGGGTCTCCTGCTTGACCTACAATGTCCCTTCCAACTCTGTTAATCTGTTAAATACCAATCTGGGACTTCTAAGATGGTGTGAACCAGGGGTGGGTTCTAACTTATCTCGCCGCCGGTTCGCTTCCTCCCGCACCGCGTGGCTGTGCCAAAAATTCCAAAAAAATTCCCCCCAAAAAAGAAGCCGAAAACAAGATGGCGGCGCATGCGCAGTGCCGGCAACTCGGCTTCTGTGCATGCGCAGAAGGAAAAAAAAAATTTTAAATCCAAAAAAAAAATCCAAAAAAAAAGATGGCGGCATTCATGGACTGGCACCGACCGAACCAGCTCTGTGACATCACCAGCGGGTTGCTACCGATTCGGGCAAACCGGTCCGAACTGGTAGGAACTCACCTCTGGTGTGAACTAGATTTGACTGATTTCAGTTTGGTGCTTTGATAGCAAATGAACTTCCTTCCTTCCCCCGTTTTTCTCCTATGTCAGGAGCACTTTGAACAGCTGGAAAGAAAACAGTTTCTCTCTTGGGTGTGCCAACTAGAAGGTTCGTTAAAGAAAAACTACATTTTCCGTGCTGAAAGGAAAGGACTTCTGGTTCTAACTTGAACATCTGGGCTAGTACAGATAGTCCTTGACTTACAACCATTTACTCAATTACAACGTCCCTGAAAAAAGTGGCCCACAACAGGTCCTGGCACATGACCATCACAGTGTCCCTACAGTCACAGGATCAGAATTCAGGTGTTTGGCAAACCACATGTCCCAAAGGTGCTTTTTTCAAGAGGCAACTGGACTTTCTGGTTTTTCTTCGAAGTTGCCTCTTGAAAAAAAGCACCTTTGGGACAACCATGACCTGGATGACTGAGACTCTCCATAGACATTTGGCAAAACCACATTCCATTTACAACGGTTGCAGCATCTTTGGGTCACCCGATTGCCATTTGTGACCTTCCCAGGGATGTCTGACAAGACGGGTGGCACATAAACCCAATTAATAAATGTATGTACCGTATGTATATATCTCAATGGGGAAACCGGATTCGCTTAATGACCACAGCAAAAATGTCTATAAAATCAGGCATGATTCACTTGACCAGCACATCATTTAACAATGGAGGTTCTGGGTTCAGTTGTGGTCGTAAGTCAAGGTCTACTGTACTACTTTCTAACCAGTCCTGCTAAGCAATCTTTTATAAAACACACATGCAGGCCAGGAATTAAACTTGTGATCTTCAGCTTGCAAAACTCATGATTTGTCTCAGCTATGTGTTGTGGCCCGCCAGTGGCGAGTAGAGCTGGCAGCAGACTCGGACAGTGAGGAGGTTGGGGAGGAACATGGGCCAGTCCTGGAGTCTGAGGAAGGCTCTGATGAGTGCTCTGGGGCCAGGGCCGTCGGACAGTTATCAGCTACCTTCGGAGTCGGAGATAAGGGGCTGAAGAACAGCTGGAGCCTGTTCCCGATGTGCGCATGCGCAGAGCTATCGGGAGAAGGGAAGAGTTAAGGAACAAGGGCCGACTCGGGAGTAAAAGCACAAGGGAACGGTGAATGGCCCCTCCCATAGGAAATAAATAGGAGCGAAAGGGGAGTGGTGTTTGCAGGAGACAATTAGTTCATTTAATTAGTGTGAAGATCTGTTCGTGACTCTCAGAGACTCCTTGCCAAGTATTTTCTTGTACAGCATTGCGTTTGGAAGATATCGGCCGGGCAGCTCTCCAAGCCTGATAAGACCTGTGGTTGTAAACTCACCTTTGAAAGACTGTTTGCCAGGACTTTGCTGGATGTGAATGAGAGGAATTCACATTCGCTTAATAAAAAGAGGTTTTGTCGGGACAAGGAGTCTGCTTCGTGATTCTGTGAAGCCTAGGTCAGAACACTATGTTCCTTTCTCAACCAGGATCCCCCAAAAGGTTGCACCTAAAGCAGTGGTTCTCAACCTTTCTAATGCCGCGACCCCCCCGGTGGTTCAGAGAACCGGTAGCACCTGCCCGGACGCCGCAATTTTGTTTTTTTTACCCTCTGCGCATGCGCAAAGCGTTCTGCGCATGCACAGAGGGTAAAAGAACCCAAATGGCGGCGTCCGGGCAGGTGGGCGAAGTCTCCCGCTTCTGTAGCTACCGGCTGTCCGGCGACCCGCAGGCACAGCCGAACCGGGAGCATTTCACCCCTGCAAGTGACGGTGGCACCAAGATGGCGGGCTAACGCGCGCGGCGACCCCTGTGAAATGGTCGCTCGACCCCCAAAGGGGTCGCGACCCACAGGTTGAGAACCGCTAACCTAAAGTGTGGGGTACAGTGTCATGGCGAGCTCAAATTCTGACCCCAATAATTAGCAGCCTGCTCCAGAGTTACCAGATGAACTACCGCCTGAGAATCTGCAAGCAGCCGCTGTCAGTCTCTGAAGATGAGTCTGGAGCTGCCTCCTCCACCCTAAGGCAAGGGAAGGGAGCATGTATGTTATGCTCACATTCTGCCCGATGCTTGGACACTTGTTTTTTAAAGTAAAACATGTAATTTATAAAGTCTTAGTAAGACCACATTTGAAATACAGGTAGTCCTCGACTCACAACAGTTAGTAACCAAAGTTACAACGGCACTGAAAAAAGTGACCTAGGACCATTTTTTCAGAGTTACGACTTTTGTAGCATCCCCATTGGTCACGTGATCAAAATTCAGCCGTTTGGCAACTGGTTCATATTTATGACCATTGCTGTGTCCCAAGGTCACGTGATCCCCTTTTGCGACCTTTTGACAAGCAAAGCCAACGGGGAGAAGCCAAATTCACTTAACAAGCAGGTGACTAATTTATCAACGGCAGTGATTCACGTAGCAGTGGCAAGAAAGGTCATCAAAAGGGGGCGAAACGTACCTAACAAATGCCTCACTTAACAACAGAAATTTTGGACTCAATTGTGGTCGTAAGTCGAGGACTACCTGTACTGCGTCCAGTTTTGATCACCATATTATAAAAAAGATGTTGGGATTCTGGAAAGAGGGCAGAGAAGAGCAACAAAAATGATTAGGGGGCTGGAGGCTAAAATATATAAAGAACGGTTGCAGGAATTGGGTTTGTCTAGTGCAGCGGTACTCAACCTGTGGGTCGCGACCCCTTTGGGGGTTGAATGACCTTTTCACAGGGGTCGCCGTGCACGCTAGCCCGCCATCTTGATGCCATTGTCAGCAGGGGTGAAATGCTCCTAGTTCAGCCGTGCCTGCGGGTCACCGGACAGCCGGTAGCGACGGAAGCAGGAGACTCCGCCCGGACGCCGCCATTTGGGTTCTTTTACCCTCTGCGCATGCGCAGAACACTTTGCGCATGCGCAGAGGGTAAAAGAACCCAAATGGCGGCGTCCGGGCGGGTGGGCAAAGTCTCCCGCTTCCGTCGCTACCAGCTGTCCGGCGACCCACAGGCACGCCCGAACTGGGAGCATTTCACCCCTGGTGCCACGCCCCCTTTGTCACCTCATCGCGTGCTGGGGGGGGCAGGGGTTGCGGTGGCGGGGATCGCGGGGAGGTCGCGGCATTAGGAAGGTTGCGAACCACTGGTCTAGTGAAAGGACGCGGTGGCTCAGTGGCTAAGACGCTGAGCTTGTCGATCAGAAGGTCAGCAGTTCAGCGGTTCGAATCCCTAGCGCCACCTAACGGGGTGAGCTCCCGTTACTTGTCCCAGCTTCTGCCAACCTAGCAGTTCGAAAGCACGTAAAAATGCAAGTAGAAAAATAGGGACCACCTTTGGTGGGAAGGTAACAGCGCTCCGCCCGGCTTCGGCGTTGAGTCATGCCAGCCACATGACCACGGAGACGTCTTCGGACAGCGCTGGCTCTTCGGCTTAGAAACGGAGATGAGCACTGCCCCCTAGAGCCGGAAATGACTAGTACGCATGTGCGGGGGAACCTTTACCTTTACCTTTAAAAATGCAGTGCTCCAGAGCATATTTCAAGGGCTGCCACAAAGAAGAGGAAGTCAAGCTATTCTCCAAAGCACCTGAGGGTAGAACAAGAAGCAATGGGTGGAAACTGATCAAGGAGNATTGAATGCTGTATGAAAATGAAAAGAAGGACAAGGGGCGACATGATAGCAGTGTTCCAATGTCTGGGGGGTTGCCACAAAGAGGAGGGAGTCAAGCTATTCTCCAAAGCACCTGAGGGCAGGACAAGAAGCAATGGGTGGAAACTAATCAAGGAGAGAAGCAACTTAGAAATAAGGAGAAATTTCCTGACAGAACAATCAACCAATGGAACAGCTTACCTTCAGAAGTTGTGGGTGCTTCATCACTGGAGGTCTTTAAGAAGAGAACAATTAACCAAGGCTTAGCAACTGAAATTCTGGTCCCAATTCGAGGACTACCTATACATGCAAGCCTAAATCAGATGCATTCATGGAGATGAGAAAGACCAGGAGTAAAATGTAAAAACCAGACCCGAAGCAGCTGATTGGAAAATGAAAATCACTGAACAAGCCTGTTACATATATATAAATATTTATTTCTGTTAAACAAAAATATTATCTTCAAATCTTGTGAAAGTTTTTCGGCCAGCTTCTTTTGACCCAACCCTGATTCACCCCCAGCAACTGAGGAAACAGCATTTTTCCCCCTCTCTTCTGCACACATGTAGAGCCAAAGAAGATTTTTGTACAGCTTAAAAGCAGGGGTCTCCAAACTTAGCAACTTTAAGACTTGTGGACTTCAATTCCCAGAATTCCTCAGCTTGACTATGCTGGCTGAGGAATTCTGGGAGTTGAAGACCACAACTCTTAAAAGTTGCTAAGTGTGGAGGCTCCTGACCTAAAGGAAGGTTCTGCTCAATAGAGTTTCCTCCCTACCCCCCCCACCCCCAATTTATGGTTTGGCATTTAGGAGAAATTTCCATAAATCTGCAGGAGAGGAAAATTAGCAATTCCTTGAGAAGAAAGTCGGCTTGATATTGGGATCCTGTAACCCACTGTTCAAGAAAGCGGAGTTTCTTTTGGAAAAACTCAGGTGCTTCTTTCTGTACCCTGTTGTCTGAAAATGCCCGGTTCTGCATCATCTCTGCAGGCTGGCATGGAAGGTGCCCGTCTCAAAGACCCCCTTCCATCCACTTCCTTGATTCCGGAGGAGAAAACGGAGATATTCATCACTCGGACTCTTCTCTTTTGTCATCACTTTCCTTGTTCCGCAATAATTTGAGAATGTGTTTTTCAATCACTTGCTGGACTGGAAAGCAAAGAAGAATTTTTACGGTTGGGAAAAGTATATTCATTGTTTTTGGCAGTGGTTTCCTCTCCAAGCTTGTTTCAATTTAATTTCTGAACGTTTCATTACCAGACTAGGTAACATCATCAGCGGAATGTTCATGTCCTATTCTCCTTAGCCTGGGGGTGTCAAACTCGATTTCATTGAGAGCCGCATCAGGGTTGTTTGACCTCGGGGGGGGGCAGGATGGGCGTGGCCAGCTTGACATCACTTGTGTTGGGGGCGCCTGTGGTGGCCCGAGCCCTCTGCCAGCGAAAACAGGCTCCCGGGCCCCGTTTTCAGCCGCAACGGCCTCCTGCAGCCCTCTGCCAGTGAAAACGGAGCTCGGGGGATGCTCCGTTTTAGCTGGCAAAGGGCTGCAGGCGGCTGTCGCGGCCGAAAACAGAGCCTGGGAGCCCGTTTTCACTGGCAGAGGCACCGCGAGCCGGTCCTTTGCCGTTTCCAGGGCAGCACCGCGGGCCAGATCTAAGCACCCCGTGGGCCGGATCTGGCCCACCGGCCTTGAGTTTGACACCCCTGCTTTACGACCAATCAATAAGAGAACCAATCAGCTGCTCAGAATTTAAATATAGCTCCAAATGAACAACCAATCACACAGCCAACTGACCACACTGGCATACAAGACATTTATAAGCTAAGGAGAATAGGGCAAGAAAATCCTGATTATGATGTTACCTAGTTATTTTGGATTAAAACTGCCCTTTTTCTCAGCCCAATCCGGACAGGTTCCTTAAATTGACCTGATCAGGTGTGTTGAATGAGCCCAACCTTTTTTTTTCCCTAGTTCCTAAAATCCAAAAGAGCTGAACATTCAGTCTCTCCTATATTCCTATTTTGTTAATTATTTGGATTCTAGTTGACTTTTCTCCCCAAAAGCATTATATACCTGCCCTGCCCGTATTCATTATCCCAACAATCCTGCAAGATAATAAGATTAAGAGGCTATAATTGAGATCAAATGTGTGGCTGAAAGGGGATTTGAATTACAGTACAACCTAACTTTAAATTTTGAATCTTGCCTTGTTGAGCCCTGTTATCTTCTGTAGAGGCTGGACTCCAGGTCCCATTGTTGCATTAAGCCATGGTGGCTGGGGATTATAGGACCTGTTCCAACACCTGTGGAGCAAACCAGGTGAAAGAATCTACGTGCAGGTGCACTCTGCCCTCTTGATCGAAAGGCATTTAGAAAAGAGAGCTATGATTCTTAGAGTTGTGTTTCTCAACCGTTCAGAAACTAAGTTGAAACAAGCTTGGAGAGCAAACCACTGCCAAAATCTAAAACCCCAGCTACAAATATTTTCTATTATTTCAAAGTATATTCATTCTACTGCACAGGAAGGATAGGTAAAGGCAGTCCTTGACTTACAACAGTTCATTTAGTGATGGTTTGAAGCTGCAACGGCACTGAAAAAAAGTAACCTATGACAGTTTTTCACACGACCATTGCAAAAAGAGCCAAGGTGGCGCAGTGGTTAGAGTGCAGTACTGCAGGCTACTTCAGCTGACTGCTAGCTGCAGTTTGGCGGTTCAAATCTCACCGGCTCAAGGTTGACTCAGCCTTCCATCCTTCCGAGGTGGGTAAAATGAGGACCCAGATTGTTGGGGGCAATAGGCTGACTCTGTGAACCGCTTAGAGAGGGCTGTAAAGCACTGTAAAGCGGTATATAAGTCTAAGTGCTATTGCTATGGTCACGTGATCAAAATTCGGATGCTTGGGAACTGGTTCGTATTTATGAACGTTGTAGTGTCCCGGGATCATGTGATCTCCTTTGGCGATCACTTCTGACCAAGCAAAATCAGCCTGTAATGGAGACTTTGCTGATTTCCTGGTTGTGACAAACGAAGCAAAAGATTGTTATCTAGACCAGGGGTGTCAAACTTGATTTCATTGAGGGCCGCATCAGGGTTGTGTTTCACCTCGGTGGCTGGGGTGGCCGTGGCCTGCTTGACATCACTCCTGTCGGGGGCACTTGTGGTGGCCCGAGTGCTCTGCCAGAGAAAACGGGCTCCCAAGCTCCGTTTTCAGCTGCGACGGCCTCCTGCCACCCTCTGCCAGCGAAAACGGAGCTTGGGAGGGCCGCTCGCTGGCAGAGGCACCGCGGGCCAGTTCTTCGCTGTTTCTAGGGCGGCCCCGTAGCCCAGATCCCGCGGGCCGGATCTGGGCCCCGGGCCTTGGGTTTGACACCCCTGATCTAGACATACGTTTATAATGAGTTTATGTTTCATATTTTGTATTTTTTATCTTTTGTGTTTTTATCGAAATGTGATGTGAATATGCCATACGATAATAAATCTGCCAAGAAGCACTCTTTGCCTGTCTGGGAAGGTGGGGCTGCTATGAAAGAATTTCCTCCCCCCCCCCCCAAACTTACCTTTTTTGTGACCCAAAGCCACCGCGAGGTCCATTGGAGTATAGCCAGAATCAGCTTCGGTGGTAAGGTCTGCGCCACGGGCTGAAAACACAGAGCAAAAAATGGGGGGGGGTCCCCCCACGTCATCGTAACAAGCTAAAACTCACAAATAATTTACAATGACTACATCATAGATTGTGGACTTCACTGCAGCCAAATTGGGAATCATTTTGTGGCAACCTAAAAGACTAGGAAAAAACATTGCAGCTGAGGCTTAAATGGGCTGAAATCTGATTCCATTAATTCAGGGAAGGGTAACTTGCAGGATCCCAAATGCAGGTAGTCCTCAACTGAACGGCCACAATTGAGCCCAAAATTTCTGTTGGCAGAAATTGGCAGTAAGCGAGACATTTGTTAAGTGACTTTTGTCCCATTTTACCACTTTTCTTGCCACAGTTGTTAAGTGAATCACTGCAGTTATTAAGTGAATCTTAATAAGTTAATCTTAAGTGAATGAAAAGGTGTATATGGGTTTTTAATTGTTTTTAAATGTTTTTATTATGTATCTTTTTAATAAGCTTTTTATATTTTAATAAGTTTTTTATATTTGCTGTAAGCCGCCCAGAGTCCCTAGGGAATTGGGCGGCATAGAAATGCAAATAAATAAATAAAATAAATAAATAAATCTGAATTCCCCATTTTTTTTGCTTGTCAGGTTACAAATGATGATCACGGCAACGGTCGTAAGTGGGAAAAACAGTTATAAGTCACTTTTTTCAGTGCCCTTGTAACTTCAAACGGTCACTAAATGAAAAGTTGTAAGTCAAGGACTACCTGTATTATTATTATGGTTGGTTGCACAATCAGCCAGATGTTTAGGTTGGATTTGGCATTTTAGTTCATCCAAGTCCTTCCTAAAAACCAGATAGGCAGATGTTCTTTGATGGCATTAAAGGCATCGTCACAGGATGGAAGTTGTTCCAAGTCAAGCTGCCTTTTGCAATTGACTCATGGTGGTTTTGTCAGTGCCAATGGTGTTCAAGTGGTGTTCCAGATCTTTTTGGGAATGCACCCAAGGGACCTATTACTATTGTTATCTCCCAGAATTCCTCCTGACTGGGTCATAAAATTTTGATGGAGCCAATTGCCCCAAACTGACACTCCAGAGTTCTGCCATTTTGAATGGAATTCACAGTCGACATTTTATAATCTGTAGCATACATGAAAAATAAAATGCTTAAACCTGGAAATAATTTAAAAGCTACCAAAAGGTTGCCTTTCTCCCCCCACCCCACCCCACCCCCCAATCTCTGTTGAAAAGCATATTCTGGCATGAATGGTTAGAAGATCAAGCATAGCAGGTGTGTTTGACTTACCTAGCAAGGCCTCAACGCATTTCACGTGATTGCCCCGTACAGCATAAAGGAGTGGAGTCCCACCATTCTGTAAAGATGGTTGATAAGGTTAAGCCACAGTTGTCCCAATTTGTGTGTGTGTGTATGGGGGAAGTGGTTGTGAGAACATTGGTGCAACTTTTGGCTAGGGAAGTTTCTGGCTCGCCAATCCTCACCCTTGGCCACATTTCAATGCAATTGAGGTCAATGTTCAAAGTATCTAATCATGGAACTTTTAATCATGTTGGCTAGAAGATCTGGAGTTATTAGGGTTAAGAGAACTTCCCTCTTGCAGGCAAGGTAGTTGCTCTCCCACCCACCCCAGTCCATCATCTCATCTCCAAAACTCTTTAAGACAGTGTTTCTCAAACTTGGGAATTTTAAGATGAGTGGGCTTCAATTGCTAGAATTCTCCAGGCAGCCATTCTGGGAATTGAAAGTTCACGCATCTTAAAGTTCCCAATGTTGAGAAACACAACTCTAAGGATCATAGCTCTCTTTTCTAAATGCCTTTCGATCAAGAGGGCAGAGTGCACCTGCACGTAGATTCTTTCACCTGGTTTGCTCCACAGGTGTTGGAACAGGTCCTATAATCCCCAGCCACCATGGCTTAATGCAACAATGGGACCTGGAGTCCAGCCTCTACAGAAGATAACAGGGCTCAACAAGGCAAGATTCAAAATTTAAAGTTAGGTTGTACTGTAATTCAAATCCCCTTTCAGCCACACATTTGATCTCAATTATAGCCTCTTAATCTTATTATCTTGCAGGATTGTTGGGATAATGAATACGGGCAGGGCAGGTATATAATGCTTTTGGGGAGAAAAGTCAACTAGAATCCAAATAATTAACAAAATAGGAATATAGGAGAGACTGAATGTTCAGCTCTTTTGGATTTTAGGAGCTAGAAAAAAAAAAGAGGTTGGGCTCATAGAACACACCTGATCAGGTCAATTTAAGGATCCTGTCCGGATTGGACAGAAAAAGGGCAGATTTAATCTAAGAGACTGAATGTTCAGCTCTTTTGGATTTTAGGAGCTAGAAAAAAAAAAGAGGTTGGGCTCATAGAACACACCTGATCAGGTCAATTTAAGGATCCTGTCCGGATTGGACAGGACAAGGGCAGTTTTAATCCAAAATAACTAGGTAACATCATAATCAGGATTTTCTTGTCCTATTCTCAGCTTATAAATGTCTTGTATGCCAGTGTGGTCAGTTGGCG